>VYXH01001843.1:124419-193214 GCA_013397275.1 Burhinus bistriatus
CCTTCTCCCTCTTCCCCCCCAGGACGGTGTCACCGAGCCTCGCCCCGAGCCGCTCTCCGCAGCCCCAGCGGCTCACGGGAGGAGGCCGAGGCCCGCGCAGCAGCTACCTGCCGCCGTTACCGGGACGCCGCTGCGCCCGCTCATGCTCGCCCCAGATCACAGCTCCCTCCTCCACCGCGCCGGGCGGCTCTTTAACTAGCGCCGCCCCCTCCCGGGCTCTGCCCCAATCACGAGGCGCAGTCTCTGTCGCCAGGCCAATGGCAGGGNCCTCTCCGCGGGCTGCGGGGCCTTGAGCCGCCTTTTAATTAACACAAGCAATTACTTAAGGATTTAGTGCGTAGCGACTTCTTTTTACTTCACGTTAGGCGTCATGTCCGAAACACTTCAAATATCTACGTAGTGCTAGTATCTTTGCACCTCGCGTGACTTTCCGTGGTTTTTAGATTAACTGCTAAGTATTGAATTTAGAATAACGGGGTTTTTTAAATGTTTATACGTATATGTACGTTTGCTGTTCTTTCTGATTGTTTGAAATGGTTAATGCAAGGTAATGTTACCTGGCGGGGGAGGGGGGGGGTTGGGGAGGACAAACCCTGTGGCGCTGTAAGTGGCAGCACCTCATCTGAACGTAACCCCAATGTCTCGTTCCTGGGAATGGCTCATGTCAGAAAACCAAAGTAAATTACTAAAAAAAAAAAAAAAACAAACAAAAAACAAACAAAAGAAAACAAAAAAACCCCCANGTGAACCAAAAAAAAAAAAAAATGGTGCTGTTTTGGGGTAGGCAATGTGAGCGAAGTGGCACTGGGAGTAGTGGGAAATATTTTGATTGTTTATGAGCTGTGACAAATGTGAGCAGGGGGAGTGAAGATCAGGTGTTCACTTTCTCTCCCAACCTGAATGTGAGGAATCAAAGCTGACAGGTTCAGGAGGTGTTTCAGAGCTACGTGTAGTGTGAAACTCTGGAATTCTGTGGAATGGCTATGCCAAAAACTTGTATGGATTTCAGGCAGAGTGGTAAGCAGCCAGGAAATCCCCTGAGGGTTGTTAAATATGAAGACTTTTCTCTGGAAATGCCCTAATGAGGGACTAGAGACTAGAGAGAGCATTCAGGGGGGGTATTGCTTTGCGTTTGTTATTTTCTCACGCTCTTCCCTTGTACTATAGTTATGGCTACTGTTACATAAGGATTCCTTAGCAAAGACCTTCATGAGTTGAACTGATGTGAAAATCAGTGTTTCAGGTGCTGATCAACCCACTGTGACCTGCTGCTGGAGGCAAGGCAGGACTAGCAGGATTGTTATGGCTGCTCTGATGCTTCAAGAGGAAAAGGCTGTTCTCTGCAGCTGGAGAGAGATTTGTTTGGGAAGGACAGTGATACTAAGTTCTCCTAACTGTACTTGATACCTATCCTCTCTCCACTTCTGCAGCAATGTTTTACATGGGAGAGATGATGTACAGAATTTAAGTCAAAGCAAGGCTTTTGAGAACTGCTGTGGAAAGTGTACTAGCCTTCAGATTTAGGAGCTGAGGCTTCCTGTGTAACAATGTGTATATTTTTTTTAGGATGGACATTCATAATTTAGTCTCTTCCTGAGGTCAGGTGTTTTTAGAAGAAAACAAATTTCCGTTAACTTAAAAATACAGTTGATCTTTTAAGATTTACTTAAAGAGAGTCTTAGAAATAGCCTCATGTTTGAACTGTTACTGCAGTCAATACATAAATTGTTTTGGGTTTTTTACTGTTCAAAATAACATTAATCTTTTGAAATTTCTATTATCAGAATATTTATTTAAAGTGCTTTGTTGAAGTAACTGAAAATGTCAAGCACCATGATAGATATGTCCATGTAATTAATTTTTTCTTGATGAGGGCCCATCATAATAATATAAAAATATGTGTAGGATAATTTTTTTATACCCTTTAAAATAGAAATCTGCGTTGTATCTTAACTTACTGCATAAAAAATAAGCACCTAATGGAACTAAATGGCTTGGTATTAAAAAAGGTATTCTTCTATATCTTTAGTAGCTTAGACAAGGAAAATGCTTAATCTAGAATGTTAGATATAAATATTTAGCAACTGTTCGCTGCAGAATTGTTAAGAGCTCAGTCTTTTCGTGGAGAAACTGCTACATCTCTCTGCTAAAGATGCTTCCTCAACACCTAAACATATTTTCTATTAGAAACTAGTGACCACAACTCTTGTTGAGATAGGAAATTGGAACTTAGCTTTGATTAAATTTACTGCTATGCCTTCGAATACATCACATGCTTAGTAAATTTTATGATAAACTTTAAATGGTTAAAGGAAGTAAGACTTGTTTATTTCTGGGAAGTTGTCAGTCTCTTAGTTCTGTAGCTCTTAATGTTCAATGGCATTTTATTGCAAATGCGTCAATTTGCTGTTGAGTTATCTGGCTGTTGAAGGTGCTTTAGTGTGGACAGGGTGCGCATATATAATGTGTCTGGAATGGTTTGCTTTCAAGCCAGTCAGAACAGAAAGCCTTGTTGTGGAGAAGGAAGGTCCCCTTGTAGCTAGGTCTTTGGTCTGACAAACTGCTTTCATGTCTTAAACTTGTGCTTGTTCTTAATCCAACCTACATGTGTGAGCTGCAAGAGTATTATCACACCTAGAGGTTCTTTTCGTAGCATCTGACATTTCCCTGTGACTTCATGGAATTGACTGGATACATTAGGCCTTTAATGTCTTGGCTGGGGTAAGCGTGACTCCGAGGGTGTGCTGCAGTATGTCTTTGTTATAACAAAGTAGAATATTTACATAGCTGTCCACTGGACAGTAGTCACTTGCCATGCTGCTTTTACACAGTGAGAAAGACCACCTACTTCACTTTCTTCTAGCTTGGAGGGAGGTTTGATTGCAGAAACAGTGTGAATAACGTCTGTACAAAACCACTCTGTATTGCTAGGGGCTTAGCCTCAGGATGGAGATTACTGTAGCAACCAGAAATAAAATCTCAATAAGTTGTTCTGTTACATATATAACAAACTGTTTATGAGAATCAAAAAAGCGGCCTTCCAGGAGAGGTTTGGAAGGAGAGAAAGATATTTGTTTCTGCACAAAGCTGGCTGGAATCTCCTTCTCCAAAAGGTTTTGTACTGACAGGTGGTGCTGCCCTTGATTCAGGTCCTGTAAAAATCAAATAGTATTGCTTATGCTTAAACCAGTGTTAATGTTAGACCTAAAGCCAGGTTTAGCTATGGAAGGAGGTGGCTATAAAACTCCTAATATTCCCTGTAAAAGCTTTAAGAATGTGCTTCCAGCCCATTTTAGTAGGACTTTGTCAGTATCTGGAGTTCAGAAGCATGTATTATTCTTATAGCCTACCTTTTACATAATCGGCAAGCATGTTAATTATTGAATTCTTCACTTATTTTTTTGTTTTTCAAAACCCGTTATCCATTACTAAGTTTGCTGAGCCAGAAAAGCATGCTATTTATGTTAGAAGCTATGCCTCCTAGCTTATGCTGGAAAGCTGAACATGAATGCTGTTGTTGAGGTTCAGACTGCAAGAGCTTTCCACAGCTGCCACGTTCACAGACTATACTGTAGAAATTAAATGTTGATGAATAACACTTTCCATCATTGAAATTTCATAGTCTGTAGGGACTAAAGTGCTTTCATTTTTTCTGTTGCAGTTCTGTTTGAGATTTCAAGAATATTAAACACTGGCTTGGATATGGAGACATTGTCTATTTGTGTACGGCTCTGTGAACAGGGGATAAATCCGGAAGCATTATCATCTGTTATTAAAGAACTACGTAAGGCTACAGAAGCGTTAAAGGTAATGCTTTTTCGTAAAGCGTATTTGGTTTTAAGAGTCAGATCTATTTCCATCTTCCTATACTTCAATTTGTAAATTGTACTTTTAAGATATGACTCACTTT
The DNA here is from genome assembly GCA_013397275.1 of Burhinus bistriatus. Lineage (NCBI taxonomy): Eukaryota > Metazoa > Chordata > Aves > Charadriiformes > Burhinidae > Burhinus > Burhinus bistriatus. The sequence goes on from VYXH01001843.1 coordinate 128,330, forward strand.
TAAATTGAGGAAATTAACTGTTCCGTACAAAAGGCATTGAATACAACTGAATGTAACATGAAGCAAGAAATGGTAGGAATAAGATGTTTTCAGAAATAATTAGATTAACTGTTTTAAAGGAAAAAAAAACAAAACCAAGCAAACCGCACAGATTTTTATTCTGAGCATTTGTAGCCACCATTTGCCCCCGTATGCATCGTACCACAAATAGATTGCTACTTTCTCCTTTAACCCATATCACCTAATTTCTACAACCTCAGGTCTCATAGTATGCAGCAGTACTTGTGAGAGGTACATGCAGGTTGCTAGTGTAATCTTCATGTATTGCTTTTACCACTCTCTCTAAAGACAAACAAGAGGGGATTTCATGGTGTGTGTGTGTATATAGGACTTTTAATAATTTAGCATTTACCTGTTTAGTAGAGAAGGAAACTATGGTTTAAAAAAACCCCTCGCTTGCCTTTTAAAGTGTTTTAATTCTTTACTGTCTACCTAACATCATGATTTCTTTTCCACTGTATTTTATATCTGTTTCTTTCTGGGGAGGTGGAGGGGAAGCCTATAATCTAGCCTGTCTGTCTCTGTTCTGGAAGATTACATTCTGATTCTCAGAAAATTCAACTTACAGATTTTTCACTACATGGGTGCTAGTCAGGGCTATTTTTCACCAGTTTTTAAATTTTTTACTTCATTTTTAAGTTAAAATATGCATGAGTATAGAAAAACTTTATATTTGTGTACATGCTTAAATGTTTGCATAGATATATATTTAACTATGTGTATATAAGTAATTGAGGGCTGGTTTACTTCTTCCTTTGCTTTTACTGTTTTATCATTCCTGTTGCTATCCTTTGCCTGTTAGTCCCATAACTGGCTTAAAAATTTAGCAATGTCAGTCTCCAACAACTGTACCTTGTTGGCTGGGTTCAGTTATTCAGTAATAAAAATACTTACTAGTGACCATAATCAAATAATTGGCAATATGATTCATGCAGTTATGATTAGTGTATTTCTTCTAAGTTTTGTATCAATAATTTATCTGTATGAGTGGGAGTAATAATTATTATAAATTGTATAAAGAAGTAAATTCCAAAGGAAAAAAATGATGCATTTGAGCACTTTTTGAAAGCATTAGGGTAAAACGTACAGCATACAAGCTGCTCAGATACAGGATATACAATTTAATACAAGCAAACAGTAATGGCTATGTTAATAGCGTCTAATGGCAGCTGACAGTATTATTTCTTTAAAAATTGAAGTATTCATTAGAGAACAACACTACACATCTTTTAATTTTCATAAGTAGCTTATTTTTAGACTTTTAAATTCTCTAGGTAAATTAAAATAGTTACAAGAAAAGATTAAATTTAATATACGTGGTGTCTACTTTTGGTGACTTGCAATAAATGTTTTTTCTGTTTCTAGGCCGCTGAAAATATGACAGGCTGACATGGGAGAAGATTTCTGTGTGAGAAGAATGCCAAGTTAAAGTTAACAGAGGCTTTGAAGATTGCCACTATTCGGAAAAATAAGTGTGTGCGTGAAGGTTTCAGAATATTTCTGTAATCTTCTTGAAAAAGATCATGTATAGAATATCTTTGAAAACTTTTTTGATAAGTTCACCAATAAGTGCATTACTTGGTGTTTTTGTGAACTATGTGTGAATATAGTGCAGTGCCTCTTCTTTGGCATCCAGTATTTTTTAGACCATGTCAGTTACTGCACATTTGCTGAACTTACTAGTGTGTAGCAATGAATATTGTTACAATGAGTATAGCTTGTTAATGCATCCTTTGGAAGTGCTAATATATCCTGGATTTTATCTCATTGATGAAAAACTACATGTACAGTTTTAGCTTTGCTTTATGGACTAGATATGAATGAAGCCCATCCTGACTTGATTTTAATTAGAGTAAGAGTAGTGACTTAAGTCTCAATCTGAAAGTAAGAAATAAAGCACTTTTTATCATGTAGGTAGTGAATTGTCCTTTTGATTCAAATTGCTGAAAAAAGTATTTTTTTAACTTGGATAACAAAAGAACTTTAGTTATCCATGCAGAAATGTATGTAAACTTAAATTCTAGATTACATGGAATATTTTATGTAGTTCAGGTGCTGCATTTGTTCTCACTACTAGACCTAAAAATGTTAAGGCTATATTGTCAAAGCATACATGAGAAGCATCAGATGTGGGTGATGGGAATCAATGAGTCTTAAACAGTCATTTGGTATAGGAATGTCTTTGCATTTGGCACTAGGAATCTTCACTGATGCCAAAACAAGTGTTTACAGGATATACAGTAAACTGTTTATCATGTTACTTTCCAGTAAATACCCTTGCATCCAGAAATTCTATTTCACAAGAAACCATTTTCTTATGTATTATTCATCTGCTACTGTTTAAGCTTTTTTGATTTTTTTTTGTTAGCATGGTTTCAAGGTGTGGTGGTAATGGGGCCTACAGTGACCTCCAAGGTTAATAGGGTGGAGCACATTTGGAAATGAACCTGGAATCTTAGTTAAGTCAAATGTTGTATTTGTGCAGAGAAAAAAGTTCTTTCTACTTTAACACTTTACATTGCATGCACTCTAGGTCATAGCTCTACAAAAAGCGATCAGATAGGCCAAATACTTCATATTGCTGGCAGAGAATAGAAAAATATTTATATTATACTGAATTACTTACCATTATTTCCAGTTAGCCTGGCCAAAAAGTCATTTCAGCAGGATGCTGTGAAAACTTCTGGATAACCAAGCTGGGGGACTTCTAAGTGGTATCATTTTTCTCACTCATGAACACTTACAAATAATTTGTAAATCGGTGTTGTAACTTCAGATCTAGAACTTTCGAATACTGTGTGTAATGTTTTTTGAAAACATTAAGGTATCCCTAGTATGAAAAGATATCAACAATGAAATTTATCCTAGGAAATCTGAAAAGTCAATAAAACATCATGAAAACACCAGGTCAGATCAACACAAATTAGCAATTAGCTCTTTTACTTAATTTTATCTAGACTCAGTGCTACATCTCAAAAATGAGAAAAGCCTGGGGAGCATTCTTGCTGTTTTCAGGAGTCAGATGTTTAAGTCTGTGAGTTCTCACTTGTGAAACTTAAACTCTGAAAGTTTTCTGTAAACTATAGCAAATGTGTCCAAAATAATTATGAAATCTGATTAGAGTGCATGTTTCTGCTGGTGCTTTTCCTTTTCCTCCATTGCCAGGTCTTTGGGCAATACAGGAATTCTGGTGACTTCTCTTGAATGTCACTCTCTTGATTACTTTGCGTTTTTTGTATTTCCAGGGGTTTTTTGAACTTACTAGCTTGATTTCAGTTTTGGTTCTGTGTTCTTGAAATGCTTAAAACCAGCTTGCAAATACAGTATCAGGACGATTTATGTATAATTCTTGATCTGTCCAGTAAGTTGGATCTACCATTTTACCATCAATAAACTTACTGGTTTTGTGCACTTAGACATTTGCTGGTAGACCATCTGTCATGCAGAATTATACAAGCAGGGCATTTTTTGATATTCAAAAACCTAATTTGAGGGATATAAAACTAAAAATGCATTGTTTTCATTGTTACCTGGAACTAAATGGTAACATTGGTTATACTTAATAGTTCATATTTACAGAATGAAATACAAACTTTGTAAGGTTGAATGTTAGCATGTTTGGGCTGAAAGCAGGGACGAGATGTTTCTTGAAAGTCTGTATAGTTTTCCTCAGCATACTTGGCAAAGTTTCTTTCAAAACACTGGGTGGAACAAATGCGATTAGGAATTGGTGTAACATAACCCCTGATTGCTTTTGATTTGGGTTATGATCCAGAAAAAATACAAGAAATATTTCTTCGTCCTGGTAAGACAAAAGAAGAAAATCCCTCTAGTAGGAAGTTTCATACTGGAAATGTTTCTGTGCTGTAAAATAAAAATCTTATTACTTCATTAACATCCCCACTCTGTGAACTGGAGTGCTCAGACTTGGTATTGATGGCCGAGAAGCCTTGGCTGCATTTGTAGCATACCATCTTCTGCTACGTTTAACTGTAAGAAGCCAAGCAAACAGCACATGCTTTTCCTCTGGGCTCCTTACTTACAGGCTCTTGAAAAGATAAATGTAGTAATAGCTATAGAGGTCCTGACCAAAGGTTTTTCTAACACAATAGCCTCTTTTGTACTCAAAAGCAGATGCCTGAGGAAGGATAAGAACAATGCAAGCACATTTGGTTCTTTTCCTTCTGTGTTCTCCTAGCTTCTAAGTGTCATCTATTCCAGGCTTTCCTGAACATCATATGGTTTGTCTATTTAGTAATCCCCAATGCTTCTTTTTCCAGTACTTGTCCAGTTTCCCTTGGATTATATACACTTCCTGAATAACAACAGCCTTTATCAATTGATAAAAGAATTGCTACTTCTTGTTTATTTTGAACCTGTTATTTACTAGTGTAATGTTCCCTGTGCAGTAAACCTTTACCAATGCTTGTGCCAGTCATGATTCTGCAGATGTATAACATATTCACCTTTAAATTTCCTCTTTTCTGAACTGAAATGTAACATATTCCTTGGCTGACTAAAGGCATAGAGTAGCTTCTGTATTTATTGTCCTTTGAAACTCTTCTGGGTCTCATTATTTTCTGAGAAGGGAACCAAAACTGCATGCGGTATTAGCTGTGTAGTTAAGTACTGGCCCGTTTGTTTACTTTCTTGTTCTTTATTCCTTTCCTAGTAATTCCTAATACTTGACTTGCTTTTTTAATTTGAACTGAGCACTGAGCTGTTTTCATGGCATTATCTACCATAACCGCAGAATGTCTCTCTTGCCGGGTAATGATAAGCTCAGAGGCTATTGCTTCATATGTGAAACTATGGTTGTTGATCTCCATGTGTATCACTTTTTATTTATCTGTGCTGATTTGCATCTGCCATTTTATTTCCTAATCAGTCTTACATGTCTTTCTGCAGTTCTTCACAGTTTGCCGGTAGTCTTACTACCCTCACTAACTTTATCATTGGCAAATTTTGTCACTCTGTCCCTTTTTTGAGGTTGATTATGAGTAGGTCGAGCAGCACATGACCTGGCAAAGACTGCAGGGTGCCACTGGTGACCTATGGCAGGAACTGACTGTTTATTCCCATTCCTTTTCAGTGATTGTGAATAAAATGCAGTCCTGCCTACAACTTAGTTTCTCATTCTTAAACCGAGTATCTTTAGTGTCACATGTAGCATAGCTGTGAGATCTTAAGCACAATCATGAATCCAGCATGGCGTTCTAGGTAACTTTCAGGTTCCCTGACATTTGTAATTGTATAATTACATTTTAGAAATACAAACTTAAGAAAATAACTTTACAAGAGATTGTAGAGTACTAGAACAAAAAGACAAACCATATGATCCTGAAGTCTCCATCTTAACATTAGGGAGTTTTTTTGTTTCTTAGGCAATTATGTTCAACAAAAAAATCTTAAAAAAAAAAAAAAGTTGGATGATGATCATGCCAAGACACTTGACCTTATAGATCTGTGTCCATGAGAAGTGCGTACATATTTGTCGGCTAATATTCTTTCCCACCTGCTGGTCTCCAGCTGAGCAAATACTAAGTCAATCCTAGACTTGCTTTTTGAGTCAATCAAACAGTTCCCTCTAAGTTGAACTTGAATGCTGCTGTGGGCATGCTTTACTCTGGCAGGTTGAACCAGGTTGGGTCCTTCCAATCTTCCCCAACTCTTTTCGCCTTAAAATACTCCTGTCTACTTTTGCATGCTTATAGTTTCATGTTATATAAAACCTGCAGCCCTCATTATTTGAATACACTCTGAATTAAAAGAAAAAGCACAAAAATTGTCAAAAGCCTAAGAATCAGCAGTGATAAAGTGCTCTGTAGTGTGGCTGTAGACAGCCTACTTTAAAGAGGGCTAGTGCTGGAACAGTGGGGCTTTACATTACTATGCATGACCTGAGCTAGGGACTTAGGCATGCCTTTACTAGTGGAGATTCAAATCTTTGAACCACAAATATTACTTTTAATTAAAGTTTGGAAAACAGAATTCCAAAGAATGAAAGGTGTGCCAAAGTAATTTCAACCTTTAAAAGAGCAAGGGTGATAACAGAATTGAAGACCAGTCACCTAGCATCAGCACTAGTGAACGGTGAACCAGGTGAACTTGAGATTTTATCAGCAAAGAATGAAAGACAAAAAAAATGTACTGAATTCCATTTGAACATTGTTTGATGGAAGTGTTAGTGGGTTCATGTTTTTATATTTATGGGTTTACATGTGAGATGTTGATGTAGTATACTTCAATTTATGAAGGACAATTTTAACTTAAAACACACTATTGGTATTGTTCAGTAAAAACACAAATGTACTGTGGTGTTAACCTGTTTTGCTGTCTTGTTACCTTGGGAGTGGGATATGGGGGAAAAAAACCAACCAAACAAAAAACCTTTAAAAATGTAAAAAATGAAATCTCTGTTCTTGAAAAATGATAAATTGAGGAGGATTTTTTTTTAAGCATCAGCTACATAGACAGCTGTTTCACTGTGAGGATTTTGTGACGTTGTAGGAGGAGTTCCTGTTAGATGCAGAAAATAGGTGTCTGAAGTAGTAATAGTGAAGTAAAACCATAGTACTGCCTGATTACTGCTTCCAGGCCCACTGTTTATACTTTGACAAAGTTGTAGAGACACAAGGATAATTTAAATGAAAGCCATAAAACTGTTTTGGGACCAGAGAACAAGCCTGAGGAGGTTGGAAAGAACTTGGGAGCACGCAGGTTCTTGAAGAGAAGTTGAGAAGAAACGTAACGACCCTGGGTATGCCCTTGAACATAGCAGGAAGTCTTGTGGCTACATTTTTTTTTTAACCTGACAGAAAACATACGAATAGCTGGTGTTAGACAAATCATACCTTAAAAATAAGGCACAACTTCCCAGGAGTGAAGGTAAGTAAGCTTTGACATGGCATACTAGGGAAATGGCAAACTAGCCACTGCTTGATGTTGTTAAAGTGGAATTAAGAATACTTCTAAAAGACATGGGTTAATCCAGTTTCTGGGGATGAGCCTACAGTACCTCTCTGCAAGGTGTCAGGTGTGCTGGCTGTAGCACTTCCTTCTGACTGCAGAGCCCACGAAGGGCAGTGTGAAACAGCTCCAAGTGAAAGTAATGTGGACAAAATTAGGAATATTTAGGATGAATATCAGTGATGTTGCTGTCAGCAAGATAAATGGAAGCCTGGTTTCCAAGACATTTAAATGTTACCTGATAAAAAAAAACCAAACAACACAACTATTAGTTATCTGAACTGGTGATCTGGAATATATTGAGTCTGAGCACTTTTATTATCACTTCATAAATATTTCTATTTTCTCACCTCTGATTCTTACGTGTAAGGAGAGACCAGCTCATGAAAATGGATCTCTTGAAGAGCTCAAAGGTGTCATTACATGGGCGAGGGGGAGTTTAACTCTCGAATGTAACTTTCAGTGAAGGAGATGGAAAATGGGGGAGCAGAGGACCCGGGGAAACAGGCCATGGGAGGGTGACCAGGCTGAGGGACATCCCAGCTTGATTTTATTTGGTTTTATCTGTACACCAGATCCACAATTGGTATGTTTGAAGATTGTGACAGGTCTTCCTAATTAATGGACAGGAGCTGCAGGAAAGAGAGATGAGGGTTAACAGGTGGTCATATTGCCCTGCTCCCCACCCACAGGTTCAGTCCCTTTAACAACAGACTTTTTTTGAATCGGGTGGGATCATTTATTGACCACTCAGCAATGCTGAATCTTGTGCCAGGGTACTGCACAGGCTGGGGGTTTCCTGAGGGCAGCGGGGGCCCCTCCGAGGTCCATCAGGGCAGGGCCTGGCAGCCCAGCCCATCCCACCACCCCAACCAGGGAGCCATGACCAGGCCTAGGGGGGGAGCCAGGGTCAGATGCAGGCCTAGCCTGGCCACACTAAAACATTTTGGGCTGTTCCAGTGGTTTTTTTGGCCTTGAAGCTGGCAGTGATAAGACAACGAGGCTGCCAACCCCCTCTGCCATCGCTGCCTGTTGGTGCAGCTCGTGAGGACGCTACTTGAAGGAGCCAAGTTGTCAGCTATATTGCTCCATCCCACTTCCCCGGGCTCCCAGAAAAGCTCCTTGTGACGTTTCTTCTTGCCTTCACCGTCTAGTTTTATTCCCAAGCCATTTTATAGGAGCAGATGATTGTGAAGAGGATGAATTACGATTTTGGGAGGGGACAGCTAATCAAGGACAGAGAAATAGTTTCATTCCTGTGACGAGTGAACTTGTGTTGAACTCAAAAGAGTATGGTGAGCAGCAAGTGATTATTTACTATTTGTGATTTACAGCTGTGAAAAGCACAGGATGTTACAATAATATGCACCTTACATGTAAAGGTTAAGACTTTGAGATACAAACGTTGCAAGAACAATTCAAGGAAAAATATTAATCACTTGCAAATACAGTGCTCTGGCATATGTAAGATTTAATGAGGGATTTAAAGGAGAATCATACACTGTTCTTACACATTTTGAAGTAAAGATACAAACAAAAATACCTGGACAAACATTTCCTAGGGCATATAAAAAGAAGCCTCACTATTCTCTCAGGGAGAATTCAGGATACAGTCTGAATTGTGTAGGATATTGTATATACAGGGATACAGGCTGAAGTAAAACTCGGGCTCTTTTCAGATCAAGCGCTTTCCTAATTCAAAAACGAATGTTTTGTTTAGCTTCACTGTTCAAGTGAAACCAAACTCAGGCATAGGAACAACTCAGCAAGGTGCATGCACAGCTGTTTGTTCCTACATGCTGTGACGACTGCACTCACGTTGAAGGCAGAAAAATATCTATGGCACATATAGGCCAGATTATCAGTGTGTGTATTTTTAGCATGGTATCTCAGGCTATGCATTTCACTGTTAAGAACAATATCAGTAATAAAGCTGCCAGTCTTTGTCAATCAGTGGCTGGCGCTCTGCTCTGGTTAGATGACTTTGCAGCAGCCATTCCTTTTTCAGACGTGTTGGGCCAAATTCAGGGTTGATTTGCGCTCTGTGAAGTTTTACTGAAGTTAGTGAAATAGCAATACAGGACATGAACCAACAGTGGATGTGGGCATTGCTCATTTTAACTGTGACTGAGTGGAGGACGTAAAGACATGATTTTGTTTGGGCAGATCCTTTAACACTCCCATGGGAGGGCACTCTAGTTAAAATAGGTTGTTTTTCTCCATCAAAATATTAAAAAACAGGAAAAATTAAAATAAAAAAATAATTTCACTAAAGCTCCAAACGTGTTCATTCAGTGTAGTGTTACCATAATTTGTCATTTTACCTCTTGTGGTCCCATTTCTCTTCTGTGAGCTGGATTTTCTGCCAACTACATCTGCCACAATTCACCATTTTCCTCTCTCTCTTCCCCTCAATTTTAATTCTCTCATTAAAGGGGGTCAGGCTTCAATGTTTCCCAGTTTTTCAGCAGTGATTTCTACAATATTTCCCCAAGATAATCAGGCAGTATTCAATAAATAGTTTTCTTGGCAACTCATTTTTCTCCTGGAAACAGTTTTGATAGAATTATTTCAATAGAATTATTTTGATTGTTCCTAATATGTGCACAACTATCGGAGAGATTGGAGTCACACAATATTCTGCATGGCCAAATCTGCTCTGTGTCCTGGTGCACAAAGTTCTGTATTTGTGTATCCCTAAAATACCTTTAGAGTGTTATAGTGTGCAGTGTAGGTATTCAATGCATTGGCATATGTATGCCAATCTTGTGTGCAGAGATATCCCATAAATACCAGGGATATCCTTCATTCTTCTAAAATACAACTTCTATTTGCTTTTTATTAATACTGTCCTGTGCTGTGTCAAATACTGGGTATCCGAGTCACATTTGGCATCTGTTTATAGGTTTAAGTTTGGCAAAAAAATCTCTAGGAAAAAATCTCAGGCAGAATAAAAACCAGAGCTTTGCCTTGTTTTCAACATATACGTCTTTTTTCTATCTGAGCTTCTGTGATAATCAGCTGACACAACCTGATTTGTGTTACAGACCTTTGTATCCACAAAGGTGACTATTTTGTCTTTGCAACAATTAAAGTTTGTTGTTTAAGAATTTTATGAGGAGGATACCCTTATCCTTCATGCTTTTCATGCTTACTTCTGTAATTTATTTTTTTTTAAGAACTTCCAATATTTGTAAAACATAAAGCAGGAGGATAAATATAAATATTACTGAAAACTGTTGCATATTCCACTAGATGGCAGGCAAACACTTGCAACCACTGCTGCAGCTTTGTAAAATACCCCTCTGTTAGTTTTGCATGGACTCTGATAAATAGTATTTTAGGATCAATTTCCAGTTTAATGAAGGATTGGTGCAATTTAACCTTTTGATTTATTTTTTAAAACATTTTAAAACTAGAAGGAAGAATAAAAAAGTGTGCTATTGATTGCATGACTTCGGCTCACAAAAGAAAGAACTGAGGTTTAAGCATTTAACATTTTGTAGTTTATGCGTTTAACTTTTAGTCAAATGCCAGCAGTAAATTATCCACGACAGAGAGCATTTTCAGCATAGCAAATCTGTAGTGGCATCTTTTTCCTTTCATTCAGAGTAATAAAATGTACACAAGCTGTATTAGAAACTGCACCGAAGGAAGTTCTGCAACCCTCTAGTTTGTTGCCACTTTAGCTTGTCACTCTTGTTATTTATATACTTTCTGGCAGTTAGTCAGCAATCTACAATGTTTAAGACAAGAAGGCACAATACAGGTAAGAGCATTGACTAACTCTAGTGTAGGGAGATAAGCCTCCCTGTTGAGGATATACCAATGGATGCACCAATACTACAGTAGCATCACAGTTTAAAATAAATACCAAACAAATAGCCACAATCATTAGGTGTGGTAGGTCAGGTAAGAATTAAGACAACTCCTACCATTTCCAGTAGTGAAAAGAGAAAGTAGAGGCAGTATGAATTCTCTCACTTGCCCTCTGGCCAGGACCTCATTTCTATCCACCAAATATGTTTCTTGATCTGTTGCTTGTCTGTGGCCTCCGAAATGAGAGGGGAATGGAGGAAGGATGGAGATTTCCTAGAGTAGGATATTTAAGGGGGTGGGAAAGAAGCACCATGTTAATCTTCAGCCTCTTGCCATAGATGATAGTCTCTCAGCGACAAGCTGTAGCTCCCGGCATATTCACATTAGGTTATCAAGGGTTAATTAGTGAAAAGAGAGCTGTCCCCATCCCTGTCCCTGTCCTCCCTACAGTTCACCCACTAAGCCCTTCTCCAAATATTTAATAATATTGTAATTTTATTCTTTAGGGTGGTGGTATTTTAGTGAAAAACCCAGATGATTTCAAGTATCCTTAAACCTCTGTTTTTCTCTGTAGTCAGTGGAGAAAGGCAAGCTCTCCATGGAGAGGGGCAAATCAGAGCACTGAAGTTATTCTTCATCTCTGAATTGCTCTCTAAAGGAAACTCTCTATTGACTGAAGAGGTAACCCAAGGAGACTAGTATCCTGAGGCTAAGATTAGTCTTTGCAAATATTCCCATTAGATCATCTACTCTGACTTCCTGTATTTCACAAGCCTTTGAATTTCACCCAACAGCCTCTCTATTGAGTTCAATAACTTGTGTGTAGATAAAGCCTATCCAAAAAGACATTTATTCTTGAGTTGAAGACATTAATAGAGATAGTGTATCCACTGCTTCCTTTGTTGGTTTGTTCCACAGTTAATCATCTCCACTATTAAACTTTGTGTGTCTTATTTCTTGTTTTAATTTATCTGGCTTGAGCTCAGTACACAGCTGCTTGTTATGCTTTTTCCTTCTTAACTAAAGAATCCTTTAGTCTGTGGGATTTTCTCCTGAGGGAGCTATTATAATCAAGTCACCACTCTGTCTTCTTTTTGATAAACTGAAAGGCTTTTCCTTTCCGTAAAGCATTTTTCTCCTCTCCTGTGCTTATTCTGGTCTTCTCTGCAGCCTGTGGGTTTTTTGCCTTCCCTTCCATATGATAGCACTCTCACCTGTGCTGTGTGTGGAGATAACATTGTTCTGCCCTGTCCACCGTTTTGCTCCAGTGTCACGCTTGTGGTTCCCTTTGAATTATGCTTTCTCAGTGATCCTTAAGTCCTTTCTGGAGTTTCTGTTTTGCAGAACATGGTCCTCTGCTTTTTAAGCATGGCTCAACTTGTGCCCGGTCATTTAGCTTTTCATGTGGCTGCATTAAAATGGATTACATTTCATAGAATCATAGAATGGTTTAGGTTGGAAGGAACCTTAAAGATCATCTAGTTCCAACCCCCCTGCCATGGGCAGGAACACCTCCTACTAGACCAGGTTGCTCAAAGCCCCATCCAACCTGGCCTTGAACACTTCCAGGCATGGGGCAGCCACAACTTCCCTGGACAACCTGTTCCAGTGCCTCACCACCCTCAGAGTGAANTCGATCCATTTGAATTGCTCCACCTTACTGAACAGTTCAAAATCCCTCTTTTTGTCTGTCTTGTCTTTATGTTTACCACTCTGCCAGCTGTTGTGTTATCTACCAACCACATCAACAACAATTTTTTCATTTAATCCCAGGTTATCAATGAGAAAGTATCAGCTCAGCTACTGCAGCTTGCAGCACCCTGCTAAAACCATGATGGGTGTTCTTGTGTGTGCTCTTGCATTATATAATGTGGCCATAGCGTGTGCTTATGTATATGTCCTGTCCTTATTTAAATCAAGTCTCAACAGTGTCTTTGCTTTTGGAAACTGAATTTTGGAAGATTTAGCCATTTCTGAATCCTGTGAAAGGAGTTTTTGCCGAGATTGTTCAGGCCATTAAAAAAAAACCCCACTGTCAGGCTTTCTAAAGTCAAAATTCCCTACAAAAGTCCAAAAGTATGCAGTTTCAGATAAGTGGTGACTTGATTTCTAAACCAAATTAGTAATCCCATCAAAGAATTAAATAAGTTTTATTTAACAAGACCTATTTTTTACAAAACCATGTTGACCATCTTTAATTACATTCATTCCTTTTAATTTTGTATTAATTGAATCCCATATCAGCTTATTAGCTTTTCCATTAATTTTCTCTGAGCTTTTTTGTGATGCTTACTGGCCTTAAGTTACCTGGGTCATCACAGTTTCCCTTTCAAAAGAAAGGCACAATATTAGTGCTAATTCAAGATCTATTTTATTTCTTCAGATTTTTAAATACATAGCAGTAGACTAAAGATCTTTTGCTTAAGTTTTCCTTCATCCCTTTTCCTTAACTGTATGTAATTAACTCCTTTGTAGTTCCAAGTATGTGCATATTAACATATGATGTAATATTTTAATATTTTTATTTTCTATGGTTTTGTATGTCTTACTTTTTTGTCTGCTGTTTATAAATACAGGAAGTAATCAGAGCACTTCCCTGACCCCAGACCAACAATCAGTATCCAAAAAGGAAATTCATTTGTTTTTTACTGGTTAAAATAAGAATTAAGACATTCCTAATTATTGTGGGTATCTTTTGTGCTGCAAACTTATAACTATTGAAAATGAATCCTGTTGTTAGTGCTGACTGTATGGGGGTCACCAGATGGCACTGTTGCAAGTGTCTTGTTGATTCTTTTGTCTAGGGGAGACTATATAAAAATAGGTCTTGAAAGATGTACTTAGTTGTTATTTGTTTACGTTTCCCTTACAGTAGCATAGTCCAAATCTATCACTAGCTAAATATTTTCTCACAGGCATTGTAGTCCAAAGATTTTGCCTATGAACAAGCTAAACATACGCTTAGACTACAAACCTCACAAGAACCAGGCGGCCTAAGTGGTGGCCAGGACTATGACGTTCTTCAATTGTCCAAAATGTTTTTGGAAAGTAAGAGTCATTCTTTGGAAGGTGAGAAGTTTAAGCAGCTCCCACACAGCCCAGCAGCATTTAAAGCATCCTGAACTAGAAAAATATGAGGGAAAACATTCTGTTATTTGCTGTTCTGTGTCAGATAGAAAAGTAGGGACATTTATAATGTTCTATTATCTAAATCAAGAAGAAGAAGGGGGAGTGATAAACTTATTTTAATGAAATGCCCCTTTTGATGAAGTTCTGCAAAAGTTCACATGCCAATTTCTAATCTGACACACAGAGAGCAGCAAGATAGAGGACTGACAAAGACAGTGACAGTAAAAGTATGTGGCTGTGTAATGAAGCTTGTACAGCTCTTACACTGATTTACTTATCAAAGTGCTCTTTGTTGTAAATTAATATAAAGCATAAAATTTGCAGGAATATATGGAATACCATTGCAGCTATACATGCTACTTTGGTGAGGTTTGCATTGTATGTTTCCTATAAAATTATTTTCATGTGTTAGTAAAACTGTGAATCGAGCTCCACTTGTTTAGATCCTGTACACTTAAGCCTTATTTATTTATCTATTTGCTGCTCAGTACAAGAATTATGCCTGGTTATGTACATGTGAAACATACCTGCTTAATCTTTATTTTGCAACAGACATATTAGAAGTGTGGAGCTTAGTATTTGACACTTATTTAGCACCTGGTTAAACACCATTAAACTACTTGACACTGAATGTGTGATAATATTTTCTCAATTAAAATGCCTGTTGGCATTCAATAGAATAAGTATAATCAGTTTCATGGGGAATGTCCCCATAAAACACCTGTCCAGATGTAACCTATCCTGGTGAAGCAAAAAGAAATTATATTCATATATATCAAAATACATAACCTTTGTATTTTATATATTATTTTCCTATAATGGTTTAAATTAGACTCACACCATGTTCAGCATAATTCCCTGAGGAAATACTAGGTACACTGGCACTCAGCAAATCCTTGTTCATACAAAACGAAGCACAGGAACTTTAGTATTAAGCTTTGGGTTTTAAAGTCATGTGCAGAGTAATTGCCCTATAAGCAGCAGAGAGTACCATTTCTCTCACTAGAAAATGGAGGCCTAACCAATGCTGCCAGACTTGTACGAGTGTTTCCTAGGCTGCGAATGTTTAAGATGAAATGTTAAACAAATATTTTAATTGCTTCTGTAAGCTTATTCGTAGCCACTTCCAATCCAAGTTCACTGGCCTACTACGCTCTCAGTGTGACTTCCCATTTTTAAGTAGCCAGCCATGTTATACACCAGTGATTTTGCTACATCTCCTTGTGCAGACGGCAATCTTTATGCAAAGAGGTAAGAACACAGTGTCAAACTGTATATGAAAAAGAAAAAATCCCTCGTTATTGAAGTCAGAAGCAAAGGTAGGGAGAGTTACTCCTTTTGGGGCCACAGCAGCTACCTAGGCATTCGGGAGCATTTCAGGATGTAGCATCTTTCGCAGCCCTGTGCTGCAAGTAGTAGGAGTTGCCCTCTCTCTTACTAGGCACTGGCTAGAGTTTTCTAGCTCTCCTAGATATATCTCAAATTGCCAGTTTAAACGTATTGATGAATAAGGGCCTTCAGATAAAGGTACAAAGGTGTTTCAGATACCATGGAGATAAAAGCCACATGTAAGTACTTCAATAGATTCCTCGTGTTCTTTGTCTGTAGCTGCATTTTTCCCTGTATCCCTTGCCAGAGATAATCATAGTCATCTTACGCTTTGTGTTCTTTAATGGTCGTTTACATGCCATCCTCACTACACTTTTTACTCATTTATGTGCTTGCTGTTGCTGGGTTGAGGATAATATTTTCTCAGGCCACAGCTGAAATGCTAATCCATATAGTTCTTCTGTCACCTCCAAGGTGGATTATTGTAATTCCTTTCTGGTGTCTACCTGATTGTAAAACTTCACAAGTTCTGTTTTACATAAAATGCTGCAGCTGACATGCTTATTCATCTTAAACCAAATTAGCATATCACTCTGGTCTTTTGATCCATGCTATGGCTGCCAGTTAGAGTAGTGCTTCCTTCCTATACGACCTGGCATGCATTGATGCATGATGATGGATTCCTACCACAAGTATTAACACAAGCATATAGTTTAGACAGTAAAATATTGCCTTGCTCCTTTTGCACACCTTAAATTGCCTTTTTCTTTGCTTTGTATTGATGTGCTAACAATTCTAATAGCCATGTTTAAGAATAATTAATATGTTCCTAGATATTAGGAATGGGAACAGACTCCTCAAGCATTCTAGTTCAAGTGATGTGGCCTCTAGCTGCAGAAAGTCATGCCGTGGAGTGTTCTTCTAAATGATGCTTTTACTAGACAAACAGGACTTTTCTGTTTCGGTAGTAGTTTGAAGTACTTTTGTGAATTAGCACATAGAAAATATGGGACTATTTAAGCCCGTGTCTGCATGACTTCATATGGAATAGCACGGTAAGAAAAGGAATTCACAAGCAGCTTTCCGTAGTCTCTGTCCAGGGTTTGGAAGTCCATAGCTATATAGAGAAAGGAGCCCAAATGTCATTTTCCCTGAAACAGAAATATTTGCATGCTGGGCAGTATCACTGAAGCACAACACTATTTCTATTTTATATCTACAGGAAAACAAATGTGAATTTTGCTGTTGAGAATAAAATTAACAAACTACTATTATTTGAAGTGAACCTATTTGAGAAAGGTTGACGATAAGGGACGAATGGCTCAAACAGTGTTAGTGGATTCTTTTATACCTATATAGCTCATGAAAGTGTTCATCCTGTTCCTGCTTTGGATTACAATCCTCTCATGAATATATTTATTTTTCCCCTATGAGTTACGGAAGAATTCCCATGCACTTCAATAGTGCATGATGGAGACCCGTTTCCCTCATGCTAGAACCTGACTTTGCAGATATTTAGCTTGGAGATTCACCTGGTCTAACTTCACATTTGCCATAATGCTCAGGTCTACTACTGAGCTAGTTGCCTTAGACATGTTTGTTTGTTGGTGGAGAGATGCATTTTTGGGGCACAGTCTAGCTTGTTTTAGACTACTGCTATGGAGAAATCAAATTATATTAATCTGCTAATTATCTAGATTAAATTAGACACAATCTTTTAATATTGATTGGATTAATTCCATTCTCAGAGGCACAACTACCATTATTCCCCTAGTATTTTTGCTGAGTGCAGTGGGACTACTCATATGTATAAATGTTCATAGGCTGAGGACCTTATACTACAAATGTCTGAAAGTGATCTGATTTGGAAAGTGTCAGTAAATCACATAGTAACTAAAAGGAACCAGAGGAAATTCTCAACTATTATTATAATCTGATGGCTATTCAATGCTTTCACGTGGCTTAATAGTGAATTACACCTGTATTAGGCAAGCAAAAGAATAAAGCCCCAAAGCATGGTGCATATATACATATGCTTATAAACAATCAAAATACATGTTACTTGTGTACATAGTACTATGCATTTTTTATTCTAATCTATAGATTGAAAAAAGCTGCAACACAGAGAGATGTAGTAACTTGGTATAAAATGTGGGGTCACATTCTCCTTGTCTTACATGAATATGTGCATGAATAATGAGACCCATTTTTTGGCCTTCTCTGTAGCAAAACTAAAATTAAAGAGAAGAGCTTCTTGAATTCCTTCCACTATAATGCTGTTCATCTCACCAGGCTTTAGAAACTTGCATAATACTAAAGCCAGCATTTTTATACTTATTTTAGGTATAATTATTTGAAAAATTAAACTGAAATATAGCTTGGAAAATAGTAAAATAGACCTGTTACTTAGTAAAATGGTTACATTATTTTGGTTAGATTGCCCATGCTTCACAAGTAGTGAACGTTTAGTATTTACTTTTTGCAAAGAAAATTAAACAATTACATTTTCTAAGCAAATACAACATTTCATGTTACTCAGCTATTAAGTTTTCTCGTATACAGTGCTGGTTAATAATGAGAACAGAGGAAGATCAAAAAAATAAGAATTCTACATTTAGTAAATCATACATTGAAATTCCTGAAATGTCTAACATAAACAGGTATCTCTGGTAAGTTATTGTGTGTTTTTTTCTTAAATAAGCACGTACACATATATATGCTTAAATATGCACCAGGTAATTAGATTACTTTGTACAATTGCATAAAGACTGTAGTACACTGAAACATCTAATATTTAGCCTGTTTGCCATAAATATTAAATCTTGATTTATTCATAGATCTACAATGAAATACAAACATGTATGCACACATATGTACCACCAATTATAAAAACAGATATACACAGTGGAATATTCCGGTGGGTTGGTCCTCTGTTTATTCTCAAAATTCTTTCCCTCAGGCTCCATTTCTGCTACTGTACCATCTCAAGTAGATTTGAATTTGAAAGCATTCTCTAGTTCTGAATGTTAATGGATGTCATTGCACTATGGCTCTACAAGAAGGAAGACTATTACTATCAAATAAAAACACTACAAGTTTTGAAGATGGTTTTTAAGTCACAGCTCATAAAAATAAGGATGCTTTCATTTTTGCACATGAAAACAAATTAATCTTGCTGAATAAATAAAGGAAATTATTTATGCATGCAGAAAGTCTACTAAAGTTTGCTTAAATGTGCACAATAAAGTAATGGGAAGAAATTACTATTGATAAGAAATGATAATTCATATTATGTTAACACCCTGAACAAGGTCAAGATGTATTCTGGGTTCTGCATATAGTGAAAGAAAATCATTCTGGTGTTTCTTAAAATTTGACTTATGCTAGTAATGAATTAAAAAAAATGAATACCTAGCCAATAATCCATCCTCAGTGAAGATTCAGCTAAACCTTGTAACCGAAATTGCTTTTTGGTTCAGCCTATTTATTTTAAATCTAGGACTCTCTTATTGAGGATTTTAGAAGAAAGCCATTTTTTATGGAGATTGCAGTGTAATAGATGAAATGGTAGCAGTATTTGTTTACATAAGGTTTGGTAGAAGGAAGATACCTAAGTTCATACCAAAAATATCAGCAAGTTGCATGCTATACTGTAAATCATGCTGTACACATTTAAAGCTCTCACATATCCAAATGAAATTTGCCTCAAGTTGTTATTTTCAGAAACCAATCACTCTGGGAGGATAGCGTGCAGGTCATGAATTTGTTTTTTATTTTCTTTTCTTTCAACCTGTCTTTCCATTTTTTTATGTTTTTTCTAAATTTGATATTAAAAGGTAATGTAAGTTATTAACCACCTTGCATTTCAAGAGTTTGGGGTCTGGATATTTTAGCCCTTACTTTTACAAACACTGTTCCCACAAACAGGCCTATTGGTGTCTATGAAATGATGAATGTTGGTATCGCTCATTTTAGAAAAGATGTAAGAACTGTGCCTTTGGACCTGGCAAATATGAAAACTAAGGTGTAAGGGAAATTGGTATTAATCAGATTTTCTGGAAGTTTTTCAAAATTATGGCAGGGAAAAACTAGTAAGATTCAGTGTGGTGCTCACTAAGATAAGAGAAGTAACAAAAATGTGAGAACTTTGTATGCACCTTGGCATTCACATATAGTGAATTAACACTAGAATGCATAAAATGTTTTGTTCTGATTATTTGCTAGTAAAAGCCTGGGCAGCCAATGGTTCAATTATTTAATATATTAAATAAGAAGTTACGTAAGTATGGTTTTCCAGCTCTCTCTCTCCTTGATCTTTGAAGTGTGTCACTCTTTCATTTTGCCATTCAACAGCCTGACATGCAAAAGCTTTGTTCAGACAGTTTAATTTAATCACTGCCACTGGTTCAACAAGATGATAAAATCCCCTGTGCTGTACAACATCCAACATCCAGCTCGCTGTTATCTGATACTGTTTGAAGCTCCTCTCATGAATGTATGCTGATAACACAAGAACTCCAAACATGTCATAAACAATATATTAATGCCCTTGATTGAATTCCATTAGAATAAGAACGAGATGAAGTTTAGGCCGGCCAAGCAGGCCAATGTAATAAAATGTAATTTGGACTAATCTTTCCAAAGAATGCCTTGTGTTTGAAGCTGACAGTCTCCCATCACAAGCAGAAGTAATTGCTTGTTGAATACACTGGGAACTCCTTTGAATCCTGGCCTTTGTACTTTGTGCACCTTCCAGGTGTCTCCTGCAGCAGACAATCTACCCTTTTGTTTCAGGAGAGAGATGGCAGGACTGCAAATAATAAGATAGGCAGTGTTTGTTTTAATGAATGGTGGAGGGCCGGATGGAATTTCTAGAAGCTTAAGACTAGAAGGGGGGCTGTTTAAGGCAAAAACAAAGCGAGGGACTTAATAGGTAATGTTAATTCAAGTAATCGGTTTCCTTAAATTGAATCAGGAAGAGGTAGGAAGGTATTTCAGCCAATGCATACCTATAGATATCAGAAAGCATATGGCTTAATCTGTCTCTGTAATAGATCTTTTCACAATGGAGGAGCAACACTAAAAACTCGTTTAGCCAGAGAATTTAACTGGTTTAAACTGGAATTTTGAGGGTGTGTAATTTGTTAAATTGATGTGGTTTACATATAAAACATTTTCTTTTGCTTTTATTAATTAAAAATAATTTCTTGGGTTATTTCAGAAACAGTAAAGTAAAAAATGGCAGCACTATGAATTTGTTATTAATTTTTTATTAACTTATTAATTTGTTTACTGTAGCAATTAGTACATTTTATTAAATAATTGCCAGGCATTGACAATATTCTTCCTGCTTTAGAAAACCTATGAAGGCAGGGATGTTTCTCAGAAATTAAATGTTTAAAGAAAAAAAAAAAGAAGAGACTGCTTAGAAGAGGAGAGAGCTTTGCTTTGTTTTGCCTATTTTCTGTTTAGTACTGCTTGGTCACATCTAAATCTCGGGAACTGTGGGATAAGAACAAACCAAATACAAGAACATAGGAAACTGGATGTCTGGACAGTAGTCAGTGCACAAGGGTAGCAAGTTTATCCATAGATTGGATCCGGGAACATTTCTACTGAACTCAACAGCGCTTTATAATCTGGTCCAGTAAACGACTTTTTAGTCCCTTTTCTCTAAAACTATCAGAATTATGTTATCATGGTTATGTATGGAGACTGTTTGTCCCCTGTGCAAGAAACATTTAAATCCAGATGAGGAAGAGTGTGTTTCCACTGCAGGAAGCTGAACTTTTCAATTTCAGTGTGGACTTTTCCCATTTAGAAATCAGACTGCTGCCACAGGAGCTTTACCTTGTAGCCCAAATACAGAATTTTGGTTCTGCTGCTTGCGGAACTATTCTTTCATGCACAGGCGGTGCATGCTGTTCCAAATCCACCTCTGCTCTGAAAAGTTAAGTTGGTACCATTTCCCCATTCAGACTTTATCGTTTCTACCATTTATGGAGCTCTTAGCTCTGTTATGTGACCATCAAAATATCAACTGAGACTACTGAGATTGCTCTTGTGAAAATACTTGACCTAACCAACAAAATTCAAAAGCATCTCAACACCTTGAAACTCTACTTCCTCTTAGCAGTTTGTACGGGTTGAGTAAATTAACTTATTTTTCTCTCTCCCTCTCCCATAACTGAGGAGATGCAATATTGTCTTTGGCAGAAGGATAGTTTCAAGGTTGTTTTGTTTGTCTCAGTAAATATACGTAGTTCTTAGCACTATCATGACAGCGCTTTCACCATTTCCTGTTTCCTTTCCAAGAGGTTGCAAAATACAGCTACTTGAGGAAGGGAATTAATTAAACTGTGATCTTAATTTGGAGCAATTTAAAATAAATACAGCTGGCATTGCACACAGATAAACTCTGATTATGACAGAATTGTTTTCTGTAATATCTCAGCTTCTTTTAGGCTAGAATCTGCAAACACATATGCTTAACTTAAAATCTGTGAAATCAGCTGCGCCTCGCTGGGTTCAGTGGAGCTGCTTGGAGGAAGCAAATGCTTGGGGGAAGCAAGTGTAAAGTGTTTGCTGGATTAAGACCTTCAGCACTGCGTTTTGGGTGTTTGTGATATGCACAACATACATCAACAGCCATTAAAATATGTTTCAGGAAAGAATTCTAGAGATTGATTGTTTCTTCAAAAATGACTCCAAAAATCAATCAGAACTGTTTTAGAAATATGCCTACTATGCACCAAGATCTAGTTTTCTTTTTTTTAAACAAAATTTATCAATCCATTAAGGAGGAGACAAGTAAACAAAAAATGAATTGTCATTTGTGTTATTTTATTAGTGTCACATGAGATTACAGCATATTATTGACTTTAAGAATATTTTACCCAAGGAGACTTGTTTTAACATGCACAAATCAGGATCAATACTGGATATGCGTTAATTTTCATAAAAAGCTACAAGGCAATTTTTTTTTTTACAAATCCCATGATTATACTTATAGTGCTATAAAAAAATTATCATTGTGACCAAATGAGGACCTAGCTAAGATTTAATTATTAAAAAATGGATTATTATTTGCATTGTTGCCTACTTTCCCAGGTGTTTTATTTACTGACCAAATGTAATTTATGTGCTCACCCGGTTATAGAGTGAAGTTAGATAGCCTGCGCAATTTTTGCTGACTTTGCTGCCTTAGCTTGCTTTATCAATTCCTTTTTTTCCCCTTTTTTCATTAGAGATCACATATAGTTTAAGAGCTGTAATCTGAAACCTTACAGCTCTAGTGGATACTTAAAAGACTCATTGATACACTTTGAAACCTAGTCAATTGAACAGCATTAGCAGCAGCAGCATCTAGCCATTAGGCTATTAGGATCATTTGCCGAGGCACTAAAATTAAATATAGGGACTCTAGCAATTCCCCAATTATATTGTGTTAGTATAATGGCAGTGAAAAGGATATTATTTTAGTCAGCTTAGTGCCACTATTGCAAGAATCAAGATGCTTTCCATTTTCTGGATGTAGTTATGTATTGGCCAAGAGACTTTGACATTAATTTAATTCCCTTTGTAGGCAGAATAGATCAACACCATGGACAAGATTCAAATCCTGCTAGTCGATGGCAGCTTTTCACAGGCCCCATATTTAATAACATTTTTATAGGGTTTTTTCCAGCATTTAAAACAATACATGTAGGTGAAAATACCATCTAAAAAAGATTAATATTGAGGAGGTATAGTAAATGGTGCAGTGTCAAGGGAAGGAAATTCTTTGTCTCTGTTAGCTGGCTCCTACAGCTGTGACCCTTTTGGTTCAGCCTCCCACATGAAGCTTGTGTCTTCACAGATCCCTGGGGAGAGGGCTTCCAGGGAAAAGACAGAATTTGATCCAAAACCATAAAAAAGAAAGATAGGGGAAGCTCTGGTGTAGGGCTAGTTTTCATAGAATCATGGAATGGTTTAAGTTGGAAGGGACCTTGCCGTGGGCAAGGACACCTCTTACTAGACCAGATTGCTCAAAGCCTCATCCAACCTGGCCTTGAACACTTCCAGGGATGGGGCCTCCACAGCTTCCCTGGGCAACCTGTTCCAGTGCCTCACCACCCTCAGAGTGAAAAATGTCTTCCTGAGTTTCAGGAAGAGAGGATTGCACGCAATTCATCTGGTTTGAATTGTGTGCAATCCTCTATTGCAGTAAGAGAGAATGAAACTATTAGAAGTTCAGTCATTATGGGTGACTTTTATTTCCCAATATACACCGGAGCCAAGTTGTACTAAAATTGAGTGGTGCTAATAGCAACATAAGAATGACTGTATCGTGCTGAAGCAGAAATCCCATTAGCCCAGTTCCAACACAGCCAACAGCAAGTGCCTAGAGCAGTACATGCAGTGATACATGCCCAGCACACCTTTTGGTGATTTACAGTTCAGAGACTTTTGGACATAATGGTCATGTTTTTATACTTGCTAGACTTTGATTTTTTTTCTTCATTTGTTTGTCCATTTGCTTTTCGAACCCATGTAACCATTAAGCATCCACAAAATTCTTGTGGTTAAGTGTTCTGCAGTTTAACTACAGATTATGAGGAAAAAAATTGTCCTTTGTTTGACAGTGTGATCTGCTAATTTCATGTAAGGCTCTTTCCGTCTTTTATTAAGAAGTATGATGTGGGACTACTTTATTTCTCCATGCCACTCAGTATTTATGGACTCTGTTGCATATCTTTTCACTGATGAAAGATCCCAGTTTATTTAGCTGTTCTTTGCATGGGAACTGTTCTATACTTTATCTTTGCTATTCTTTTCTTTCTTTAGTGCTACTATATCCTTTTTGACACTGGGGTCCAGAACTACATGTACTATTTGGGATATGCATCTATCAGTGTCTTAGCAATGTTTCAGTTTTGCTCTTTCCATACTACAGCTCATGAGTCCAGAAGCTTATCCATTTTTTCCAGCTGTACAAGTTAGATCATTACAAAACCAGATCATGACCACAACAGTGCTATTAGTAATGTCTAACATGTATTTATCTGAGCATGAGATCACACTTTCATATCTGTAATATTGGATTTAGATACTTACTGCTATACTAACAGATTTTTTTTCACCAGCTGTTCCTGAACTAAGAGATAGTGCTAGTTCAGACTTTGTTTCAGTAAAAAACATCGTAGAAGAGCTGGTCTTGAGTCAAGCAATCACAATTTGATTCAAATTGAATTCAATGGAAGGAAAAGCTAAAGTATATTTGTAGCTGGGTATCTTAATTTAAAAAAAAAAAAGGGGGAAATCTTGAATAATCTCAAGTAAGATAATGAAGTCAGCTACGTGTGGATTCAGGAAGTCAAATCTAAAGGAGACTTGGAATTTCCTTTAGTTAAAAGTAGAGGAATTGTCTGAAGTTTGTACACAAAGAACATGGGGAGACATGTAGGAAAACATCCTAATATGACAGGAAAGATTAGATATCTTGGAAAGAATTTTAAGGACAAGCAGAAACTGCAAGTGATAGGTAAAAGAAACTTTCAAAGAAAGAAGCACAGAACAAAAGTAAATTCTGAAAGCCTAAGGGCCATATTCCCAGTAGCAAGTACCTACACTTGGGATAACAGAAAACTGGACTTAACAACTCCTGTCACTCCTTCTAGTTCTGTTTTCCTTACTAGTGCTGTCATTCCTACTTTTCTCTAATGCTGCTTCTCTCCTGTACTGCTTTACATCTCTGTGGCAGTCTTTCTGTGTTCTTTGTTTTCAACACTTATCCAGGTTAGGCACCTTTACTAAATTTTGGCAAGGAGTTAACTTTCTTCTTTCAGTCCAAAATAATTCCTCTGCCATCTTGTAGTTCTGCATCTTTTCATTCTTCCTTCTATCCTTTGTCACTACCTTAATTCAATAGGTTAAGAAAATGTCCTCTTTAGTCCCTCTTCGGACTCTCTCATGTAGCCCTGTTGGTTACAATTACTTTCTACATTATTACTGTAGTCAACAATTATTTTGATTCTGGTATTTTGGATTGTTGGGTAAAACAAATCCCTTGCCTCTTTCATAAAACGCATTTGCCCAGAACGTGATGCTCTCTAAATGCTACTTCAATTTCTAACCTTCCCTTCCTCAAAAGAGTTGAGAAAATACAATTTTCTCACCTGAGTGGTCATTTCTCAAAATAGCATTAAAAAAAAAGAAACAGGCAGCTTTCAGTAGTGCTTTTTTTTTTTTTTCTGGCTAAATGAACAGTTTATAGGAAGCAGCTCCAAAAGGCTGTGTTGAAGTGGGGAAGTCCTGGAAAAAGAGGAAGGGAAGAGGGGAGGCCCGCGACAGTGAGGTGACCTGCTGTAAGGAGGTACCCCCCTTCCCAGTATAACTGCACTTGAAACTGGGCACAGGCTGAGCAGCTGAAAGTGATGAGGTGCACGAGTTGCAGCAGGGACTAAACCCAGTCTGATGCTTTTTAATGGTAACTAATATTCAAGCAACAACAACAAAAATCCAGATTTTGACCTTGGTTCTTCTAGCACGTTTTTGTCACTTTTTGTGGCACTTTTTGAGAAAGGACTCTTCTAATTACTAAAATAACAGGTTGCTTTTCCAGACATTTGAGAGCAAAGCGTTAGTTTTGCTTTGTATTTACATTACGTTACAGCTTGACACCACTTAATATTTCGATCTGTCCTGAGGCTGTGAATAGAAATGGTGGGTGGGAAAGCTATGAAGCAAGTTGAAATGCCATTCTGCTGTGGTGTGGATAAGCAGTATGCTTTCTCTTATTTGAAAATTTACAACAGCTCTGAGTTTTCCTGAAGTATGTAATCAACCTGTGGAGCAAGGAAGCAATAGAAATGTCTGGATCAATGTTTCTGAGTTTAGTGAGGGGCTTTGGACAAAGAGTATGGAGCTATTCTGTCAGGAGAGAAATATCGTCCTTGTAGCAGACAGCTTTTCGTGACATTTTACAGCTTTATTTTTCTTTTCTTCTCCTCCACACTGCAAAAATATTATTTCTTCCTACAAACACAACTCAAGCACATTCTCTAGACAAAAGCTGAATTAAAAACCTTAAAAAGTAAAATGAAAATAAAGTTGAGTTGCTGATGTTGATATACAATGTACAAATTGTTTCTGTTCACCCTTAATGAGCTTGCCAAATCTTCAAGAGCAACCAATGCAAGCCTTGGAATTACGAAATTAGTTTGGAATAGATCAATGTACTGTGGTAACAGCAGTGGATTTTTCTTCATCAGCAGCTGAATCACATTGCCCATAGCGTTTGCTGGACACAGTGCTCATGAACTAGATTGCTGTTTCACAATCATGCACTATTAACTTTTGCTGTAAATGTGTTTTTGTCACTTGGTAATTGGATTAACAAAAAAAGCCGGCAAACCTTTATTGAGGTTTTTGAACCCCGTAGAGAATAGTGAGAGTCCTTTCCACTAACTTGCAGTACGGCATACACTGAAATTGGTTAAGTGTGCATAGCTACAGCTATAATAATTTTGTAATGAGGTATAAAGCAAGCATAAGAATCTACAATGGAAATTTTGATTCCAGCATGCCCCAAAGTAAATTGGTACTGATTCCCAGTCAATCATGCCATCTACTGATAACATTACAATTGCATCAACTAGCAAGCTAAAGGCACACTGCCTGGCAAAATAACAGTAGGATGTTAGTAATTTCTGTAATTGGATGTGTATATATTTTGTTGCATTGTGAGGTAGCATGATATACATATATTTTCAATACAAACCAATAATGTTATTGCAAAAATCTGTTTGCTAGTTGACTTTTGCAGAAGACATCGAAAGACATTTTGCTGTACAATCATGGATAGCAGAAATAGGCGCACACACAAAAAGACATCTTAGACAAAAAAAGAAACATTTCAGTGAAATATTTGTGACATTTTCCTACTCTTGCTTTTTGATTAGGTTTATAAAATGTAGGAAAGGCAATACAGAGTAGTGGCTGCAGTATTAGGTTAAAATGTCAGAAGTACCTGTATTTTAAGCCAGGTTTCCTACTAAGTAATAGTATTCGAGGTTTACTTCTCTGAAAAATGCGAAAAAATGAAAAATTTGTTTTGGTATTATTTTTGTGTTTTCTAAGTCTTAGAAACTGAACAACAGGATTCTGAATGTAATCTTATAAAAGGTATTGTGTAACAGTGCTTTATCTGAATCAAAGACTCCCTTTTTTATTCTTTTTTGTAAATAGCCTAGTACATAGCCTATATGAACCTGGATCATGAATGGAATTTCTATATATCGTAGTAAAAGAAACCATAACAATTTAGTGATGGCCTGTTTTCCAGGTATGCAGCATTATTTAATAAAGTACACCAGTGAAAAGGTGTCCCCGTCCTTAAAAATTCAATCTTAATCAATCATCTTCTGTGTTGTGTGGAATTGTATTGAGAATTAAATACACATTACTGAAGTTAGAACCTAGAGTATTCTTATCTCTCTTCATCTACAACCTTTGACTGTACCTGCACAAATAACAAACAGGTTTGGGGTTTAAGCATGGTCCAGAATCACCCATCTTGTCCACTTGTGCGAACAAGGAACCATACCAACTAGCTTTTGCAGATGATAGCTGGGCACAGTTCTGCCTAAGCCAAGGACTGTTCTCAGTAAGAAGCAGAGACAAGGCTATTTTGTTGAGAGGCAAAGGGATTTTAGCTGTATAGATGCAAAGAGCGGCATGCCTCTTGCCTACAGGGCCAAATAATTGGTCTTATCCTGTTATTTACTTTTATGGATGCAATCACAGGCATTTCTCTTGACTGCTGATAGCAGAAGGGGAATAAATGCAAGACACGGCTCTTGCATGGGCACGGTCTGCTAGTGCACTGATCTTTCAACTGGCTGCTGTCAGGTTGAAATGACTCAAAGGGCAAGGTCCCTTTTATGTACCAATACACACACCTACACCTGATCTAGCTGTTCTAGCTGCTTTTGTACTCAGTGAAGAGAAACAGGCATTTCTAATGGTGTAAGATACTTATTTCAGGATAGGTTTAGCCATACCTTTTTCCTTTCTGTTGATTGTGTAGACAACTTGCTTGGATACAGCTGTTGAAGCAGGCAGCTGCAAAAGTCCAGGTCAAATGAAACCTAGGTTCAGTCACTCTCATGCCTTCCTAAGTCCTTGTGCCAATGGAGCTGAACTACTTTTCAGGCAAAATGTGATTATCCAAAGTACCTGTGCAGAAATGCATTCAAGAAGGTTAAGGCTGCAGCTCCTTCCCCCATCAGTAGTCCCTAATGTGGTATATGTACCGCAGGTGTCCTGGGGAACCCCCTCCAACCTGGTCACATCTACATTTGGCTGGGAGCATATCGCATACTGTTGTCATCTAGTGACAGATCCACCCACAGAAGGTCCCAGAAAATGTCTGACACTACTCCTTTGGAGAGTCTGGAAAATCTGCTGAGCTGGGAGAGGGGTCCAGTGAATACTTGGCTTCCTTTAGCTGTTAAAAGGTGTAAGCACCTGTTCCTCCACTGGCCCCAATAACGTGAGCTTCTTCATCTCTATGTAAATAACGGAATAACTGGTTTCATCTCTCTTTATTCCGAGTATGTATCAGTGCTGGTTCTGCATTCAGTCAATTAAATCACGTGCCCAATTGTTGTAGCACACTATTAAATATTAAGAGAAAGGGAAATTAAGTAACACTTCACCCTTCTTAATAATTTATAAGCCCACCTAACCTTAATGACGAATTTGAGTAGGATGCAATGTGTTAGGCAGATTTAATGCAGTGCAGGATTTACACTTGGCTGCTGCTAAAGCAAGTTAGCTCTAACCAGACGTGGGCAGGGTGGGGCAGATTATGTGAACCCTTCATGGCCAGGAGAAACTCATCTAGAGAGAGAGCTAAGGCAGTTCCAGCCTGATTCTTTTTAATGTCACAGTTCATTTGCAGAACCATAACTGGAATCAAGAATTAAAAAGCCTTGTATAAAAGTCAGTAACATTAAACCTTTAAGACTCATGTTTCATGTGTCATAAAAAGTCTATGAAAGGATTTTATATTCTGTACAGTGTTTTAGCACTTTCAATCTTTTTTTTTCCAACATAACTTTTGTGAACACTTTTATAGCCTCTAAATGAAAAACTAAACTATGTGTCATTCAAAAAAAGGTTTTATGGATCACGGAATTTAATATAAGTTCTGCACTATAACAAGGAACTGATAAACCTATATTAGAATTAATTTAAAACGTTGGAAACTGTTTTAGAAGATTGTGCATCACACATTGTGGTAAACAACACTAGTGAGTAAAAAAATTTGTTGTATACACACACTCTTTGACAGTGAACTGCAGTGACATAACAGAAATGTTAGTGGTTAAAAAATTATGTTTATGTCGTATATTAAAATCACAAATTTTCATGTAAATGAAAATATTTTCCATAGGTGGAATGGAATCAACTCTAAAAAAATAATCAAATGTACATGATAATAAAAACCAGGTTGAAAATGTGTCCAAGAATATACAACATGATATGAGGTCTAATCTTTCTCCAGGGAAAAGACTGTTACTCCCCAGTGTCATTAACATTTATGAATTAAAGCTTCTTTATGAAATGGCAAAATTAAAATTATATTCTTCAGGTGCTAACCCTATATTATACATCTGTTTTACACTAATGGGGAATCTCTTCTTTCTTTAATACATGATGGTTATATGCTGGTACCAAAGGAAGAAGGTATCATAGGAAATATGTATAAAAATAACAATTTGCACATTTCACCCCTTGTAAAATGCTGCACAGAATTAAACAGTAATTTTCCAAAGACTTTTGCAGGGTAGGTAAGTATAACCTGCCCAATATATAGACTGTGATATCTCATTGATTTTCCCTGTTTCTCAAGCTATTTCTGTTCAGGCCTATCTGTTCCTGCTGCAAGAGGACCAAAGGGGACTTCTCCTCTATGCTTTCTCTTCAGAGGGGCTTTCTCTTCTGCGACTGTTTTTCTGCCATTGACCATGACTTTAACTCCATAGAACCAGACCAGTAATCTAAACTATAACAATACATAATAAGTGACAACAAAGAAGTGCATAAAATTAAGTATCACATTCATTCCTCCCAGCTTTAGCTGTTCAAGAGCTAGTCATCAGGGCTTTGTTTGTGGTTAACGAGGAAGCAGTTGTTGATTAGGGCTGAAATTCAGGCTGTTCATTCACCATTTCTGCCTGGGATGTGGAGTTCTGGATATTCTGAGCAGGAGACAGTCTGTTTGGAGACCATTATTTATAAGTGATGAACAGTTTGGTCTTGGCTAACTAGGTCTTCTCAAAGAAATAGGAAGTGTGGGAGTCACTTTGAGACTCTTATCTAAATGTATATGCCTACATTGCAGACATCTGTATGTGAGCTAAGTGTTTAAGATCACAGTATAGTCAGTTGCCCCATTCTGCCCCATGCATACATACCCACCTCTGTTTCGGGTGAGACCTTCTGAAGTAGCAGTGCGAGTTTTTCTGGGGTGCTCCAGAGTGACTCAGTTGACACTAGAAACTGCCACATATGCAACTGAATTGAGCCCCGGATCTTTCTGTTGACTGTGATTGGAACTTGGACACCCAGCTCTTAAGTAGATACCTACATTGGATGTGGATAAATTTAAGTGAGCGAATGTGAAGCAAAATCCTACTCAGTCCTACCCTGCATCAGTGAGAGGAAGATCAGCCATACAAGGAGGAGCATGCCAGAAGACCAGGAACATGTGTCATACTGTTAGCAATGCATGACGGTGATCATAGTGTGACAACAAACCATTTATTGACTTAATAACAAGTTCCCTTTAATTAAGTGTCAAAACCTTAGCAGTGGTGTCACCTAAGGTTGGACACATCTTTTCTTGTGCTGACAAGATCTGCCCCATTCCTGAGTTTCCTTTTGCTATCTTTGAGAAGGTCAGACACTCTTCCTATTTTTTATTATTTCTATAAAGTACAGTTTGGTGATTTTGCCACTCACATAGCTTGTAACTGGTTCACTGCCTTCACATTTTGAAGACAGGAATGGTAGGTACAAATTGGTCGAGAGACAAAAGCAGTGAGTGTATGTACTGCTTGTCCTTGGCTTTGCTGTCTCCCTGTGCAGACTGTGAAGAAGTAGTAAATTAGCTCACATATTACCTTTTTCAAACTTTGCCAGGGAGCCACATAGTTTTTGATGCTGCAGTGTGCCCAAGGATTCTTGGGTCCAGTCATAACAGCATGGGAATTCTGGTGTATATTTCCACATTTTTGTCCACCTCTCCTCCTGTTTGTATCAATATTGGTAGGAGTTATTTCTGCTAAGGAAATACCTATTGAACCTAACCCCTCAGTACCTCTTATATTAAACATTTAAGCATGTGCTTAAATTAAAACATATGTCTATGACTTTCCTGTTCAGTGAGGTATTTAAGCACATGTTTAACTTTTGGGCTTTACTGAAGTTGTGCCTAAATGAACTGTTTTGCTAGTTACAGCTTCTTGTTTTGTTTACTCCACATCAATAACAATAATTTTAATTTGTCATGTGTCTAGCTTCTGCTAGCTAGTTTTAATTCACAGGCATTTCATTAGATGTGAGTTGACTTTAAAAGAAATAGCCTTGTGGCTTTATGAATCTTCTAGAGAATTTAAGTAACAGGCTTGTTGGCAATGTGTTACTTCCCTCAAAAGTCAACCTTCTAACTTGTATAACTATGCCTAACCTTAGCAATACTTTCAAAATTACTTGTACACATGTCAGTTTCCCTACATGTTTTGACAAATGACACATTTCCTTTGGTGCTTCTTTGTGGGTAACAGCGTGTGAGGATATGGTAGTGGCAAAATTTATTACGGTTATTTTGTAGTTGATATTAAAGAACATGATGTATTATATCAGGTGTCTGACCTTTAAAGATCTTAGGACCCAATTCATTACAACATAAAATTTACATATTATTCAGCATTCTACAGTCCTTTTATGAAGAAGTCATGATGCATACGTACATGAGATTTAAGGCAGACAACTATCCCTGCACGTTGAAGACAGAGATTGAAGACAATGTGAAATAAAAAATATTGTAGGTTGGAAAAGATTCACTTTTTTAACCCATGAAATGCACCCCTGCACCTTTTTGTACAAAGTCGTAGGAAAAATAGATGGAGCACACAGAGGCAATGCCGTATTGGATATGAGCTGTGTTCCAGTGTCTGTTCTAAATCCTGACAATACCTACCTGTGTCTGTTCCTGCATTTGATGAAGATTTCCGCTGATCTGATATATGAAAAGTCAGCCTGGGGGATTTCATCAGTGACAAATTGAGGAGTATTTCTGTGCACTGTGTTTGCACATACTCAGCTGGAACCCACTCTGAACACTATACCAGCTTTCCCGCCTTTTGTCCTCTGCTCTATTATTCTGATTTTGGTGGTATGAACATGCATTCTTTGCCACAGGAGATAGCAGCAGCTGCAGTCTACCACTTTCTGTAGCTGATCCACCTCAGGTGTGGAGCTGATATTGTGCACCTGGTTGTTGTGCAGTCAGTTGCGGATATCTGGAGATGCACCAGGTGTTGAGACCAGCGTAACTGAGCTTGATTTTATGCTACATCTGTGCCAGTACGTTAAGATCTTGCTGTTGGAGAGCACCCGATCATCTTATACCTGTAAAAGTACAAAGGCAACATATGGACTTGGCTAAGACACTAGATACAGCAACTGTAAATTGTCCAAGCTGCAAAATCCATGCAGAGGAGTGGTAATGACAAATAAGCTGTACACATTTACTTTTATTTGAAGTTGGATAGCTCTTTCATTCCAAACATTCAGGTGTAATCTCTTCTCGAGGCTGTCCTGGCTTCTCTACTGATTTTTGTGACTTTGTTGGCATTTATGGCATCTTGAGACAGCCTTTTCCAAAGCACCGGAATTTATTGACAGATTCCAGTGTTGTGTCGATATCATACTCTCAACATGATTTTCACTTGGACAAGGCTGGGTCAAGCACTTTGCTTTTTGTTATTCTAAGGGTCAGACTCCAGGTGTGGACTAAGATCCAGATGCCTAGATTTAGGTAGGCAGAGTTGCTTTCTGGAGCTCTTTAAAACCATCTACTTCTCTCCATTAGTTAGACAGAGAACATATGCACTTATGATAGAATTGACTTACTAGACGCCCCCAAATCTAGATTCAAGCTCGGTGATCTGGCCATGTTGTGGACTGTCTTATCTAAGGATTACTGATCATATAACCTTTAGCAAAGAGCTGGACCTGGGGTTTGAATTTGGACTGATTGTCTGCAGATTGAAAATTCCACCCTCTGTTACAATAAGTAATGTGGGTTCCTTTATTGTTATCACAAAATATGACAATACAGGCAGTAATGTGCATAAGAGACGACAAAGACGGCTGAGACAAGGACATGCTCTGCCTGAGTTAAACAGGGTTTTACTTGCAAAACCAGTGTTGAAAGGATGTGACTAAACTACTTTCAGAAGCCGTATAGACTGATATAAGGCTGGGATTATGGTTTAATCTACCTCCACTGGACATATGCATTATAAGACTATTTTTATTTATATGCTCCACATATGTATCTCTTGCTGTATTTAGTTAAGAGACTGAACCTGGGCACTGGACATTTATCAGATTTTTGGGAAGGATACTGCTTTCTATTTACTTCTTTACAGAAAAGAAAGTTATACTGGGAAGGATTTATTTTACCATGTTAGCCTTCTAAATGCTGGCTGTTTATTCTAAACTAGTCTGGGATCTCTCTATAGTCAGTGGGAAAAGACAGGCACCTACTCTCCCATCCCATTTGTCCTTACAGAGGTTTAGTAATTCAGCCAGTCTCCCTATTGTCAACAGAGAGGCATGACGACCAGCTCAGGGCTAACTTCTAGGTGGTTCAAGTTTGATGAAATAATCCCATGCATAGTGGCCAAGATAAGAGACTGCAAAAAAAGGAAAGAAGGTGTAATGGTTAAGGGAGCTGAATGCAACCACAGGGAATTTTACTCTATCTGTGCATCTGTCAGGGAATTCCTGTGGGATGCCTGGCAAGTCACAGAACAGGTGGTCAATAATTGTGTGTTTCTTGTGTTATGGGTGTCTGGAGTCTGATTTACAGAAGCAATAAGCACTCACAACAGAAATTGAAGTAAATTGTAATTTTATTGTAGAATGCTACATGCTCATAAATACTTGGTCCTGTTGTTCTTAAACTGAACATCCCAAACTAGTGAATACTTTGGGCCCCACATTCTTCGTGCCATTATTCCCAACTGTAAAACGGAAATAAGAACACTCATCTCCCAGAGGTGTTATGAAAGTGAACTCACTACTGTCTAGGAAATACTTAGGAAAGTTTTACAAAGAAGCCCTTGGGGAAATTAATACTGCTGTATTCAGAGCAGGATTTGAAAGGTATGCAGTAAGACCTTGGGCCATATACTGAACAGTGAGGACACAACAATATTGAATATCTGTTTGTTAACTGAGCATCAGCCTTAATATGAATTGAATGAAGCAAGGGAAAAAAATGGAATGTGATGATGCCAGTTTAAAGACTTCTTACAACACAGGCACAGGGGCAAATTAGAGATCTCAGAGGTAACCTTAATTTTGATGTTTCACAGTCTTTGAGTGTTTGCCTTTTGTAAAGTTCTTTCACCACGTTTTGGTTTATTTCTAAGATAATAAACTGAAAAAGAATCCCACCCAGAAATGTCATTTTATGTTGTATGAAGAACCATCGGTAGTGCTTTCTGGATGGTGGACATCAATCACAAAAACATTAGCCACTTGAGTTAATGGGTAGGAATACTAGATTACTGTGCTTGTCTTGTTAGCTCAGCAGGTTCATCCTCTTCACTGAATACATGCAGAGTTATGTGGGGCATACCAATAAGGATAGTGTCACAATGTAGATATATTGTGGGGGTAATGTGGTGGGTTTCCTTCCACTCTCTAGGAGGAGTGTCCTTCTGGGCACAAAGTGTGCATGTCTTCACCCCTAGTCTGGATTTACATTACCCTCTTCCTCCAAGCTGTACTTTTCTACATAATTTTAACACCTACTCCACATCCAGCTCCCTGTTTTCTCACCAAATCATGCTCGGTCTCTTCTCCTCAAGCTTTTGAACAAGCTGGGTGAATCTCATTTTCCCACCTTCCACTTCTTGTCCAGTCGTACTCTCTTATAAGCATTTCTGGTATAGTTTCAGAGATTTGTAATTTACTCAAATTTGAGGTAGGCTTGCTGGGAGTGACAGTCCCTGCTCCAACAATAAAGTGGAATTTAATTGTAATTAAATGCCCCTGCCTCTGTAAATGTCCCCGTAAACGTCTACTTGGGATTGGGCTGGAAAATCCTCGCTCCACTCCACTGCAAAATTGCCGTGCCATGCCATGTCCCAGCAGGCTGTGTCTTACAGTCCCAAAGAACTTCCCCAGCCTGTGACAGAAAATGAGAAGGGCCCTGGTGCCATCCAAGCCCCATACAGTCCTCCTGTCCAGTGCAGGCATGGATTTCTGACGTTCTCTAAGAACACGTGTCTCATGCCAAAGACAATGAGTCTCCTCACAGCCCCCCAGGGTTGTGCTTCTGCATGTGGAGTATGTGAGCTGAAAGGAGAGGGATAAAGCACAGTGAGGGCCAGAAGCAGATGCTTGTCACAAAACATTTCACCCTAAAATATTAGTTTTCTTACAAGCAAAATGGTGTCTTGAATAGAGAAGTTCTAGGTAGCCTTCTTAACAGATAGTACCTCCATCCCACCTAAAAAGTCCTCATCTCCTCATGAAGTTATGCTTATAATCAATACTTCTAAAATTATTACATATCCTTAATGAGAGATGCTAAGAATGTTTTATGCAAATGATCAACATCTTTGTTTAAAAATATGAACACTAACTCTATGAAAATGATCCCAAACAGCAAAGATATGTGCCCTCTATACATCTGCTGATCTTTGCAACTAGAGCATTCAGCACACTTTTTTTTTAGCTATTGTTGTTTTTTTAAGTTTGAGAGAAATAAAATGAGCACCTAAACAAGGAAATTAAATGAATGACCATTTAAATACAAGAAAATACAAAATATTATAACAGCTTTTATTGAAATAATATAAACCCATGATAAAGCTCACAATACAAGTTTGCAAGATGTCTTAGTAGAATATGTAAGTACTATAGAATATCTACTGATAATACAAGACATTATTTTCTGTAAGGAGGGGAATAAATTGTCACACAGAAGCCATTTCAGGTTTTGATGCATTAGCTGTGGTGTGAAGACTGTGTATGAGCAGGCATTTTATAGATGAAATGTCCATTTATGACCTATTACAGACTCTCATGATCTAAAGAACTTTGCTTTTAAGACCTCCGCACTACTTGCAATTCGGTAACCTTCATCCGAGCCACCAAGGTGTTTCTCAGCACTAAGCTGGTATCCGTGTTGTGAGCACAAAGATTGCTTCAGCCAAGACACTTCATCTCCCTAGAAAATGTTGGCTGTTACTCTGATTTCACTTCTGTCAGATTAACACCAGTGTAACTGTACTATTTCAAAGCATTGGCTCTGACTGGATGGAAACGTCAGGGAAAATGATGCCTGTGAAACCAAGGCAGGGAAAATGGAGGAAACTGCTATGAAAAATAAATAGAAAAAAAAAGTTTATTTTTTGAGAAAAGGATTGATGAAATGACATGAATGTGAACCGTTTATTCAGCCGCTGACTACACCTGCCTGGGACAGAGACCTAGAAATTCATGTTCTTTTGAAAGTAAAATGCTTGTCATTCTAGTAGCCCATCAGCTTGGGATACTACATGGATTTCCAGTGACAGCCTTTGATCTGGATCTCATCAACCTGCTGCTCATCTGCATGCCACCAAGAGGATCTCTCTCCTTGATCGAATGACTTTTCTTTGGAGCTGGCCCTGGTATCTGGGTCTCCGTGCCAGTGAAAGTCTTTCATTGCATGGATCTAAGCACAGGATCTGGCCTGGATGAATATGCAGAAAACTCACTAAACTTCACTAAACTTCAGCTAAGTGCAAACCAGGCTCCTCAGCTATGAACAGGTTTAACTTGTAGGTCCTAAAAGGAAACTATGAAATAAATACACAAAAAGGGCCCTGCTGTGCAAAATTAACAAAAAAGAGAAAAATTAAACAGTTGTTTCTCAGCAGTGGCAGCTGCTGGGATTTTTAATCATTGTTTTATCACAGCAGTTTTAAAGGAAAACTTTCACAGAATTACTTTTAAACTCTGTGTGTACAGAGGAAATAATACTAGCACTTCTGAGTCACTGGTTCCTTTTTTTCTCCACTACTAGGAGAAAAACAAAGACAATTTGGGTGTTGTGCGTGCATGCATGCGTGTGTGAAAAGTGGAGTTCTCAAGAAAAAAAATTACTCATTACTTTAGCCTTAGTAAAAAAAAAAGTTTAAAAGTATCAACAACTACTGTTCCAGCTGATAATTGCAGTAAAGATCTCTTGTCCAGAAATGAAAAAAAGGGACTTGCACTGTCCTACACAGTACAGGAGTAACGGTCCCACAAACTGTGAGAACAAAAGACTATTTGGAGAGGAAAGAAAAACTGAGTAAAATTTTAATTTAATAGAAACCTGTAAAAAGAAGCTGGAGGAGAGAGAATTGGTCCAGAAAGCAATTTTGGATAAGAATGTCTTTGAAAACTGCTAATCATGAGGTGTAAGGCATACTCCAGCTGTAGGTATCTCGGGGTCTGTTAGGAGATGCGGAGCGCACTGCAGAAACAACAGAGAAGATGGGGTTGGGTCTGGCCGCTCGCTGGCTGCCCTTCACTTTGTGGGGTGCAAGGCGGCCGTGTGGAGCAGGAACAGAAAGATGACATGCAGGGGAAGACCCAGCATACATTGGCCTGCTAAAAGTTCAGAATCTCTGCTGGGATCAGCTGCTGCAGGGATGTCGGTGAGTGTGGAGAGGAGAGTGATGCTCCTAGGTGGTGTGCTGGGTGGAAAGAGGACCAGCTTCTCGCAGAGGCCAAGTGCATTGCATGGAACACACCGCACGCTTGTTTAGTCCCAGAAGTTCAGCAAAGCAGCATGACTTTGTAGGAGTCAGTACTTTATTGCATGAGAATATTTGAGAGAAAATTCAGCTGTAAAAATGGAAGCTATAGAATAAATGCAAATAATGTGGGAATTACCTGGTGCGAGATAACCGGCGCGTTTCAAACCCGTGTCACAAATCGGCCTTGTCTTGCAGCTGCTGTGTTTCCATGTCCCTTTGTCTAATTACAGCAAGTTTGTTTTGACCGAGTGATTGATTCACTTATTTAATCTTTTGTTAGAAAGCCTGTGTATCCGTATTGCAGTTTGTAACTTCTTCTTTTTTCCCCCGAGCGTTCCCAGCTAAGTGTTCGAGACTTGATAAAAATAAAAGAAAGGCAGGGAAAAAAAAAAAAGAAAGAACCAAGGTGAATATTATTTTAGAGTCCTGTTCCTGCTGGAAAGTGGTATCTGGCTGGTGGGAGCCGGGGCTGTGCCGGCGGAGAGGCAGCCTGCCCTCGGCAGAGGGTGCTGTCTTCTCACGCTAGCGCCGGCTGAACGAGAAGGTCACTCAGCCTATTGATAAATCACTGTGCCGTGATTCCTAACTGACAGCTCAAACTAACATCAAGCTGGATGAGAGAGAACAAAAGGCCATCAAGCAGCCATTTTCTTGACACTTTTATTCAATCACCAGCAGATTGCTTACGACAGCAATAGCAGCTGTTTTGTCTTCATCTTTCCACATTTGATAAAAGGTGTCAACTCAAATTTTTGTAAATAATTCACTTACCCCTACTGCACACACCAGCACTGTTCAGCATATGTATTCTGTGCGAGCAGATCACTGAGGCAGGTCAGGGCTCAATGATATCAGCTGAAGGTCATCTGTGATCTAAAAGGAAGCACTGATAAAGCTACAGTCCCTCAAGGTCAAAGATAAGAACTACACTGAGATATTTGTAATGTGGACAAAAGGTTAAACAATAGAGAGAAAAGTATGGTATTGTTTCAGCTAACACACTAATGATTTTTCTATTGTTCTTTAGGAAACGCTGTTCCAGCGGATTCGGGCGGTTAACCCTTTCTGAGTATGGTGTATGTTGAAGTGCTGGATGTGAGCAATTAGAGAATGTCACTTCCCAAACTTGGTAATGTTAGGCAGTCGCTCGCAGCTTAATGTGCTGCTGCTAATACGTCTGAACTGCAAAAGGGAGCAACAGCAATTTTTATTGCAGGCATTGAAAAGAGAAGAAAATACCCGAAGAGTGTATCAAACAATAATGGTTAAAAAGATTAATGCATTTAAATAAAATACAGTTTACCTTGAACTTCTCCTTAAAATAAATTTAGATCCCAGACCTGAGGAAAATTAGAGAATGTGCCTAACATTTCCTGTCGTAACAGCTTCATTTACTTTAAAGGCTTAGAGAAACTAATAGAGAGATCTTTGAATTATTGCAATACAACACTCTATCTGATGCTGACAGTAGCCAAAGCACTGAGATTAAAAATGATACATCCTTCAATACTAGGTTGGGTTTTTCTTCACCCAGTTATATTGCTCAGAGAATAAATCTAAACAACAAATAGTCACTGTTTATCACTATTTGGTTTATACTTTCTAATAGCCAAAGTATATGTGCATTTGAGATTCTGTCTGTGCTCAAACAGCAGGGAATTTATTGCATGTAATTGATGTACATGAAGATCAGAGAACACTTGCCTTACATTTCCCCGTTCTTTCTGCCTCAGTGCTATGGTAAAAACAACTTTCCTTATTCCAGTGTACTTGTGATAGAAAAATAACAAGATCTGAATAAAAGGTCTCTTTTATTTGTAAATAAACAAGATGGTACAGGAATACTGTCTTACTAAAAGCAGGAATCCTGTCTGCATCAATATCATTCCTTACCTATCCAGTTGTATATGAACTAACAGAAACAGTCTTCATTAGAATTAAGCAAATTATTTTTAGCAACTCATTTTTTTTGTGGACATTACCTTGTTTTCTTCTTGTGAAATATTTACATTACAGTTTCTTCAAAGATACTTTTTTCAACATGCTTAATATTCTTGGTGGTTTGAAAGGTCTTAGGGAATCAATTAGGAAAGGTTTTTGGTGAGTTTATACTTAAAAAACAAATTGTGTTTTATGACAGAGACTGTCCAAGTAGTTCACATGGCATTATTTCCCTCTGTTGGCTTCTGTCTCCTAGAAACAAAAGGATGGCTTGAAAAAAACGCTAGGATTTTGAACCTGTCATCAAGTATGCAAGATTAAAAACTTCAGAAAACTTTCCGTTCTTGGTCTTGCTACTATCTTGCTCAAAGTGTCATTCTTACAAGAAAGCAGACCACTAAAAATTAGTGTCTGTGTGAAGAATTAAAATGTAGTGTTCTTTCATCACAAAGCCATTGCTTGTAAATGCACGGTCATAGCAGTGAAGGGTCCTGTTATATTATTTAACTGTCATTGTGGAAAAGCACTAGTAAAGATTTATGGGGACACTCATCATTTGTTTTAAGTTGTATTATGTTATGTAAAAGCAATCAATGTATTCCATTTACTAATTCTGCATTTACCAATCCATGGCTCCTGACTCATAATAACTGTAGAGAATAATCTGTGTGTTTTAGATGTTTGCATCCTTAATATTAGCTTAAACCTCTTCTTCCTCAAGCATTATCACAGGCAAACCTGCATTAGTCTTAACTCATGTTTACTTTCCATGAACATAAAGGAAGTATGTGTCTATATGAAGTAAAATCATGCTATATATAGTTTTGCAAATAGTCACAGACTTATTTTTCTGACATTTGCTTCTGGAGCCAGCTATGTACTATGAAACTGCAGTCCGTATGAGTAACTATGTCAGAAATTATCCTCCTGTCCAAGACCAGTTTCACTGCCTACACCTCATCTTGACCACTACCTGCCAATCTCCCTGGAATTTCATATGCTGTATGTTATACATAATTTCAGAGAAGAAAATTACAGGAACAATTTTAAAGTTCTGAGGCTAGTTTCTTAGCTTGTATAAATCAATATAGATTGTTTCAAGGTAGAAGAAGGAAGAGGGTGAAGATCTGTTATTAAATCTTCAACTTAAGTACGAGGAGGGATAACGGAAAAGACAGCATGTAGAGAAATGGCAAAGGAACACCACAAGAGTGCTGAAGAGTGAAGGAAAGACACGTGTAAGGAGCAGAAGCACCAAAATGGGCATGGAAGATACTATGGGACATAGAGCATGGACACAGGAGTCTGAGGCTCTGACCAAAAAAGAGTAGAGCACGGCAGAGGACGTAGTAAGATGGAATCTTCCTTCCTTGTATTGAACTTTAACTCTTCCTTTTTTCTAAATCTGAAACCATAGGCACTTAAAAGGAATTGCCAAGTATTGTTAATTTATTGTGAGTAATGTGATTTTGGCCACGACTGTGGGAGCATTTGTGATAATTGATTCTGGATGAAAATGCCTCTTTCTCATGCCTTAACTTGCACCCAAGGTTAAGACTTGCACTGAGCTCCAAGCCAAGATATTTTTTACTCAATTCTATGTGCTCCATGATCTTTATTATTAAATATCTCTCTAGGTAACTATCACTTACCCATTTGCCAAATAAGAAAAATAGGAACTTGACAATGTCATTGAGTAAAATCTATGAACAGAATGTGTCTTGTAGTATAGAAGACCCAAATGCCATCTATATCAAAAGGAATAAACCAAATGATGTGCTTATGTAGCACATACTGTTTGCATAGTTTTTTGTTAACAGGGTGGATTATGGTGCCTAGCAAAAAAACGCCATGAGAACTTATGGTTTTAAATCCAAAACTCCAGGTCTTATCCTTACAGAAAGACAAGCTTGCCTATGATGCCTGCAATTCTTAGTTGTCAATTTGTTTCCAAAAGAAAACAAAAATGTCCCATATTTATTCTGCTGTCATTTAAATACTCTTGCAACCTTAAAAGAGAAGTCTCTGTTGTGTCTTTCCAAGGCCAGATCTAAAATGGTAAATTTTAAATATTTTTAGGACTGGTCTCTGGCACCAAGACTAATTGACTTAGAATGCCTGGCATCTATGCCGTTAAAATCCTTACCCTCCAAAGCAGGGTAGCCACATGTAAATTGCTACCACTTAATCATGGTCCTTGGCACTTGCTGGCTCCTAAATTATGCCTAGGAATGTCTGAAAGTTGTTTGGCCTGGGCCAAAACCACAGCAAAATCCATTCTGATGGTTCAGCAATATGGAGAATCAGGATCCAGAGCCTGGGAATATTTCTAGGCAGCAACAGTTCCTAAAAAAACACAGCAGACTGCTGCTCTCCTTCCTAGCTCTCCATGCAGTTACAGTGCCTATCAAGATTGAAAACGTGAAATCTTCTATGACTACAAAAATGTTTTGACG
Organism: Burhinus bistriatus; assembly: GCA_013397275.1. NCBI lineage: Eukaryota > Metazoa > Chordata > Aves > Charadriiformes > Burhinidae > Burhinus > Burhinus bistriatus. Next base: position 171,117 of record VYXH01001843.1, read on the forward strand.
TGCTTGTGTACAAAAAAATACAGAAGTTAATACAAAGTCCTTGCAAAATTGGCTGAACTTTTAACTTGCAATACACACTTAGGAAGCAATCTAAGCTAATATTTTTTTGCAATGCTTGTTTACAACTTGATGGGAGGGGGGTCCTTTAGGAGGAGGTTGAAGTATTTTCTTGTAGAACGTGTCTGGGATTGAGAGCAATATATGCGTTACCTTTGTGTCCAGGGGGTGGACAACCTTGCCTGAGTGCTCAATAAAGGTCAAAAATTGAATTAATAAGCTTATCTTTCCAGAAAACAAGCTTCATTCTAGAAGGCATAACATTAGTGCTTACCGGGCTGCCCTAGGGACTCACTAATGATGTACAAAGCTTTCTACCTATAGGTCACTGATTTTAATCCAACCCAGCTCAGCAAAGACTAATTTTTTTTATGAATGCCTTGTGGCTTATGTGTAAGTTGAGTGGGTTTTCCAGATAGTGAGACTGGAGCGTACTTATAAAATTCCAATCTGAAGCATGCTTGTCTTGCATAATAGATGCTTCAATTTTTTTCCAAGTGGCATCTATGTCAATCCTATAACTTTTGGATAGCTAATGATTTTTTTCAGGAAGTATCTAATTTAAATGTAAAACTTTCAAGTGATAGTGTGTCAGCAACATCTCTGAAGAAATGGTACCATTAGGTGATTAATCTCATTTTAAAAAATACTTTATTTCTATTAGAACTGGATGTGAGAAGGAGGGCTATAAGTTCAAGTCCCAAGTCACAGACTCACCTGTCTTTGGTCTATGCTGTTAGATTGGAACACTAGTTGCCTCATCTCCGATGTGTCTATAAAACGCCTCGTGGAAAACCCTGTTACCAAGAACCCTAATCACTTAACCTGTAGAAATTTACAAGTAGGAAACAAGCAATCCAGGATGTTTCTGGAGAGTGTTGGAGACAACTTAACACATATGCTAGGTAAGGTGGTGCCCTGCTGGAAGAACAGGTTGGGGATGTGACAATCAGTGGTAGTCTTGGGTGTAGCGACCATTAAGCAATGCACTTTAACATCCTAAAGGGCATGAGGAAGGCAAGTAGCAGAGTACAGATCGTGGGCTTAAGGTGACCGGACTTCAGCTTACTCAGGAAAGTGATAGGTGGGATCTTGTGGGAGGCAGCATTAAAGGACAAAGGAGCTTAGGAAAGCTGGCAGATCTTTAAGGGCAACCACCCTCACGCTCAGGGTAGCTAGGAGGTATACCAGGAGACTGGCTTGGCTGAACTTGGAACTCATGGCTGAATTCCAGTGCAAAAAGACAGTAAAACAGGCAGTGTTGTGAGGACAGGGCACAAATAAGAACACAAAAATACTGTGCAGAAACATTGTGGATTTGAAACTGGCAAAGGCCATCAACAGCAACAAGTAGAGCTTCTACCACCAACAACCCCACTGCTGGGGGTCCTGCTGAACAAGGGGGCTAGACTTGAGTCAACATTGTGCCCTGGCAGTGGTGGAGGCTAACAGCATCATGGAATGTAGGAGCAGGAGCGTAGAGAGCTGATCAAGGAAAACGGTTGTTCTCTGATTTTTCAGCAATCGTTAACCTGCATCTGGAGTGCTGCAGCCAGGTTTGGGCCCCCCAGTACAGGAAAGATATTGATAAGATGGGGTGAGTTCAGTGGAGGGCCACCAAGATTGTTGGGCCTTGTGAAAGAGAACCTGATGGACCGGGGCTTGTTCAGCCTCCATAACAGGCAGTGGCAGAGACACCTAACAGCCTACCTGTGCCTATGGGGTGGTTTTGGAGGGGATGGAGCCAGACCTTTTACAGAGGGATATGGTGGGAAAAGGGCATAATTTGAAGCAGAGGAAGTTCCAGCTAGGTGAGAGGAAAGAAATTGCGTTCTGAGGAGAGCCAAGCATTTGAGCAGGTTACCCTGAGAAGCTATGTAGTCTCCACCCTTGGAGCTTTTTGAGACTTAGCTGGATAAAGCTCTGAGCAACTTGGTCTGACGTCGGAGATGGCTCTGCTCTGAGCAGGAGCTTGGACCGGAGACATCCTGAGGTTCCTTCATGCCTGAATGATTCTGTGATAGTTCCAGTAAAGCTAGCATTAGTTTAGTTGTCAGTCGTGATAGGGTTCAAAGCTTTGAAGATAAAAGTAAACCCCACAGTCCAGTTTCTTAAGAGTATTACTGACTTTTTAGGCATTTGACATATGAGTTTTGTAGTTCTGAGCAACAACCTACCCTGGTAAATGTGGGCTGGACAATGTACCAAAGTAGCGACGGATCACTCTTGATCCTTAGTTTGAATAACAAATATTTGTCACCGGTTATTATTACCTGCTCACATTAAAACAAGCTCCACCTGATATGTAGTTCAATAATCTCTACTGAGAAATTTGAGAGCTGAACAGGCAGGATGCAAAAAGAGCAGCCCACAGTCTCCAAACAAGTGCAGCTGATGCTTATTATTGAGACAGCGTGGGAAAAGCGTGCTCAGCCATTGCTGGTGGTGTACCTGTGCTGTGGTTTAACAGAGCACTTCAGTCTTTGGGGCTGTCAATTTCATAAGGACTAAATTTACTTAAAAAAATAACTGACAGATGAATTTAAAGAGAGTTTTGTTGCTCCAGCCCTGGAGTGGGGACCAGGAGACCTGGGTTCTACTCCCACGTCTGTCACAGACTTCCTGGACCATCATCTTACATCTTTGTTTCTCAGTTTCCCCTTGGGCATAATATGGATAATACTTACCCACTTTACGGGGCTTAATTCATTAATGTCTGTAAGGTGCCTTGAGATCTGTGTGCACAAGGCACATTAGCACTGCAAAGCATTTAGTATATTATTTTATTATTTAAGACATCTGGGACCATTTTCACTGATGTGCTCTATCCATTTTGCACTGCTTTGGTGTTGCAAAGCAGCCATATCCCTCTTTAACAGGCCAGTGAGGCTGAGTTTATGACTAGCTTAAAATACCAGCCATCCAAAGCATCTGAAGCCTACTATCAAATATGGCTCTTCTTTTTCTATCCGTTTGCTAAATGATGACTACTCATTTTTTAATTAGATGGGGTGGGATCTGTCGGGAGTTTTGCTTGTTTAATGGTGAACATTATTCTAATAGTGGTAGAATATTTTGGCAAAGTGAAACACAGGAATGACGTTGGTGCAAAAATATATATGTATATATGCTAGATAACTTCTAGAGGTTAACTAGCTTGAAACTCTGATAGGGACAAGAATGTGGCATCTTCTGGGAACCTAGGATTGGCCTGAAAAACCAGTGGAGGCACACTGGTACAAGCCCTGGTAAATTCGATGCACCTTTATTCAATCTCTTTCTACTTTTTCCTTGAAATGTTGATTTTCTTTCTGCATTGCATTCATAAATACGGTCACTGAAATTTCTTAAATAAACTAGTACACAGCAGTTGCCATTTCAGTAGAATAGCAATTGTGCACCATGGGGATTATTCTCATTAAAATAATAAATACTAATTCAAATTTATACATGTTTATTCACACACACAAACACACACATACATGCACCCATTTATCTGTTCAGTGTGAGATACAAAAGGAGAGACCTAAATATCAATTAGCCACTACTAGGTCCTCTGAATGATAAAATTGTCATTCATTTATTTAAAATGACAATAAAAAGGAATGGTTTAGCAGGGTTTTTACCCTTTTGTGGGACATATGGAATGGAGCCCAAGTTGCAGCACAATCTTGATATTGATCTCTCAGAAAGAGAGTTAATTTGTCAATGACTGTAATTTGCCAAGCTTTATGAATCCATTCTTCTTCCTTTGGAAGAATATTTCTCTTCCAGATCTGTGCTATTACTTTTTTTTTTTTTTTCCTAAAATGCAGTAAAGATAAAAAATGACATAAATTCCTGAAGTCTTTCATAGGCGTAGAAACAAGTACGGGACTGGTAAAAGAACATGTGCCTGGGAGGCACACTAGCATTCCTCTGTCCATCCCCTTGCAGTTCAGGGCACTGTGCCGCGGTGTAACATTAGTTGTTAACCTATCATGCTCCCCTTGGAAACCAGTAAAAAGTTTTGCTCTCACTCTTTCTATAAGAAGGCAACTCCAAAAGGTCAGTACTCCGAAGGATAGGAGAGATCTTTCAACTTCCCCACCTTGAATTAAATCATATACAGTTTACATCCACGTTAGCCTTCCTAACCCAGTTCTTGTCCCTGGATGAATTCCCAAGGAGTGAAACTGGCAGGTCTGGGGGTCCAAGTCCCCTGAGAGGGGTGGGCAGTGATACGCAGTCAGGAACAGCACGTGGCTGGGCTGTTGCTGGCCAAAGTGACGTGCGAATGTGTGACCACAGCTTTAGTCTGTTTTCTGCTCTCTCCTCCTCATTCCCCTGACTATTTTATTATCTTTTCTCTAGACTTTTTCCATCTGAATTCATCTTTCCTGAATAAACACAGCTGCACACAGTATTCCAGGTGAAATGTGAATCGAGTGTGATGACATTAATATTTTCCTATCTCTGCTGGATATATCTTCCCTGATATGCTCTAGGAAATGGCTTTTCGCAACTAAAACACACAGCCACACATAAGTATTCTGTGATTGAGTGACACAGCCCATTCTTTCTCCTCTGTCATTTCCAATTTATAAGTTCCCAGTTCATAATCCAAATTCTTGTTACTAGTTCTCAGTTGTGTGACCTTCCATTTTTTACAGAAATCCATTTCAGCCCATTTCTTGTATTCTAGCACTGAAGGTCACCCAGTCCCTCCTGTAGGATATTTCAGTTCTCCTCTGGCCTGGTTTTATCTTATGGCAAGGCCAGAGATGTTGAGCCAGGTGGGAAAACTGAGCTCCAGTGGTGCCCACACATTCCTGCTCAGAAACATGGAGCTGAGGCTCATCTCTGCAGCTCAGAGGGGACAAGAGTGACTACAACTGCACCCATTGATCCAAGCCACCACAATGTACTCCTAGGCTCCTAAAGAAGCTCATAAAGGTGCTATAGTCACTACAGTCTGGACAGGTAAGTACGCTGAATTTACAGAAATTATCTATCTTCACCTTATATTTTTGCTAATACATGAATAATTTCTTTGTTAATGAAATCGGTGAGTAGACACTTGCATAGAAATTGTTCCCCTAAGCCAACACCGACAAAGATTTTGAAGGGGCATTTGAATTTGTATTGGGAATATAATTTCTGATAACCAAACCGTAAAAAACATAAGGCTTGTCCTGGATTGGACTAAAACCAGATAGGGAATAATTCCTCTGGTTGTAAAACCAAATAGATTCCAGCCATGTAATCAGCTCCCAAATTCACATCTGATGCGTACCTGAGTGGTCTTTACATGGATAGTATTGTCAAGCAGCACTCAAGGATGCAAGTAGTTATTGATGTATTGATTGATTTACCTATGCAAATGAATTTTTTAGTGATATCTGAGTATGATCAGATAGGTAAGTATTACTGATTTTTTGTTGTTATATTTGCTGACCACGTTGGTCTCTTTTGACCTTTTTACAAGATAGTAGATTGAATTTTACATCTCTAGCTCTGACAGCTGCTTGTTACAGTTTTACTCCAAGCACTTCCTTTTCTTTTATTTCTAAAGGTCCTGAAAATACTGATCTTTAAATGCACCTACAATTCATAAGTCTGTTGTCATGTCTGTTAAAACTGAGATAAACTTTAACCCTGATAGGTTGGTCTACATTTCTTTATATTTTCAAAGGTAGATATTTGCAAAGAAAAGGTCTGGAAATCTACATTATTAAAACCTGACACTAACTATAATATTTTTCAGAACTTTGAATGTAGATGAAGGGTTTTGATAACTGTACATTTTTTATTTATGTTACTAGAAGCAACCACTCTAATCACATCTCACAGCTTCCATAACAAAAAGGGCTGATGAACTGTAGAGTGGTCAAAGGGCAAATGTGGCTGACTTTGACCAGTGAGTCAGCTCTTGTCTTAATGTAGACTGTCAGTGTGGAAAGAACAGAGATACTTAACAACCACAATCATTAGCCATAACCTTCAGAGTCACGCAGCAACATTGGCTCTCATTCCCTGAAGCCCACATATTACTGGTTTTAGAACGAAGAAATTGTAGATGACTGGTGATCTCATAAAGTGCCACTTTGTTTTTGAGAGCTTTCATGATATATTGTTCAAAGAAATGCATGGGATTTTTTTTATACTAGTCTAATTCAGCACTGCAATTAGAAACACTGCTTTGTGACATGGTATTGATGTTTAGCTGACATCAAGTAACTCTATCTCTTGCCCGAAAGTGCACATTGATATGGATAATAAACAGACATGAGACTAGGTGCCTTCCTCCAAGTAATGATTTCGCAGTTACACAGTGTTTGGTACAACATACTTTTACAAAACAGAAATGGATGCAAAGGAGATCAGTACTTGAATCTGCCTGTTTGTCCGTTATGATAAGATGAACTGCAGTAATGTAATTACATACAGATACGTTATATATTTGGTAGGCATACTGCAACTGTAATGTTGTTAATGACCAGCAAATTGAGGGTCAATATGGAAAGAATGCCAGTTTTAGGGGCCGAGCTGATTGTACCACTGTATGCAAATACATGTGCTTTGGTTCATACCTTTAAGGACTTGCGTGTATGGTGCAGGTTTTCACTGAGGTGTGATGACGCTTTGCCTGAAGTACAGCAAAATTTGGGTTAGGCTGTCATTCAAATTAGATTTTCAGTGCTTTGTTCACTTGCCACAGTTGAACTTGACTGTATATCCCATAATGGGATAGATGCACTTACAGTAATTTTCAACTTCACTGAAAGCACTGCAGTTAATACCTCTTCACCTCCACATCTGAGAGGCAGAGATTTTCCTGAACTCCCATTACATAGCCTCCTTACCATATAATCAGCATTCAGGGTGATTCTTGTCTCTAAGATTCAATTCCCCTACTCTTACCTTGACTTTATTCTTGCAGGCATTAAAAAAAAAAAAAAGAAAATAAAATCAAAGAAGTGCTTAACAGTCTGCAGATATTTAGGACCAGGCTCAGCTGCCCACACACAGGTGTGCATTTACCTGAGATATCCCATCATTTACCTAAGAATTTGGACTCTAGCAACTATGCAGAAGGATCTGGGTTTCTCATAGGTCCTGTGTCATTTCTGTCGATGTTCAACATACCTAGGACACCCCAAAATGGACTGCATGCCTATAAGTGAGCAGCTGAGCCATGCTTATGGTGTCCACAGAGTGCGGTGTCTAGGCTACCACTGTACTCAAAGAAGGTTTATGGTGAGATTCATACCTAAAAATAGATTTATACTACCATTTTATATACTGTAAGGGATCTCAGATTCTTGAGGACCTCTGAAATGGCCACAGGTGCCTTTCTTTAAGCAACTGAATTTCACCTGGCATGTCTATTTTAGAATAAGCCAAATAGGTGTCTAGTTTCTATAGACTACACCTATACTGACTGTAAAGAGAGCTCAGACACCTAGAACAGGAGTCAATTGTCTGAAAAGAGGTGTCTTGTGCCATTGTAGAGACCCTTGGCATGCACAGGGGCTAGCCATGACCCATGGGAGACCTGAGCACCTCTGGAACAGCAGACAGTTCTTCCAACCCTGAGACAGTTCAAATGGTACCAGACATCAACATTTAGACTGAGCTGAATCGAACTCCTAGCTTAGGTGGAGATGTCTACACATAGACACTGAGGTATAGAAGATCTGATCTCAAACTGAATCGTACCCTATGAGCAAAATTTAGCTGCCTGAGCGTGAGACTGCTGTCACTTGAGGTAACCTGGGTTTTCTGCTTCATCTCCAGCTGTTCATCCAGCCTGGACTTCCCATAAATTGTGTGTCATACCTGTCAGCCCTGTAGGCTTTCTTAGATACCGCGGGATGTCTCAGATGACTCTTGGTGTCTAACTTGAGTGACTGAATGGTGTTGAACCCTTGGTGTTGAACCTTTTTTTTACTTCAATCTATAAAAATTACCAGCTTTTTCCTTAATCTTACATTTGTCCTTTTCAAGTCCCTGACCCTCACTATACACCAGCAACAAGTTGAAATGAAATTTTACAGATAAGTTTTACAGATATTTTCACCTTTTAGGTCCTAGTGTTAGTGATCTACATATGGATCGCTGTGATGCACCTAGGAAGGGAAAAATACAAAATGAAATATGCCCCAAACCCTTTACAAGATCAGTGAATCTTCACAGAAAAAAACCCAAAACCAAATACTCCTTATTCCTCAAATTGCTAACCTGCTCGGCAGAGAGAAATGGTGAAATCTCTTCCTCCTGTGATTTTGACATGCAATCTTGATAAAGGAGAAGGCTTTTAAGGAAATGAGGTAGGGAATCCTTCTCCTCTTTCCACTGAAGATCTCGGGCAAAATATTCAGCTTCTCTATGCAAAAATCTCTTCTTCTATGCCCTGAGACAAGGCGTAAGCCTTTATGTTTACCAACTAACTCCACACAAGTAACCAATCTGCAAAGCTATCTGAAAAATATCCCTTAATTGGTATCAAAAAGAAGTGAATGGTAAAGATGAAGACATTTAAGACAGTGTATTAAGGACATGTCGGTATTTTAGAAGTTCATAACTTAACCATAAAAATTTGCTCCAAGCTGAAACTTGGCATGGAAGGCTGCCATATTTGTAAGTAAGTTATTTAATTTTAGGTTACATTACTAATACACTAATGCAATGTGAGCTGTTATATTTATTAACCTGCATTGATTTTTTTCTTAAAAAAGGACAAAAATATTCTTTTCCCAAAGTGGTGGAAAGGGGATAGAAGAAGCTAGAATTTGCCTTCCTGTGTGCCAGCATAAAAGGAGGAAATAAGAGGTAAAGATTTATTTCTTTCATATAGAAATAAAGGAAAAGCCAGCAAGTGTTTTTTTTTCCAATCTGGTTCTGGGACATTGTAAATGCATAATGACCATTTCTACTTTGTATTATTGATAAAGTTAGAGCTCCGTAGGCAGAATTATCTGCATAAAAACCCTCAAGCCTTGTGTTCAAATGATGTGGGATATCATGATCTACTATTAATTTTTGCAAGATTTTTTATCTTGGGAAAAATAAAAAGATATTTTTGAGAAGATACCAAAACAAGTATGAGGGAGTAGGGGCTTCTAATAATATCAAAGTGATCTTTAAATCCTTAAAAATCTCTCTTTTGGATGACTTACTGGGTGATACTGAAATACAATGTCTACAGCAAGTTTCCAAGGAAGAAAAAGAGAATATCAAGATAGATTTTTCTGGGACTTGTGTAGAGTTCTCTAAATATTCAATCCCCTTCCAAATCGCAGGCCAACTGCCTTTCCTAAAGATTTGTCTGGTGTGCAAGCCTTGCCAGAGTGTAATTTTGGTGAAATTTCTGTCACTGCTCCCTGTCATGAATATTTATTTACTTCCCAATGGAAATCATTGCTCATCTGAAAGGGAGTTAACAGTTCTTAATAGCCCTTTCTGATTTGATTGATGTTTTTGTCACTTCCTCCAGTAAATAGGTTTCTATTAGCATACCAAATATGCTATCTGTCCTTTTGCTTCTGCAGGCACTTAACTGACCACTTACTTAAGATTTAAATATTCCACCTAGGGGTTTTCTGTCAGTTCAGGGACCGTTTTTCGGTACTAGTGGGTGAAGGACTTTTTGCGGTAAGCGTAGCTACCTTACACAGCAACAACACTGGGTCTGTTCAGATTGGAGAAATTCTGTAAAACTGACAGAAATTTGTCCATACCTTATACTACAGACTTGTGAGGACGATAATATTAGTAGGTGAACGATGTTCAGGGACATGTAATCATATATTTATATTTCAATTGTCTAAACATATAACGGGATGATCTTAGGCAGAACAAAGGCTGGAATAGGTTTTTCATGGAAATACGCCCCAAAGTCATGTATCATTTATGTGCCACATGCTACCTTTGAAAAAGAAGTGTTTAGAGATAGCAATGTAGCATTGCTGCTAACGAATAAACTCTTTCCATTATTATCCAGTCTTTTCATGGCTGCAGGCTCCTGGTTCCAAAACAAATGCCTCAATGTTTCTCAAGTGTTTTTAATACTGCAAATAATGTAAATTTTATATATCACAGTTGGCATAATCAAATTTACATTTGTGTCTTTTCTCTGTAAAATACTAATTTGTGTGTGGCCCAAATGTGTAAATTGTTGCTTATGTGTTAAGCAGAGGGATCTTCTGGATGCTTTGGACAAACCAAAGTGAAAGACTTTCCTTTTTTATTAATGTGAGTAGTTTGAGGGGGAGGGAGGACTTACATCAACAAGTGGTTTAAAGTGCAGTTGCCTCCTAGTTGATGTAAATACTACAATTATGCTGTAAATCTGCGTTCTAGTGAAAATAAAAGAAGAGAGGAAAAGATTTATGGAAACATAAAGCAGGATATATGATTGTTGGAGACACTAATTTTGGGGTTGTTCTTATTACTTAGTAATTTTCTGCCTCAGAAATTCATTTCTCAATTGCAAGCAGAGGCCTGGTTCTTTCCTGTGAGGAACATAAAGGGCAAGATTGGGAATACAATACAGAAGAGAGGGAACAGTGTAGGAGGTTTCCTGAGTGTGTTGAGGATAACTTCCTGACACAGAAGGTGCCTTGCTGGACCTGTTGTTTGTAAACAAAGAAGGACCTGCGGGGGATGTTATGGTTGGAGGGCATCTTGGGCATAGTGATCATGAAATGACAGTTTTTGATTCTTGGAGAAGCAAGGAGGAGGGTCAGCAGAATGGCCACCTTGGACTTCCAGAGGGCGGACTTTGGTCTTTTCAGGAGCTTGGTTGACAGACTCCCTTTGGAGGCAGTCCTGAAGGGTGAAGGAGTCCAGGAAGGATGGACATTTTTCAAGAATAAAGTCTTAAAGTCACAGCAGCAGGCCGTCTCCATGTGCTGAAAAATGAACTGTTGGCGAAAAAGACTGGCCTGGCTGAACAGAGAGCTATGGCTGCAACTCAGGTTAAAAAGGAGAATTTATGGCCTTTGGAAGGAGGAGGCCACTCATGAGGACTACAGAGATGCTGTGGGGTTACAAAGGGAGAAAACTAGAAGGGCCAAAGCTCAACTAGAACTTATCTCTGCTTCTGATGTTAAGGACAATAAAAAAAAGTTTCTATAAATACATTAGCAACAAAATGAAGACTAAGGAGAATCTCCATCCTTTAGTAGACGGAGGCAGAAACATAGTGACAAAGGATGAGGAAAAGGCTGGGGTACTTAATGCCTTCTTTGCCTCAGTCTTTAACAGTAAGACCAGTTGTTCCCTGAGTACCCTGACCCCTGAGCTGGTAGAGAGGGTCAGGGAGTTGAATGAAGCCCCCACAATCCAAGGGAAAATGGTGAGTGACCTGCTACTCCACTTAGACACAAGTCTATGGGGCTGGATGGGATCCACCCAAGGGTACTGAGGGAGCTGGCAGAAGTGCTCACCAAGCCACTTTCCATCATTTATCAGCAGTCCTGGCTAACCAGGGAGATCCCAGTTAGCAAATGCAGAGGTTAGCAAATGTGACGCCCATCCACAAGAAGGGCCGGAAGGAGGATCGGGGGAACTACAGGCCTGGCAGTGTGACCTTGGTGCTGGGGAAGGTTATGGAGCAGATCATCCTGAGTGCCATTACACAGCACATACAGGACAACCAGGTGATCAGGCCTAGTCAGCATGGGTTCATGAAAGACAGGTCCTGCTTGACTAATCTGATCTCCTTCGATAACAAGGTGACGCGCATAGTGGATGAGAGAAAGGCTGTGCATGTTGTCTATCTGGACTTTAGTAAAGCCTTTGACACGGTTTCCCACAGCATTCTTCTGGAGAAACTGGCTGCTCATGGCTTGGATGCATGGATTCTTTGCTGGGTCAAAAACTGGCTGGAAGGCCACGCCCAAAGAATGGTGGTGAATGGAGTTAAATCCAGTTGGTGGCCAGTCACAAGTGCTGTTCCCCAGGGCTCAGTGTTGGGGCTGGTTCTGTTTAATACCTTTATCAATGACCTGGACAAGGGGATGGAGTGCACCCTCAGTAAGTTTGCAGACGACACCAAGTTAGATGGGAGTGTCGACCTGCTTGAGGGTAGGATGGCCCTACGGAGGGATCTGGACATACTGGATCGATGGGCCAAGGCCAATGGCATGAGGTTCAACAAGGCCAGGGTCCTGCACTTGGGTCACAATGCCACGCAGTGCTACAGGTTTGGGGAAGAGTGGCTGGAAAGCTGCCCAGCAGAAAAGGACCTGGGGGTGTTGGTTGACAGTTGACTGAATATGAGCCAGCAGTGTGCCCAGGTGGCCAAGAAGGCCAACAGCATCCTGGCTTGTATCAGGAATAGTGCGGCCAGCAGGACTAAGGAAGTGATTGTCCCTCTGTACTTGGCACTGGTGAGGCCCCACCTCGAATACCGTGTTCAGGTTTGGGCCCCTCACTACAGGAAAGACATTGAGATTCTGGAGCGTGTCCAGAGAAGGGCAATGAAGCTGGTGAAGGGTCTAGAGCACAAGTCTTATGAGGAGCAGCTCAGGGAGGTGGGGTTGTTTAACGTGGAGAAAAGGAGGCTGAGGGGAGACTTTATTGCTCCCTACAACTACCTAAGAGGAGGTTGTAGCAAGGTGGGGGTCAGTCTCTTCTCCAAAGTAACAAGCGATAGGACAAGAGAAGATGGTCTCAAGTTGCACCAGGGGAGGTTTAGATTGGATATTAGGAAAAATTTCTTCAGGGAAAGGGTTATCAAACACTGGAACAGGCTGCCATCCCTGGAGGTATTTAAAAGATGGGTAGACGTGGTGCTTAGGGACATGGTTTAGTGGTGGTTTTGGCAGTGTTAGGTTTACAGTTGGACTCAATGATCGTAAAGGTCCCTTCCAACCTAGATGATTCTATGATTCTAAGTTGCAAAAAAAATCAATTGCCTTTTGAAGGGCTGTAGTGGAAAGTAGGTATCTAAATCCAAGCAAAGAAGGCACAAGACCACTACCTAGCACTTGAAAGTCCATGTGTACCCAAGCACATACCAATAAAGTCATCTAGGCACCCTTGTTTCATAAGGGCCAACCTTGCCTGAACTGAGAGCCTGGTTCATAACCAAGGGTTTCATAGTTAACATTCCCAGATCTGACTTCGCCAAATCCCTCCCAGTGTAAAACATTTCTTTGAGCTAGTCTTAATCTAAAGGAATAGCTAGGAAAATATAATGGAATACTTTATGAGCAATGGAAATCTAATTTCACTGCAGCACAGGTAGTGTAAGGAGAAAAAACACTGTATGTGGTTCAATTTGTTCCTGGAAATGGCAGAAGTGTTTATAATTTTGATCAGATAATTTTAAGCTGCTTTGATTAATTTAGTATTACAATGGAAGCAAGAGTAATGTGAATTTCACGTAATAGAATGATAAGTTAGCATCAGTCCTGAAATGATATGTATGCTACTGTGATAAACATACTGTTGCCCCTCACTCTAGGTTAAACCGCATCAACTACCCCTCCCTAAGATAGCTTTTTGTGAAGGGCTGTAGTCTAAGTGGACCATGGCATTTGGCCTTGGAGCAAAGCATTGGTTCCTGATCCAATATTATGTAGTGGGATGGGTATTGTTTCATTCCTCACTTTGGGGCTAATGTTTGGATCAAACCCTTTTTGATTTACTATTCTAGATGAGGGATGGGTTTACTGTGGCAAAAGCGGAGACATAGTCCTTGGCAACTAGCACTGCCCAATTTCATAGTTCTCCAACTTACAGTTGCGTACAGCGCTGCACATGGTCTTGATCAATTCAGCAGGGAAATTTTCATAAAATAAACTCTCCTCAGATAGGCGAAGACCTTTGATTTTGTCTTTTATTGATTCTGCATTTGTTTAAGATGCATAAGGGCATTACATTTACTATTATTAATATGGTACTTACTCTGTTAGGCTGGCGACAAACACATTGACCGAATTGCCTGAGTTAACGTTGGGCAACTGGGTACTGCCAGCATCAATGGCTACTGGCAATTTTCATGAGTCACATTGGTCTGAAATAGAATGCTTGCTAAATCAAGCTTTTAACTAGATTGTAGTCTGATACTTTTTGTTCAATTATGAAAATTTACGAATGTACATCTATCACACCCTTTTAGCAGAAGGAGAAACAATCTATGGTAGTTCACAGCCATACCAGATTTCAGCACAGTATGATTTTATTTGGCCAATATAAAACCAGAAAACACCAAATAGTCCTTCACTGTACCAATGCTACAGCAGCAGTGTCACATTTTCTGCATTTTAGCTGTCTTCCAGCAGAAAAGCTAGCGAGCAGTACTTAGGCTAAAATATAATCCTATCATTTTTACATAAAATATTGATAAGGAATAAACATTTAGTATCCCTGCTGTGAATTCACTGGACTTCACGAAACCCTAATATATGGATTAAGAAAAGTTAACATAATCCTTTTATGGGAACTAAAATCAATTACATGTCAGCTTTGTAGTATTATAAATGTATTTAGTCAGCATAGAATTTTTCCAGCAGCGCTCGTTGCAGATTGAAATTGACTAACCAGATGTTAAATATTAAATAGAACTAATCAAAGTATGGTTCAAGAGATTTTAAAAACAATGATCAAAGAGAGCTATTTATTACCTGATTCATGTTTCTATTCAAACGCTGCTCTTATGATGTTATATCTACCTGAATTTAGTTTGCTGCAAGCTCTTAATTTTTTTTCAGTTTAACATGAATGAGAAATATAATTCAATAAAAGTATGTTAATGCGGTACCGTAGACAGAAAGGCACAAAGCTTGGGGAATTACAAGCAAAATTTGCTGGAGCAAAGTATATGTTAGGAACAAAATGAACCTTAGGTCTCATATGAAGATGACCAAATGTAGAGATATTCTTCTATTGACTACGTAGGGTTTATCTTAAGCCCATTGTGTAAAAAGTAGGTTTTGCATTACTTATATGATAAATTTCATACATAACTTAAGCAATATAGTAATAATAGTAAGAATAACCTCTGACTGATGTGAAAGCAGGAGGGGCCCAATCATTGCAAAAGAAAATCATCAGTTATACCTAACTGTAGAATTGTTTTAACATAGAATTGGTAACTTTTGGCTCCTAAATCCGCAAGAAGTCACACAGTTAGCCTTTTTTTTCAAGGGGGCTGAGCACTTCCAAGTCTCACTGAAGCCAAGAGAAATGCAGGTGAGGGGCTGGCTGGTGCCCCACCCCCCCATCACGCAAGGACGAAGGAGCTCTTCATGCAGTCAAAGAGCAACATTTAAAATGCATCAAAGGAAATGTTCTTTTATACAATGCATAATTAATATGTGAAACTCATTATCGTAAGAGATGACGGGGGCCAAGGGCCTGGTATTCATTGCAAGAATATAACTTAAAAACGTAGTTGCACAAAATTACTACATGCCCTGTTGTATTTGGTAAATTAATTTTAGGAAGTCTGTCCCTGCCCATTTTATAGTTTAAAGTACAAGTCATCAGAGAGGGCAGAAAAACTTGCTTTCAAGAGGAAATTTTGTAACTGTCTGCTAGTGAGTTTATGTCTTGATTTAACCAGCAGTAGATGCTATCAAAGGCAGATGACTCAAACAGATGGAATATTGTGCTGATTGCGTGTGGCTTCTCCTGCGCTGTAATGATGGGCTGCTCCCTGGTTTCCTCACACAGTCACAAACACCACACCAGGAAAAATCACAGCGAATATCAAGCAATTATCTGTCATTTTTTGTTCTTGGTGCCTCTTTCCCTTTTGAAACACAGCAGTGAGTTAGGAATGTGGCACAGAGCATAGTCCTCCAGGTCCATAGCCAAAGGCGCTTTGTGTTGCTGGGAGGAGGAAAATGACTCACAGATCCCTAAAGTCTTTGTCTTCCTTCTTTTGTATTACAGAGAGCCAGCTGGGCACCCAGCTTGAGGAGACTGCAGCAGAACCGATAACTCAGCCAGCAACTGAGGGACAGATGTGGATCCTAGACTAGATCAGGGACTCACGCCCTTGGACATGGTGGGTAGCAGGACCTGGCTTCAGCTGGATCCTGGCAGTGGGGCCGCAGTCTAGCAAGCGTGCCAAGATGCACCTCCGGGCTTCCAGTTGGTGAAGCTCAGTTTAGTTAAAATATATAATAATAACCCCCCCCAAAATCATTCTGTCCTTAGAGAATATATTCAGTGGCACTGCTTATAGTAAAAGATCTGAGAATAAATATCTCTCTCCATATTGCGTCCTTCTGGGCTGATTCTTGTTTTTCCACATCCTGGCTTTCCAGAGTGTCAAGATTCATTTTCTCACAGAGCCACGCAAACTCCACGCAACCCTCCTGGTCACAGGAAAAATCTCCCACTTTCTGTCACCCTGAAGGCTAGGTTGTGGCTCCCCCCACCCTCCCTGCTGCAACCAGGCCCTTTGCTCCTTCAGGAGCCTCCCAGTCCATGCTGTGTGTACCCACCTCTTCCCATCTTCATCTCCTTCCTTTCCCAGGAAAGAAATCTCATTCTCAGGAAAGGTGCGGCCCTCTCTTTCTAAAAGTTTCACCTTGGCCGGAGTGGAGATGCCAGAACAAAATGAACAGGCAGCCTTCCTTTCTGCTGCTTAGGCACACCTTTTGTAACAGAAAAAAAGAAAGAAAAAATACACACACATACATATACATTCTTTGTATATGTATGCACATATATATACACACACATATGTAAATAATCTATGCACATACGTATATGTGTATAAACACACACAAAAGTAAGCAGAGACGGAGCAAATCAAAGACTATACCACTTCTCACAAGATGCAGTTTTCATACAACACTAGGGGTTATGAAGGTAACTAAAAAGCACAATTGATGGCCAGCAGTCCCTAACCAAATTGGAAAATTTGTGGAAGATGTATGAAGTCAAGTATGGTTTTCATGAATAAAAATTTTTTTTGAATCTTGTTCTGACAAACTTCCAAAGTCCTTTGCTGAATTGCTGCTTCTTCTCCAACAAACAAGCTATAACCAGGCAGAGGCATAGAAAATTACAGCTTCATGATTCAGCTCTGCCAAAGTTACAAGCAGCTGAAAACAATGTTGTATTTATGGAAAATGCTAAGCATTTTTAATTCCAGGTGGCACTGCTTTTGCCACCAGTGCAGCAATTCCCTAGCTGCCCTTGCACAGAAAAGTATTTACAGTTTTGAGTCTTTTGAGTAAAGGTTCATTTTAGACCAAGTTTTATGGTTAAGCAGATTAAATGCACTTTTTTTGGGTGTTATTCTCTCTTTTAGAGTTTGAAAAGAATATTAAGTAATGGATTTTTTTCAAATATTGTGGTAAACCTACTTAATCAAACCTGGGTACTCCTTGGGAAGTAAAAAGCAAACTAACGACTATTCCTAAAAGCTACAAAATTGTTTACTTGTATTACTTTTGCACAAAAAGACCCCAAAGCCTCAGAGCTATGATTCTGCAAATCACTGCTTCCTAAGCTTGACTGATTGATTTAAAAGCTTGCAAGAGATTTATAATGATTCACTGTGTAAGCCACTGATTTTATATTTAAGTCAGAAGACTGCTTTTCAATGACAGGAAACTTTAGACCTAACATTGGACTCAGCAGGTGATCCACTGTTTCCTCAGAATTAAAATGGCAGCAGTTCGCTGGCACAAGTGTTTGAAGTGGAGTTTTGAAGCACACACACAATGCATTTTATCTAAGATTATTGCAGAAAGCATTGAAATCTATGCCAGAATTTTCAAAGCTCCCCCTCTCTGTGTTTAATGTTGTAGGTATGCAAATAGCTGGATGATCAGTATTTTTCCACAGGTATTCTCAAAGATAATTTTAAGCACCTGTCTTTTGAGATTCTGTACAGATGGCCAGAATTTGAAACAAGATTAATTACTCCAGCAATTTTGTGTTGGTCTAGGAACAGAAATAGTTTCACAGGCTGGTTGGCTGTGGGGTAAAGAAACAAAAAGAGACTCTGCTGTATGGTGGATGTAGCAAACCACGTACACACCCCCCAGTAATGATGAGTTAGTGGAAAC
The DNA here is from genome assembly GCA_013397275.1 of Burhinus bistriatus. Taxonomy (NCBI): domain Eukaryota; kingdom Metazoa; phylum Chordata; class Aves; order Charadriiformes; family Burhinidae; genus Burhinus; species Burhinus bistriatus. Next base: position 189,200 of record VYXH01001843.1, read on the forward strand.
AGGAAAGAGAGTAGAGGAGAAAGGAATGAGGAAAGAGAGAAGTCCTGTAAAGCAGTCTCAGGGATCTTTTTTTAGTTTTGGGGTTTTTTTAAATGTTATCCTAGAGTGTAAAATCATGATAACTGCTTTAAACCGTTTTGCAAAATGAATGGAAATAAGTAGAAATGCCACATATTTATGTGATTAAAATCTGAATTTTCTATTTTAAATTCATCTGGCTATGGAAAATGACCTATGACCACAGGGAGGTACAAAGCAAGCTATCTGGAATACATTTCAGCACCTTCCCCCATTTTTGCCTCTTGCATGGTGTGTTTGGGAGATACCTAGATGAGCACATTGCTTTGCAAGTGCATGGACAAGTACTCTCAGGAGGCTTAGAATGGAGGTTGTTGCTCCATCTCTTCTCAGGCTAAATCGAGGACAAAGTGACTGAGCTCAACTGTTCTGTAGGGTGAGATCAGTTAGACAAGACAGCAAATTTGCTGAGGTCCCTACAGTTTCTAGCCACAAGGAACAGCAAATTTGCTTGGGATACCTTGTCAAAAAGTCTTCTCCCGTGTGGTAGGGCTTTACAGGGGAAGCTAATGTGCTAGGTAACTTGCATTTGGGGAGTTTCAGTTCTGCATCTCAGGTGTCCCCCATCTTGATCAGGATGACAAGAAAATATTTGATGTCAGCACTCAGTTCAAATAGGAGTTACCAGCAGTAACCCCTATTGACTGTTCACCTGCCCCTTCTTCTATACTCATGAAAGTGAATATAGGCATCACTGCCAGCCTGGCATAAAAAGACACCTTGAACTACACCAATATAATAAATCTGGCACCAAACACCCAAAAGCTTTTCCATATTATTTCTACGGGATATTCTGCCTCTTCTTCCCCTTCACTCCACAGGCAGAGATCTTGCCCCTGAGGTCCCAGTGTCTGCAGTCCTGGGTCAAGTGAGTTGCTCCCAGAACCTCTCTGTTTAGGGACCCCGTCACAGGCATTTGCTTGATATTTGTTTCTCCAAGATACCTATAAGCAAGGTAGGGATTGTTTTCCAGATTTAGGGTTGTAAGAGGAGGATGGAAAGTTAAGCTATACACTAACTTAGAAAGAAGATTTAAATGCTTTCAATATTTTTTTTTTTTTTTTTTTTCCAAAAGTAGCGTGACTTGTGAAAGNTTAGAAAAAAGATTTAAATGCTTTTAATATTTTTTTTTTTTTTTTTTGCCAAAAGTAGCGTGACTTGTGAAAGTGGATGAGATCTTTTACAGACAATAAAAATCTGGGGATATGGGCTTCTCAAGATGCGCATCTGTATGTGGTGTACCGCTTCTTCCACTTAGACGACTGTCTCTTTACAGAGGAACAATTTTTAGACTTGTCTAAGAACAGCAAAAGAGAGATTCCCTGTAATATCGATCCCCTCACAACAGACCACACATGCTTCGGAATGATAATACAGCCATACAGAAGCATGCCCTACCCAAAAGTATGTCCCTTGGTAATCGTGACAAATAGGGAAACACTGTTGTATTGCTTTACATATAAGCGTGTTACTTATTTTCTTTTTTCCTGACACAAAGATTGAGGATCAGGGTCTTGTTTTTGGTTTCATCATGTAAGCTTATTGCTGCCTCTCTGTTGGTTAATAGCAGCTACTTGCTGACAAGTTTGTTCAGGTAATTTTAGGACCAGTGCCTTCATAAGCCTTAGAAGATGAAATCAGCACCTTCTGTCAGCTTTTGGCCAGGTATAACCACTCACCCTCAAGATTCATGCTATAAATGAGGAAGGCCAGGGATTATCTATTGCCTTCCAGTTGGAGTTTGCAGCAAATAATATAATTTTCATATGGCCTATAGTGAGGCAGGAGGTCTCTGTAGTCTAAGAGGTACAGACTGACACACTATAAACAGCCTTGGAAGGGAAGGACCTGGTTGCCATTCTCTGTGCAACACTGAAAATGAGTCTTTAAATCAAAACGTATGAACAAAGTGACAACAGCAAGAACCAGAGTTCTGGACCAAGCCATAGATGTGAGGTCCTCAGCTGGATGAAGCCATGAGTATGTAAAGCAGCAGTCCTGTGCTACCTATTTCTTGTATTTAATTCCTCAGCAGGTGGCAAAATCCTATCCATAGCCACCTATCCATCTTTGACTATTCTTTCTTGCTGGTTTAACATTTTATAGAATTTTTTTCCAGCTGTTCTCTAACCCAACCCTTAAAAAATCATAGAACGATCTTAGTCTTATTATGGCCATTTTGTGACTTGGTGTCACTGGTATCTCATTTTTACTTGTTGTATCTTCCAGCTTGTAACTCATAGATGTTTTGTTCTCCATTTGCCTTATTCTGCAAATCTGGTGTAACTGCACAAGCTATTAATCTCTGTACAAATTGGCTGTGATATCTTTTTCTTTAGAAGGCAGATTTTAGTCCTTTTATCCCTTTTTAACCCAGGGAGTAATATTTTATATTTAAAACCTGCAAGCTGAAAAATGAAAGCCCAGATTAAAATGGAAGAAAACTGAGTATTTTTTTTTCTAAATTCAAGAGTTTTATGTTTTATGAAATGTTTATGAAATGTCTGCTGCCTGTGTCCCTGCACCCCAAAAGTGAGCTGCTGCTAAGACTTGTTAGTTCTACATTAGATATATTTATTTAGAACAAACCAAACCGCTGTGAAAATTATCTATATTAATGGATTCTTGTTGATAGTTTTTCCTTTTCCTTATTGTTTAATGTTGCATGTCTGATAGAAGAGACATCTGAAACAACAATACAGGACTGTCATCATTTCAACCCATTTTTTAATCTTTTTTTTTATTTGGGAAGTATCTGAGACAGGAAGCCAGTTTTCTTATGTGCCTGATATAATTCTCCTACAGTCACATCCCGATCCTCATTGATTTTTGAACACTACGGCAATACAAACAATATAAAGCTTTTTTTTAATTACAATTCAAGATTCAGATCGCAAATGATTTGCATTATAGCCGTTAGCATAGGCTAGATTTACAGCAAACACATTAAAATAATTAGCATTATTCTTAAATATGAGTCGGTATAATTGAAAGTGACAGATACTAGGTTGATGAAGGTAATAAAAAAACCTTAATCTAGTTGAGAGTGGCTGAGCAATAAAAAAAATATACCTTTGCAGAGAGCAAATGTTTCATGCCAGTGAGTCTGCAGACACCGTGTGTCCTGGGTGTACTCAGTTCGGACAGACATCACCACTCCTGAGCCTGCCCAGGGCTAAGTCCAGGCTCCCTCCCAGCTGATCCAGCCTTTCTATATTTTCAGATCCTCAGGAAAAACGATGGCACAAAGCTGCTCAAAAGGCTCTGTCCTTGCAGCGTCTTGGATCAATATCTGTTTTCAGTGAGCTTTGAGGCACACCATGAGCTACAGGGCAGGAGAGGGAATAAAGCTGAGTTGTCAGTTACTTGAGGACAGGGAGACCTGTGATAGATGGCATCTGGTTTATACGTTTGCCTGCTGGTTTTTCATCAACGTATGTCATCTTCCTTTTAAAGAGCTAGCCAAAAAGAAGGCTCCTCTTTCCTGTATTTTAGTGGATGCACCAGAATTGTGGGAAACTGTGTAAAGAACAGGGAGAGCTTGTCTCATGCCTGGGACGGAGTCATGGGAAAACTGTCCTGGGTGTCACCGTGGGCAGGCAGGGAGCCAGAGGAACCACCGTGAGGGAGCCTGCAGGGAGCTGGGGATGGCAAGTGCCCGCAGAGAGCGGGAAGCCAACACGCAGCCAGAGCCCTGAAGGGAAGAATCCCCCCCCAGACTTCTCCCAAGGATCTGAGAAGACACACAGAGCTTGCTGCAGTAGAAAGGCTGTTGGACAAAGTACAAGCCTCAAGAAAATAACATATCCTGAGAGTGGGCAAGGAGGATAGCTGTTCATCAACCCTTTCATTTCTATTCTCTGTCATTTCCAGTGTTTTTATTTTGAAAAAAGCCAATAGAGCCTGGGTTTGGAATTTAAAAATCTTTTTTTTTTTT
>VYXH01001843.1:193249-285914 GCA_013397275.1 Burhinus bistriatus
TTTTTTTTTTTTGAGGTGGAAGAAAGTGGCTGATGAAGATTCACCTGAAAGGCTTTGGCTGAGTTGGAGTCCTGTTGCAGAGCTGCATTAGTTAGGAGGGGCAGACATCCTTTACATGATGATTTGTCAGCTTTTTTTTTTTTTTTTAATGACAGAATTTTATTTGTATGAATGCTTATGTGCAGTCTTGCTGCACAGAAGCTTCACACAGAATATACAAGGAGAGGACTTTGGGTCCATAAATAGCGTTATATGTAAAACTCTGTTAATGTCGCCATGCAGAAGCTGCGCTGTCCCATCCTGTTGTCCTATCTACATTGTCTTTTCTTGCTGCATGGACCTCCTTTCCCAAATCCAGCAGTGTGTTCATGCTGCTACCTGGACAGGTGCAGTACAAATCAGGTTTTGAGCTGGTTCATCCCGCATGAAGCGTGAGTAGGGATGGGTGACAGTAACATCTTAATCTTAGCACGAAACAGAAAAACGAGGCTGAGTCCTGACTTGCTCTTTGCCTGTTGGTTGTTTTGCTTTAACTTAAATAACAACAAACACAAAGACTGTACCAGTGTTTTTGCTTCTGAACTGGACTGCTTCAAGGATTTCTCTCTTTGTTCTTTCTACATTTCCGTGACTCAAAAAATGACCCAAACGCCTCAGTATCCAGCTAGTGTGAATACATGGTGGTTGATCTAACGCAATCAAACAGCTCAAGATCCAAACACCCGATAGCAAGGAGAATTGCTGTGGGAGTCTTTCATGTCCACGTAGATGTTAGAGGCTGATACCGTGTGGTGTGAGCCAGGAACCAGCATGGCTACAGGGAAACGAGCCCAGGGAGATGGCCCCAGCTTATCGCGCCTGTGTAGAGGTGTGAGCGCTTGGAGCAGATGATGACCGGGAGGTTTGAGAATGGCTTACCCTGTAGGATCAAACACACGGCAGAAATCATTCACACTTTTACTGTGCTTTACATGCACCTAAAAAGTCTGGAAGGAACTCCATTATCTGTGGTTAAGTTTCAGTGATAAGGAAGAGTAGCTATAGTTTTAAGATCAACCAAAAAATACGCATGAAGGAGTGTGAAGACAATTGTAAGTACAGGGATGGGTTATGGCTTCCTTCAACAGTATAGAAACCCAGTCTGTGGAATTTGAACAGTTAATGAAAAACAATACGAGCTGTGAGTCTGTGAAAGACCTGGTTTTGAGATCTGTTGCAATGTACTTTTCAGCAGTACAGAAAATAAAAATTGGTGAATTTTGAAGGTGAAATTTAATCTTATTTTCTGGTTCTTTTTTGCTGCATGATGTCACCATAACCCCTAGGTGGTATTCAAACTTTATAAATCAAATTTGTCTGTTATTTATTCTATTTGTCATGCATTTGATGTGTAGTGCAATTTTCAGAGATTAAAATGATATATCCCTAATTCTTGGATGCTCTTTGATCATGTTTATTCCTTTACTCCTTTAAACATTGCTGAATAATTGTATATGCATTCACTGGCTGACAAGTACATTCCCTGTTTGATGGGCTAATTATGGAGAGACACCAGTCTCTTCATAGTTAAGTTTGTAACTAGCTTTGAGCTGTAAGGCCAGTTTTGATCGCTCTTCTAACCATACTAGAATAAATTCATGCAATAGAAACTTAAGATGTATGGTATAGTAGGAGAAAATTTTCTGAAGTTTTGTGGTTAACTGTATGTTGCAACAGATATAATTTAAGATTTTACTGTTAGAAAATTCTTTTCTACATTGTTGACATCTCAGAAATACTGCTTATCTCTGCACTGTGAAAGTATGTCGTGTTAATTTTGATACTGCTGGGTATGTCTAGCCTGATTCTGAATGAATTTGGGACAGCCTGTTAAATATATCAGTCTTAGGGAGGGGAATTTCAGCATTTCACTAGTAACCTTCTGAGGATTTTCTCCAAGTTTCTACCAGGCTACAAAGAATAACAAGCACCCCCACTCCACGGGGTGGGTTATTCTCCTGCACGACCTCTCTGTCTTTGCGCAACAGAGTTGTATCTCACAGCTCCATGGAACAGAAAAACTAGATAAACCTTCTAGAAATGAGTTTAGAGTAGCACTGTCACAGAAAACCTTCAACACCCCGTAAAATTCTAAAAGAAAAGTGTTACGAAGGCACAGCTGTGTGAGCAGAGCCAGCCCTGAGTACGTACCTGGTAAGAGACGTGCCGCTTGGCTAAATAAGGATGCTGTAGCTGTATTTAACAGCTGTTAATCTCCCCTGGGTAAAACCAGCTAATGTTGCTGGCAAAGTTGGATCTCACCTGGGAATAATAACTTCTAATGTGGTACATAGTAACAGCCATACTTCCTCTGATCTGTCACAAGGGACGATGCTGGGGCAGGAGACACAGCACGACATGAACCATTTAAGGTGCAGAAATATATTCCCTGTCCTGCTATATATATATATATATGTACGCTCAGGATTCACCTGCTGGTGTCCTATCAGGTGGCAGAGCCCTTGAGGCTCTTCCAACCTCCTCACACAGCAAAGCTGGCCAAGGTTGCAGGAACGCTCATCTAAATACCAACAAAACCAGACCTGCTGGACGCTGAGGAGAGGGCAGAAAAAAACCTGAACTACAGGGAGCAGTTTGTTGGTATGGGAAAAATCCTTCCCATCCCTCACACCTGGCAATCAGCCTTTCCATCTGCAACACAAGAAAGCCGGCAATTAGATGCAGGGAGAGGCTGAAGCAGGCAATTGTAAGCAGCAAACCTTCTGAGGATAGGGGCTCCTGTCAGGAAACTCACTGAAGAGGAACCAGTAACTGGCCCAATTACAGGGTAAAGCTGTTTCTGGGAACTTTCATCTCAGCCTAACATTGTAATTCTGGTATTGTACAAGGCTCCGCTTCCAGTCCAAATCTGTGTTGCTCTGTTACCTGGTGGAGTGGTCATCTTTATTTTGTGCTAATATACTTACACTGATGCAGTTTAACAACTACGGATGCAGTTATATACATAAACATATGGTAACTGTGTGTGTTTATATGCATGTATGTACAGAAATATATATATTTTTATAAAGTTCTCTATCAGGGCAATCTCTTTTAACACTGTGATGAGCAAAGTTGTGCTGGTATACACGTGCACAGAGGTATATATTCCAATTGCATTCACACTAGCGTGGCGGCTAAGCTAGAAACTTTGGCTTGTATTTCGTGCTGGCCAGAACGTGATTTTACTTTTCACAGTTTTTCGATTTTGACAGAAGGTGAAGTGCAAAGGCAGTGATAATAGCAAAGGGAAAAAACCCCTGCTTTCACTAGTAGAGGTCCTGTTTGAAGAGCTGGCTTAAGAAGTTTTACTAAGTAAAGCACCCTTTTTGTCAGCATAAGCTCTATTTATACTGGAAACGCTTAGTGGAATAAACCAACAAACTATACATAATCTGGAAACCTCACCAGGGGTTGCACCATTTCTGTTAGTGTAGCTTTTCCGGGCAGAGAAAACCCCAGTGCGGTATTCTTTCATGCCTCTGGACAGGTTCAATGAAAGGTATGTATGGGGCTGTTGGTTTGGCACTGAATGAACACCTGCCTAATTAGCCTTAATAGAGTTTTCTTCATTCTTTTAACTATTTTTGTGTCAAATTATGTGGTTTATTCCACAGACCTTCTAGCTGCTTTTGACTACCTTGTTTGCAAACCCCATTGTTCTTTTCTAGGAGAGCAAATATGAAAAAAAATTAAATTTCAGTTTTCCAAGTTGCAATGTCATTCTGACACAATGTTCATTAATACAGAGTATGGTGGTGTGGTAAGAGCTATTAATTCAATTTCTTTCTCATGGTCTTTTTTTCTTTTCCCAGAGAAGCTCAGTCTGTTTCATGTTTTGAAAGTCTAATAAGTATTTTGAACAGGTTAGAACTATAAATCTAGTATTGCTAAATCCTACGGAAAAAAATTGCTTATGAAATGTATTGATTACAGCTGATAATGATTTTTTCCCCCCTCTCTTCACTGGAGGCAAATAAATAACTATGGAAGTACAATGGAATTGTCATGCCTGGAGCTTTTGCTTTAGTACATTACAGAAGCCTGTGAATACCCTTAGCAATAAGCCTTATTTTTCAACGTGATAAAGTTCATTGTCTGTGCTTCTAAGTTCTTACTGAATTTGATAGTCAATGCGAGTGATTAACAATTACATGTCCTCAGAATTCCTGATTTGTTTCCTGTGTCAGGGCTGCAAGTCTATTAAGAAGCGATTAGGGAGGATCTCCTTCAAGTCTCCTTCACATCAGGATTCTCCCTTTTTTGGTTCAGTTAACTTGAGGTGGGAGTTGCCTGTGATATTTTCTACATTTCACCTTCTGAGGTTATGGGCACTATTCATATGCCAGATCTCCCTCTGAGATGAATAAGTACGACTTTTATGAATTTTTCTTCACTTGTAGAATTTAATTTACATGAATAATTAGAAAGGGATGAGTTAAAACTCCTATTTAAAGAGGTAGCATCCTTTTGTTAGCCTATTGTCCAACTTTGGAACTCAATTGTTTTAAAAAGGATCTGGGCTCTTCTCCATAGGGATTTTCCTCTTTGTAGTTTTGCCTTGATCTAAACTAGCCTGTTGTGAAGCAGATTTTGGGATGAGCTTTGACAAAGAAGAATTGTTATCTAGACAACTAAAGAGACTTTCAATTTTCCCTCGGAAATGTTTGCTGGCTTCTTTTTCTGATGTGGCTGGGATTTGCTACCAGATTTATGACAATGTTGTTTAATTCATACATCAAAATAAATAAATGAAGCGCTTAACTTCATTTAGTTCTTTGCGCCGTTTCCTGTGCTGTTAAGGCTTTAATGAGCCCAGCTGCTCTGTAGAGTTGCTGAGGGTGGAAGCTGGCCTGGGAGGGGAAGTAACAGCTTCGCTTTGAAGTGCTGCCGTGGCAGGATCACTAAAGCAAGGCTTCGAAGGGGAAATTCCTGTTTCCCTTCCTATCCTACCTCAGTGGGCTTGGGTGCAGCAGTTAAATAGGGGACCTGCACTAAGGCTTTCAGATTCAGCTTCTTGGCCATTTGGTGCCAAGCTTCGAATGGGAACTGTGGGGAGAGAGAAAAGAAAAGAAAAGGAAAAGAAAAGGAAAAGAAAAGGAAAAGAAAAAGAAAAGAAAAAGAAAAGAAAAAGAAAAGAAAAGAAAAGAAAAGAAAAGAAAAGAAAAGAAAAGAAAAGAAAAGAAAAGAAAAGAAAAGAAAAGAAAAGAAAAGAAAAGAAAAGACCAAAAACCAACCCGGAGGGAAGGGCAAGGTGTTTATCATGGCTCTTTACTCACACCCGTCCCAGAACAGCACCCACCCGCTCTCTCTGCGCCCACCCAACACCCAGTGCTGGACCTGTATTTATCGAGATTTGTTTTTCTAACAACACTGAAAGTAGGCACTGGCCTCAGGCTGTGAGAGGGGAGGCAGCGCAGCTTTAGCTGTGTTAGGTATGGGAAAGGGAAAGCAACTTCTCATGGTAAATGGTGTCTCAGGGACATTCAGAGGGCCGCACAGTGTTTCATAGGTGTTCTAGACTCAGGTGTTAAATCCAATTAAATTCAGCTACAGCAATTCTTCTCATCACCCCCCAGCAATGTATTTGCTGAAAAAATATGGCCACCGCCATTCGCAGTCTTGTATTTGCTGAGTGCAATTAGCTACCCTCTGTGTTTGTATCTACACTTGTGTACATACGTGTGTGAGTAAAACAAGTCACATATGGGACAAAGAGAGCCTCTGAATCACTCTCTTCTTCCCCCGCCTTCAAATTTGGAAATGACCTGCAAAGACCTGACATCCAGCACTACTCAGCATGTGGCCAAAAATTGTAAAGATTGCCTTCAATGGATCTCCTTCTCCACCTGTCCTATGCATTCATTTTAGGGTGACTTACCCTCTGAAGGTGCTTTTCCTCCTTATAGTTAATGAAAAGGTGCTGAATAACAACTAAGAAATTTAATTTTTAGATGGCTGAAGTTAGCTGAGATAAATCCCTCTAACAGTACCAATCCTGGAGAGGCAAAGCTGTAATATTGAATCAGCTGTTCTCAGCAAAATACCTTCAGAGGGTTGCTTCTTACATCTTAGAACAGAAAAAATATCCTGCTGTTGTGTAGGAAAGGAAGGAAAATAAAGAAGAGGATAAGATAGTAGTAATAGTGTTATATGTCTGCTGAGGAACCTCAGCAGGGTCTTCCTTCTTTTTCCTGAAGACAGTCATCTTCTTGGGTACCTGTGAAGCAGGTGTTAAGCAATAACAGTGTCTTACTGCAGGGAGACTTTTTAAAATTTTAAACTTTAAAATTTAAATTTTTAATGCATTCTAAAATTCTACCATAGCTGTAAAGCAGAGTGCACTTGTTCTTATAGGGTCTTTAAAATATCTTCTGTACTTGGACTGCGTGCCTTGTTTAAATATTTAGAGCTAAATGAACCACTGGATTTAAGAACAACTATGGATTTATTTTTTTCTCTCTCAGGACCAATGTTTCAGGGAGAGATGAGTTATTTTGTAGCTCTTTGTAACAAGTTTGATGGCCAATTTTCTAGGAGCGTGTAGGCAGTTATATTGGCAATGCCCCATCTGTTTGGAGAGGCCTAGAACTCTGATGGATCTCATCGTCCTTCTTGAACACATTATAGCTTCAGTTGCACTTCAGGTTTACTATTTATGACATGGGGAAGGGAACTGTTCTGTGGCCTGTTTAGTGCGGTGGTTTCGGAGCAGATGCTCAGCAAACCTCCTTGAACCCAATGTCTGCTGCCCACAACTGTAAGCACCTAGCCTTGGTGACCCACCTAGTCCCTTCTAGTCCTGTGCTCCTAAAACCATACAGCTGCATTGCTACTACTGAACTAATGCCTCTTTACTAATACGTATACTGGTTATGTTTAAACACAGTTTGAATCACTTTGCAGTTGTTGTATGAGTCTTCTGTACATAAAAGAGGATGTAGTTTAAATAGCAGTGTTCAACAGTGTCCTCAATATTTTTTGCCTGCTTGTATTCTGTAAAATTGTGGAGTAGCATTGGTGATTTTTGTGTTCTTTCTTACCACTTTAATAGTCAGACAAGCCCTTGATGAGCTTGGTTACATAGCCAAGATGGTTAGATAATGTAATATAATTCCGATCATTTCAAATAAAACATACTTCTTGCGTGCTTGACTTTGCAAAGCTAAGAGATCTAAAATGCTCTTTTTATCATAAGCATTTTTACATTAAATTTGTTCATCAGTAAAGTTGTTTTTTTTAAAAAGACCAACTGTATTACAGATATCAAATTTCTCCCAATGGAATATTGTTTTCTGATCCTTCTAAGGGATGTCTGTCTTCTAATGGAAAGACCTAGAGGCATTCTGGAAGCTCAAAGGAGTGAATGGAAGCTCTTTTCCTTTGATTTTTACACATCTATAGTATGAAAACCTACTCATCTCATTCTTTATTAATCTAAGTTTGCCCAAGAATCATACAAGATACCTTAAATATGTTCTTTGTCCTAAATTAAAATACAGATAAGACTCTGAAGTGCAATATACTTCACAACACAGTATCCAGGTAGCATCAATTTACATCATTGGTTTTGCTGTACGTGAGTGTACAAGTTTCTATCCTTTTGTTTTGCCTCTAATTCTTTGCTTTTCTAGAAACAGTGGATCTGTTATTTTCACATTCTCATGTCATGCATACAGGTTTTGATAATTTTAACTGAGAGTTTCTTCCTGACTCTTTTTGCTCCTTGATACTTTTAAGGTAAAGAGAAAAAGTAATTTGTCATATATTTTTTTCCTCCCTCAGAACTTCAGACAGCAGAATAAAGAAGTTGATCAATACCTTATAAATGTTTCCATTATTTGGGAAGGGTGAATGACCCAAAGCAGTGAGTTTCTGTCATTATAGGCTTGATATTTCCTCCCTGGACTTTTGGTGCCACACTTACCTGTTTCTACAGGAGCCTACAAAAAATAAAAAAATTCAATGGTACCTGCCAGGATGTTCCTTCCTTTTATTTTTTTCTCTTTTTCTTCTAACAATGTTTCTTATGTCTTCCCTGTCTTATTTTATGAGCTGTTCGCATTCCCCGTTTATAGGATCTTTGGTCTTGGCCTCACAGACTTGTCGTCATCCTTAGATTCTCAGCCTCTTGAAACCTCCATGTGGCATCTACTAGCAATTTCCGTTATTTTCAATTATCCTCATCCTACTGGAGAGAAGGAACAGTTTCTGAAATCAGCTACCTGTACACCTCTCCAGCAAACATCTCTCTCCCTTCTCCATATCTAAACCTGTTGAATGCCACGTTTGCAGCTGCTGTGTGACTCTTCATTCCTCCACTCACATTATATCTCCTTTTTGTCCAGTGAGATTGTTTACACCTACAACTGTAACCTTGGATCATTTCCACTTTTTTTGATGATCTCCACTGGTTTAGCTTCTAAGTTGCTTCCATACCCCTAGATGTCTTTGCTGCTTCGATCACTGTTGGACACATCCTCAACTTCAGCGCTCTGACCTTTCTTAACCGTCCTAATGGTTAGCTCATTACCTGCATATGCTGAGACACATGCTTGACTTTCGTATCTAAAACTTGTTAAAGTATAAAGCTCTTCTCTTTCCTCTCAGAAAAATAATGCTGATCTGCCTCTTTTCACTTAGAGATAAAAGTCTTGCTTTACAACAAGAACAAATTCTCTTTGATATCTACACAGTTTCAACGCATGGCATTAGATAACCATTGGCACGGTTTCCTATGCGTGTGTTATGTCTGGACTTGATGGTGGTATCTGCAGCATTAATGTCTAACAGTTCTAAAACACTTTTCTTCCATGATTTCATGTAATTACTTTTAAAACTGTTTTGCTTTAATGTGGCTTTGTTTTGATGTGGCTTCTGCAACATCCAATATGAATCACACAATTTAGTTGTGTGTTATGTGAAAGAACACTTCCATTTTGGTTTGGTTTTTGTTCTGTTGTCTAAAAATGAAAAAATAGCCCAACGCTTCAACACTGCGATTAAGCCTAGACAGAAAATGCAACACTTGCTATGAAATTATGAAGGCCACATTTGTTCATAAGTTCAGTAACGTTTTTGTGTTATTGTGGTTCTTAAAATTCTTTAGTAAAATATTGTAAATAATAATTGCTGTTAAAAACTGGTTGAAGGTGATAATTTATGGTCTAGTTACAAACTTCTAAAAATAGGTCCGACATAGCACTAACTGCTTCAGGAACTGGTGTTATATACCAGTTAACCACTGATTATCTTTAGACAAAAATGAAAGAAAGAGATTAATCAGCCATCAGACTATGACAATTAGAGCTAGTAGAAACTGAAAGTCTTTTGAAATCTCGGTGGAAATATGACAGTGAGGGGTAGAAACAGCTGAATTTTTTAAAGATTATTTACAAAAAATGTATTTAAAGAGGGTAAAAAAAGGGCCACAAGTAAATGTATCAAGCAGGAAGACGTTGATAATGGAAACACCTGTTTGAGTTTAAAAATTATGTGCTTTTAGGTTTTGGTTGGTTTTTTTTGTTCTTGCTTTTAAACAGATATATGTGTTTGCATCCTTGTACTTCAGCAGCAAGCGGATTCATTAGGATCATTAGTTTCCTGTGGTGGTGTTACATCAGGCACATTTTCATCACTACTGCTGCCAGTATCATCAGCTAATGTGAAGATTTAGATAAACAGAAGATTATTTCCTTGTATAGTCAATATGAGTCTTAATTTCAGGCAAGATGAAGAACCAAATCCCAAGAGGGCCTAAGCACCTACAGCTCCCATTGATTCACCCTTTTCAGCCCCTCTCAGGATCTTGGTACAGTAATAATGCCACTAAATGGCTACTTAGATCTGAATGCAGTGTGTTAGCAGTCTTAGTTCATCAGCAAAGTTTTTTGGGTTTTGGTTTTTTTTCCCTTTCTTTCTAATCTAACCTTTTTAGTCCTTTCAGTTCATTACTCAGTTAGGAACATCATTGACTAGTGTATTTCCTCACTGTCTGCTATCTCTTCCTCTTGCATTTAAAGAAATAGTTACTGATTCACTATAATCATTGACATTTCCTCTGCTTTCATTTGTTTCTGTACCACTAGCTGTTTCCTCAATTTCATTATTATCAAACAACTCTTCAGTGGTAGACTGCTGTTCCTCATCTTCATGTTGATAATTTTATTTTCACATGCATCATCCTGATTTTCAACATCTTCAGTGCAGTCCTCAGAAGATGAGTCATTTGCAAAAGACAGATTTTCATTACTGGAGTCATCTTTAGAGTCAGAATGCGTTGGTCTATTCTCAGGGATATTGTTTGCTTCTCTGTGCCTTTCATTATCTCTTGGAAGGGATGTGCCTGATGTGCTTGCTTGGTCATTATCCAGATAATTAAAATCAAATGTACTTATTTTGTAGATTAAACAAGAACATTTTTTATTATGATTGTTTGTCTTTGAAGCTTTAAAAACATCTTAGTATAAATGTTGAGCTTAATTTTGCCGGCTGTTTAAACATTTAATGTAAGAAATATTTTCTTTCAATAGGTAAAACAATGTTAATTTTTAACATGTTTACTTCATGGAAATATATGTGTTGACATAGCATAATTTTGTAAAAAGTGGAGGAAGATACATAAGAGTGCAGGTTCTGGCAGCTCCTGTGTAAAGATTGTTATTTGCATACATTACAGCAGTTACTGGTAAAGGCCAGAAATGGTAGATGGTAAGAAAGTTAAGCATGGCTGCAAGCTGTATGCGGGTACCATTTCTAGCCAGTAGAAGGCATAGAGGAAAGGGCATGTATGTCATAAATCAGAGTCAGCAGAGTCTGAGGCTGTCCCAGCTAACTTGCCCAGTCCATGGAGAAAACTTCATGGCGGAATGTCAGTCCACAAGCTGTACGTGTCTGAGCACAAGATTGTTGTCTGGAGCTATTTCTCTCCATACGCTGATTATGGATTGAGCCTGCATGTTGAATTTATGAAGCTAGGTGAGAAGTATCCTTCCTGAAGACATGTTAGATAAGTTGATGGCTCTTGCTGATGCAGAAGTCCATTCCTACTTAGTTGCTTTTGAGGGGTATGTTCAGCCACCCATCGCTGGGAGGTCAGCTCTACCGACTAGTCAGTTACATGTCCTTTTATATCTGTGTCACACCAAGCTTTTTCTGTAAATGACATGAGGCACTTAATACTTTGACTTCCCTTGCAGCTTCTCTTTGTCAATAATTCTGTATAGTTGCTTTAAATGCCAGTCATATCGCTGCTTTTTTTTTTTTAATTCTTAATTATTTTAGAAATTATTTTTGTTAAAAGATTGGTTTCCTACTAGATAAGTTTGGCACCTACTTAGAAATATTTCCTTTGATTTTTGACACAATGAATATCACAGTGAACTAGAACAAATGGCAAGCTCTTAGAATCATAGAACCATAGAATAATTTGGGTCAGAAGGGACCTTTAAAGGTCACCTAGTCAAACCTCCCCTGCAACGAGTAGGGATATCTTCAACTAGATCAGGTTGATCTTCAACTGTGGCTTCTAGGAAATGGAAATATTCATGTTAAATCTTATCAAGAGCCCATGCAAAGTTTTACAACTTTACATTTCTAGCATACCTATCACTTCAGCATCCAGACACCAAGTGCACCAATTAATTAATCAATTACTAATAATAAAAAATTAAAATACGGTAGTGGATTACGGGAAAATTTTTATATTATAGAATCATAGAATCATAGAATGGTTTAGGTTGAAGGGACCTTAAAGATCATCTAGTTCCAACCCCCTTGTCATGGGCAAGGATACCTCTCGCTAGACCAGGTTGCTCAAAGCCCCATCCAACCTGGGCTTGAACACTTCCAGGCATGGGGCTGCCACAACTTCCCTGGGCAACCTGGTCCAGCGCCTCACCACCCTCAGAGTGAAAAATTTCTTCCTGAGAGCTAATCTAAATCTCCCCTCTTCTGGTTTGAAGCCGTTACCCCTCGTCCTATCACTACATGCCCTTGTAAAAAGTCCCTCTCCAGCTTTCCTGTAGGCCCCTTTCAGACACTGGAAGGCTGCTGTAAGGTCTTCCCGGAGCCTTCTCTTCTCCAGTCTGAACAACCCCAACTCTCTCAGCCTGGCTTCATAGAAGATGTGGTCTAACCCTCTCATCATCTGGCTTTTGTTATGCTTTTTGTTGCTTTTGTAGGCATTTCCAAATCTGGGAAAGTAGATTTGACCTATGGAATTTTATTACACATATCTGTAACACTGTTATGAAATTTGAATCAATATGTTGTGTAGTACTTAATTCCCATCAATGTCAGCCTCCCTAAAATCACTGTGCTTGTATTTTCTTGTGCACACGGTGTCCTTCTGACTTAATATTTCTAATACTGTTTGTACAAGATGTTCTGTAGATGCAGCCTTATGGTGCTAATCATGCTTGGCTCATTCCCTTGAATTGGGTCCAGAATAACCTCATTTTGCATTAGGGTTATCCTCTTTGAAGAGTCCTTACATCCGGCGGAGGGATTTAGAGTCTCAAAGAACGTGATCTAGTTAAGGCCATCCTTCTTCATATTTTTACATAAAGCAGAGAGGGAATTACAGCACTGTAAAGTTTCAGTTAATGGAAAGGAATTAGTAGATCACAATAAGTTTTGCCAGTATTGCCATATTATTTTGCTTTTAGATATCTTAGTCATTTTTCATCTTCTTTTTGTTCACCAAATTCCTTTTGTACATTTTCTTGGGCTTTCATCAAAAAAACCCAAACCAACCCCAAAACAAAAACAAAAACAACAACCACAACCAGTTTTAGATCTCTGTAGTCTGAGTTAAAACAGGACAAAATACTATCCTGTGCCCTTTAATGTACATTACCATCCTGATCTGGTTGCCGGGAAAAACATATACTATGGATTCTGAGAATGAGCTCTCCTGGCTTGAGGTTCCAGTACATGTTTTGAGAAGAACGGTCATTTCTGTGTTCAGATACCACGTTTTGAGGCAGATTTCTGCTGACCTATCTTGATTTTTTGCACATACGCTTACTCTTCTGAAAAACAGATATTTAATTTTTCCTTCTCTATTTTACTGTCTAAAAAATCTGTATTGTCTAATTCTTTGTGGGTTATATATAGGTACATATAATTGTGAAGATGGTGTAACTGAGAGTAGTAATGTAAAGAAATCAAACTTATCGCATTGAAAGTGCCTGAGAATTACCAGCAGACCTTTTGTTTTCACTGTGTCACCTTCAGTAATACAACAAATGCCCTCCTCTGAGAATTCAGGGAAAGAAGGGGAAATATGCAGTGCAAAAATGAAACAAAATAATTTGTGACAATAAAAAGTTCTCTGAGAAAAACCAAAACCTTTTTCTGAATTTGGTAAATGAAATTGAAAAAAAAAAAAAGTAAAATAAAAAAAAAAGCTTTACTATTTTTATTATTATCTCTCATTTTTAGATTTCAGATCTTTGGAATAAGAATTTGTTTCTGTTTTTAAAATAATTAAAGAAAAAAGAAAGAAGTTAGAAGAGAGAGAATTAAGACAATAAAAAATTGGAGCCTGAACCAATTGACCCAAAATACTTTGCACAGCTGTAGTTACAATTCAAAACTGAGTCCAATCTCATAGTAACTAGCAATTGCTTTTACATGAAAGTTGATAAAAGGTACCTGAAGGTCACTTTTTTCTAATCTGGACAGTATACATGACTCCAAAATGCTGTGTTGGCATTGTCATGCCAATCTGGCTAACCAATCTGGTCAAGGACTAAGCAAATATAAAGGCCTAGCTTTCAGCTTGGCTTGAGAGGGTGTTCCAGAGCAAGCCAGGGACATTTTGGCAGGTTAAAAAGAGTAAGACATGCAGGATTCAGCACTTGATTCCAACTTCTAGTGTTAGTAGCATTTAAAACATCCCAAAAGGCTAAAATTATTTGGCCTCTTCTTTCTTCTCTGCTTCTAAGAAAGAGTGACTATATCCAAAATAATACTGGAAAAGCTTCCTTATAAATGCTCTTCCCATATGTTACCCTTGAGACCAATCCTTGTCAGAGTTTGGAAGAAGCCAGAGTATATGATAAGAGGCAGTAGGGAAAATCATGGGAAAATGCTTGAGCTTTTGTGTTGGCCCCTTTTTATTCACTAGCAGAGAGATACCCACTGTCTCCAGGGCAAAGCTGAATCTTGAAGGTGGATAGCATTGCTGTCTTCAGCTTTTTTGCTGGTTGGATATGCAAGGGAAATCTTGCAAAATATAGTGACCTGTTCTCATGGAAGGATTTGGGCTTCAAACAGCAATTGCTCACAGCCCTGAGATATTTGCCTAAGCTCCTGGAAAAAAGCAGAACTTTAGTCTTACCCTCGTGTTTAGGGGACTAAAGACCTAGTTCTAGGTAGGTTTCTATATGTCCAGAGAGAGAAGGTGGAGAGCAGAAGGAATTTTGTCCTATGCGGTACTGCAAAAAACTTTATCAGGTGGCTATAGGTTGTTTTAGTGCAAAAGTCCCCAGTTACCCAATCAAGAAGGAGTTCCTGTGTTCAGAAAGTGACATTGTGGCAAGGAGGGAGAGAGCTGGGGCATGGAAGGGGTTGCTTGTTTTAGTGAATGTACCTTTCTTATCATTCTTCTGCTGGCTTTGCTAAAGAAACCCGGTTTGATGACTGGTCCAGCGCTTGGGAGTGTCTGGATAAAGGCAGCACAATACAAGTGCAAGATATTCTGAGCAGATGACTTTGTGTGTCTCCTTCATTATCCTGCAAATCCATACCTCACTTGGGAAGGGAGCTGCCTTTCGTATGATTGGTGAGATGATTGATTTTCACCTGTGTTTGAAAATTTCATACATTTTTGGGAAATGAAAAATAAAATACTTTCATGATGGTCTGCTGTAAAACATTGCAGCTACTTGCCATGATGTTGACTTTCAATAACTGAAAATTAAAGGTCTACTGAAATCATTTTGCTCCCCAGTGATTTAGAGACCCAGTCTCACCATAATTTAGAGTCAACTTTTCGTCCCTGCATAGTTCCATGATTTGCAAGCTGTTTCTGGCAGCCATCGTTGTCAAACCAATGATATTTCTTCTTCTCCTCTTCACTTTTTGGCCCTTTTCCCTCATAATTAACTTCTTCGTCAGATTTACAGCTATTTAGGTCTACCTTTCTAAGGGATATAAACTCCTGAATGAAAATACTGTGGTAAGAGTACTTTTTTTAACCATTTCCTTGCCTGACATGATTGCATTTTTTATGTACAAAATTCAAATGGAACATGCCTTTCCTCACAAATGTACCATTTTATTTCATATACACCATGTTCTTAGATGAAGTAAAACTAAGGGTTCGTGTCCTCAAATTTCAGAATAACCTGCATGTTAATAAGAATTAGGAATGCAATTAGTTTTGCTCATGTACATCCTTTAATAGCAAATTGCCATTAGTGTTTAGGCAAAAAAGAGGAAAACATTACATTAATGCTGCAGCTTGGATCAAAGTGTTTGGGAAACTGCAGTTAACTTTAATCTTGCTGGATTTCTTTCTAGCAAGAAAGTAGCCCGATGCACTTGTAACAAGTGGTGTGTTCTATTTGCTGCTCTCTCTTCTCTCTCATGTGTAATACCTAGG
Source organism: Burhinus bistriatus (assembly GCA_013397275.1). Classification (NCBI taxonomy): domain Eukaryota; kingdom Metazoa; phylum Chordata; class Aves; order Charadriiformes; family Burhinidae; genus Burhinus; species Burhinus bistriatus. Next base: position 208,902 of record VYXH01001843.1, read on the forward strand.
GCTGCCGATATCTTCATGGGATTTTGTGTTTCAAAATGGTAAAAAGACAACAGATCGATCTAGGTTAAAATAAACATTAAATCTGATGGAGAAGGGACAAGTAAGTCCCTTGGGATTGTTTTTTTCTGGACCTATAGAAAGGCCCTGCCTTTACCTACAGTTGCACCCTGCTGTTTTCCTTTGAGACCTTCAGCAAGTTTCTGGACCCAAACCTATTTCTTTCCCCTGAACTGAGTCATTTTTTAATGTGATAAGTGGGTTCATGTTTCCAGCATTTATATTGTCAACTGCATGAGGCCTGTTGCTTCTGGGGACCTCGAGGGCCCGTGTACGCTGTTACATATCCTGATTGAGAAGGAACGCTCCTATCATCATCACGGAGATTTAAAAACCTGTACTTTCATTACAACCTGCAGATGCTCATTTCCATCGAGAGAATGTGATCTAATCAACTGTGAAATAAATGTGATAATTCCACTTTCTGTGGTGCTCTTCAACACAGCTTATTTCAGAGAAATCTACTTCTGTAGAGACTGTTTTGCCACCAAACTCAGTGGAAACTGCTGCTCAACAGCATGTAATGTATAACACAATACTACTTAATAATTCTGCTTAGATGGAGAGCTTTGAGCCCATTCCTCAGTGACCAATATACTTGTTCACCTCAATCAGCATTTCACTATTTGGTACCTTACAACTTTCATTAACAGTCCTACAAATTTAACAAGTAGGACGGCTTACCAAGATACAAAGTTGGGTTGAGACAGAAGTTTTAATCTGTTTTCATCCTTGGAGATGTTGCATGTGTGTTCTGTAATCTGAAAACAGGACGCTTATAATGTCATGCACAATGTATGAAATAAAACTCAAACTTGTTCTCATAGATATGACAAAGCTGTGTTCTGTCCCCATTATTTGAATTGCTACAAACCACTGCCATGAACCATATCCCAGTTTTGCTAGGTACTGGAAAAAATAAGAACAAAATGTTGGTGATGGATACAACAAGTTCTGAATCAAAACTAAAAAAACCACAACAGATTGATATAGACAAATGAGGGAGTAGAAGGAAACAATAAGTCAGTGTGATGAGAATTGTTGCCAGCACTACCAACCTATCTGGTGCTGGATCTTTCATAGGCCTTGCAGCAAACGGATTTGAAGGTGGATGTTTATGGAGAGCTCCCAAGCATGAAGGGTAGCATGAAAGAAAGTGTTTGAGGATGCAACAAATGAATGATGGGCATGGGCATTGTTCACTGGCTGGTGCTGGGAGCTGACACTCTGAAATAGAGAGGGGAAAAAATAGCATGGGGGCTAGACCATGAAGGGTCTTGGTAGTAAAAGATGTATTTAGGGGAGGGATTTATAAAAAGAGGTGATATGGTCAAAACAACCGCCTAGAAAAATGGAAGGCTTGCATCTGTCAAGAAATATGGCCATAATCAAAGACTGAGAGGGTGAAACCCTAGGCAAAAATCCCTAATTGTGGAATATTTAAGAAGACTGTGTCTTAAAGAAGATATACATAGAAAATTTGAGTATAACTTTCACCTGAGTGATAAGCATGATACCAATTTTGTTGGCAAGACGTGCTGGCTGTGACTTAACTGCATATATCTCGTCACTGAATTTGCATTTGTGGGTGAGATTCTCTTAAAGCTAGAGTAGTGGGGACCCACGTACCTTTATAACCCTTCTCCATCCCCAAAGTTAAAGGCTGAATGAGAGACTTTAAAAAAAACCCCAAAAACAAACAAACCAAATCCCGCCCCCGCCCCAGACCGGAAAGACAAGTAGAGAAGTGAGAGGACTAGGAGAGCAAAGTGTCTGGGTGATCAAGGGAAGACACAATTTGAAGACGTTTGAGGAGTAAAGAAAGACTGAGCCTGAACTTTGCTGGTGAGGAAACAAGAGGCCATGGGGAAAGAAGCTTCAACAGAGGGCAATTTTAGAGGTCTAACATGGATTTGGAAGAAAATTCTCAATGGTGACTGTAAACACTATGTTTGCTGAGGTTTGAGATGAAAGGGAAGAGCAATTCCAGGCAGAGATGAGTGGGAGGCATAAGATGTGAGAAGTTTCAGCACTGATGACTACATATTATAGTTCAATGGAAGCACTACATGTGGTCATGTTCAGGTAACAGTAACTTGTCACAGCAGGTTGCAACTGACTTTGCTCTGTTCAGACCCTGATCCCGCAGCAATCCCAAGTGAAATTCATTTGTTTAAGATGTATATGCTGTTAAGGAAAATGGGTTTCCTAAACAAAATACTGAAATATTGGAATGTGCTAACAATTCAATAATAGTACATTATCTTTTCTCTTTATAGTTTCATTGTAATTATTTTTCAGAGCTTTATTGAGAAAATTAGGCTTAGTGGGATCATCTGTTCTAGTTTTATTTATATTTCACAATAGATACACTTAAAATTCCTACTTCCTTTAGAACAACTTAAAAATAAAATCTGAAAACTGCTAAAAACCAAGAAACAGTTTTTCTCACATAAAAATTCAAAAAACCATTTTTAAAAAATCACTATACTTGAAGTTATACAATTAGCAGCTTTCAGTTTGACATGTTTCATACTTGGAGATATTTCTTTGAATTTTTAAAAAAACACTTTATATAACAAGTTAAAAATAAATCTTCATGGTGATTTAGTAGCATGAACTGAGATTAAAACTTCAAAGACGATTGTAAATGTGATGCAGTTACTGAACATGTGACTCTTTGAAAACATCGTTCTGTAATATCAGAGTTAAATGTCAGAGCTCTGCATTTACCTCTGAATGGTATAGTTGGCCCATGTTCAATGACACTAAGGGAACAATGCTTCATTGTATCATTTTAAATACATTTTCCTTGTGGGTTTTTTCCCCCCTCGTTAAACATTCAACACTAAACAGACCTATTACTGTATGGTAAAAGCCAGCTAATGTGAAATGTACAATGAATGAAAACTCCCACCTTATTTCTGGGAACAAAATCATGAACTAAGAAGCAGAGGTAGTGTTCAAGATAAGGGATTTGCTTGTTGAATAACTGGTTTGATAAACTACTGCTGAATACGCATCACCAAAGAAAACCTAACAATGACAAATATAAATTAAAACAAAAGCTATATAATTTTTTTTTCCAATTTGCTTTCAAATTCTCAAGAATGGTACCTATGCATGTATACTTTATTATCTACAGGTTTTTCGGGTTTTTTGTTTGGTTGGTTTGGTTTTGTTTTGTGTTGTTTTGTTTTATTAGTGGGCCTGGATTGCTACTTCTTCTCTGGGAACACTGAGTACAGTTTCTACAATGATAATACATGAGAAAGAGACGTGACAATGTTTCCTCAAAGTCAGCTCTTGGGAGATTGAATTTGCTTGCTTTACTGCTTGTCATACTAAGGATTTCTCTGTCTTTTTTAACATCCATGTTTAGCGCGCAAATATTGGGAGTTGCAGGGTAAGAATAAAAGCTGAGGAGCCTTTCCTTCCTTCCTCCTTTTGAAGGAATTCCCTGATCTTCTCTTGGCACCCAGATATAATTCATTTTCTTCCTGTTTGGCATTCCACCCGCCAAATTCCTTTGCAGAATTATGTGTTAGCAGAGAGTGATTAAAGATCATGACATTTCTGCTTTATTTGGGCAAAGAAACCCAACTGCAGATGTTCCCTGGTAGGCCGCTTCACTGCTTTAAAAGTGTTACACGACTCTCTCCTGCATCGTGTCACCTGAAATATCTGGACTCCAAGGCTGGGCAGAGCCACAAGCTGGGCAACTCGATCGCACCGCCGAGCAAAGGCACGCTCCAGGTGTTGGGCAATGGGCACAGCGTGGTAGCCATCGGTACCTGTCTGTCCCACCCCAGTAAATCAACACCTGCAGATTTCAGTCTCACTTACACGTTGGATTAATATCAATCCATCTTTCTGCTTCTTTGCACCAGCATAAATAGGAAGATAGCCAAGCATGTGGATTCTTGCCTTATTTTAAATTTCATAAACTGTACTCACAGATTTTTCTTCTTTTTAGCATCTTCATAGTAATACCTCCTCAAAACGCTACCCAGCCTCTTAGGTCCAAGCAGGCTTTCCCAGAGGCTGTCAGTCAGGTTTATGCACCAGGCTGCACATCGCATACTGCAGCGCACGTTCCTGAAGTACAACAGACAGCATCGTGCCAGCAAGGTTCACATGTTTTCTCATCTGCTTCACCTCTTTATCACAGAAGTTACAGACACTTTAGTTGCTTCTTCATACGCATTAAGTAGATGAAATTGAGAAAGGCCATTCAACAGAAACTGTGGAGTGAAAAATAAATGGTCAATATAGAGTCCAAAGTATTAATTCGGAGGCTTTGATTGTTCAAAGGGCTGAACATTCCTGTTTCCTATTGACATCACTGATGCATGTATACCATGAAGGTGTATTTGCTTAGTATCCATGACTCTCATGAAAGCTCACTTTTTATTTTAGTTTAGAACATAGGCTCTTTTGCTTATATATCATTCTGCTCTTTTACAAGTGCCTTAAAAGGTGGCCCTACATTACTAAAAATGGGACATAATACTTGCTGTTAAATGTGTAATTTCCATCCACTCCATCTGCACCTCACCTCCCTCTACGTCACTGGCCTAATTACTTATCATACTACTAGCCAGCATAGCCGAGGAAGGGATGACACTTGCCTCCTTGCCTTCCTGCGTAAAAACGTGCACTGAGAGTCAGGTACTCATCTGTAATCTGTTCTTTTTTATGGAGTGTTATTATTATTTTTATTATTATTGTACCTAATGAAGCTGATATTTGTGTATTAAGCTCTAATGAGTTTGCTTGCTGGAGATAAAAATGTTGCTTTTGTGTTATTATCCTATATTTGCAGTTTTTCCTTAGAAGTGGAAATCCTGGAACTGAAATTCTCTTAAGAGCTAATAAGTGCATTGGCCACAGACAGCAAAGCATTTTGTCCTGCTGGTGCAACCTATTTTTTTGGTGAGTGTCTCTTGCCTTTCCTGAGAGAATGATTACATTGCACCATTGCCATCTTTGCACAGGTTGACTTCTGTGTAAGGTTTCTGAAGCTCGTGTAGAGCCAGTGGTACTTCTGTGACTGTGCTAATAAAAGAGGTGGGGTTTGCACAATAGCTCGATCTATTTCCATCATTTACTTTGAATCCAGAGATACGGGAGAAGACACACAGAGTGGTAAGGGAAACAGGTTTTTCCTGAGTTTATTCTTTTTACTGTGTTCCCACTGCCTGCCGGAAGCCTAAACCCTACCACCTAGTGAAAGTCTCTGCCTAGCAGCTGGATTTACTGGGAAATAATCCTACATAACATTCCAGCCACTATTTTAATGAGCTTCTATGTCATTGATTAACAAATCTGTCCTGCGTAGGTTCTTAGTCCACGTTCATCATGAGTGCATTCAGGCACAGTAAATGGAACTAACAACTGCCATACATTCCTTTTGTTGTAATCTTTCAGAAGAAGTCAATGAAACGGGGGAAAAAAAATGTTTTAGAATGTTTCTTAATAGTATTCATGTATTCATAAGTATATTAGTTTATATTTATGTCAGAACAAGTACATCAGTGGAGATAAACTCACATTTGACTGCAGAAGGTGAAATCTGTGGTGGTTCTTTCTGTAGATGCTGTTTTACGGTTCTGGAACTGCCTGAAGACTTCTGAAAAGTGAAGTTTTACTTACGTTGAAGGAAGTTGGATTGTGCCAAAGAGGAAAACTGCCTTCATCCTTTTTACATGATATTCTCGTATACCCAAGTCTGAACAACTAAAGTAGGGAGCAGCAGAAACGTAAAACGTATTTGCAGTGATCAGTATAACGTAAGTAATATGTATTATGTGTTGTTATATATCTTTTGGACTTGGGCACTGAAGTCTTTATGCTCAAGTATCACATTGCTGTAATGTAGGCAAAATGTGACAAATGTGAGTAATTGAGGCCAAGCCACAATTTTCTAGGATGAAATGGAGTCACTGAGCCAGCTGGAGAGGGAAGAAAGCGTTTTTCGTGAGCTTTGCCAGATAGGCTCTAAGGAAGCCTCCCTGAGGCTGCACCAGGAGCCATAAATGTCTTTGCCGGAAGATAAGATTTTGAGTATCTTACACCAACCCTTTTCAATCATCATCCACACTGCCAACCATCTGCATTAAAAAAATCATGAATCAGACCCCCAAACAACTTGAAACTTACCTAAAAAAAAATTGGGTTTACGTATCTTACTAAGCCTCTATGTTGTTTCATGATTCCACTTCCATTAGCTTTTTTTAAGGGTCTTGGATTTCACTAAAAGAAAAATAAGAATAGGATTATTTTATAATACTCTGGGTTCATGAGAAAGTCCCAGAGTTCTGGAGGCTGGAGTAAAAAATGTGGGGCTCACTGGCATGACAAAGGGGTCTGCACAGGTTCAACTCCTCTGCGATCTAATTAGCTAGTCCTTGAGTGGACAGCCCAGGGAAAGAGAAGGAAGAAAGGTGTGAAAATAACAGGTAGGGAATGTCTGCTCATTTAGAGGGTATAAAAATTTCTATGGCTCTCCTTTCACAAATTTTATCACAGGGTGAACAAGGGTTGAAGAGCTGGATGATCACACTACAGCATCTCTAACACATTCAGACTTCTGCTGCATAGTTTGAAGCAATCTAGCAGACACTGAATTATGTGAAAACTTATTGTCATGACAAAGATCATAAAAAATGGAAAATTAGACAATTAAAGACCCCATGACAAATTTTATAACGAGTATAGAAAATAACACAAAGGTAATCCATAGTATTATCTTTTCAAGGTTCTTCTTAGATGTTGTAAATAGGGTTTATAGTACTAGCTATTTTTTTGCTACTTTGCCATCAATCACCCTGAGGCATTACTAAACTGTTACTTATCTGCTGACAGGTAAAACGAAACTTTAGTGCTGATATTACTGAAGTTTTATTAGTGAGCATCAAGAGCTCAATAGTAACCAAGAAAGAAAAAAAGTAAACTTTGTTAAAATATTACGCTGAGATTTTTAGATTGCTCACATTTCTTTTGTTCTCACGGCAAATTTTTTTTTCTTGAATCATTTGAACTGACTGGAAAGGGAAGATAATTGACCCTTCAGTTACCAGTCATGGCTGACAATTTTTGTTGTTGTGGGTTGGTTACATTTGAGTAAGCATTTTATTGTGCTGTTACCTGATACCTAGAGAAACGTCTGATTTTGGACAACTACTCTTTTATAATGGGTATATAATTTTTGTGGTTTTCTTTTAGGTTTCCAGGATGCCGAAATTCTGGGTGCAGGAAAATGTTGCAGTACTTGACAATTAATGACTTGAAATTAAGGTATCTTTATGTCACTAATTCTTATTACTAAATCAACAAATATCTGCGAGAATCCTGTTTCTCTTTTCATATTAACTTTGATAACAATTACAAAGAAGGTAGTCATATCTCAAAGGTAGGTAGTAGAGAGGTTTAAATAGTGCCACCAAGTCATGAAGAACCCTGAGACTGTGAATTATACTAAACACAGTTGAAATGAGGGCAAATCGCTAATTATGACCATCTAGGTTATCTGTTGGTGAAGGTCCCCTCAAAATATATCCTGCCCAATCTTCTGGTCTAGTGCAGCACAAAATGAAGCTGGCTGAATTTCACCATAGTCTGTCTCTGCAAGCATAAATTTTAAATACATTAAAGCTTTATTTTTGCTTCATATTTTTCTTTGTATAAAGAAGACCAAAAATCAATCATATATCTGGGATTTATCTGCTTCAAATAGAGGTCAACTGAATAAGAGCTGGCTTGGTATTAAAGATAATCTACAATGTCAAGGTAAATGTTTAAAGCAAGCAGTTTTTAAAATACCGATTTTAATAAGATGCGTGACCCTGATGCCTGTTATTTAGTCTTGCACATCTTGCTAACATTAGCTTTTCTAGACTTGGCCTGTACAGAAGCTACTGTCATTTGCTTCAGCAGCAGATATACGTATTCTTTTCATACAGCAATTTCTCAGTATACCAAAATTCTATTCTCCTGCTTCATTCAGTGATAGACTTAGCCTGCTGTTGCACCTAACTGAAAATTAAAATTGTTTCACTACTTCATTCTAGAAGTCCAGCTTTTAACCAGCATAGTTGCTCCTCTGAAATTGACTAGTGATATGCACATATAATAATTTGTAGCCCTTCAAATAATGTTTTTTAACTTTGACTTCTGGTGTGTCTGAAGGTGTGAAAATACATAGATTTCACAGACAATACAAAATTGAGGTGGCATATGAAAATCAGTACGTACAGAAGACAAAGCCAAAGAACCTTACAGTGGTTCAAGTATCAGCAGGAACTAAAATTAAATTCATCTTGTAAAAATTAGTTTGAAAGACAAAATGAAAAAGTCTAAAATGCATTGATAAGAAGACAAGTTGGATAAAATCCTGAGAATGCTGAATTCTATGGGAGCTTTGCCATTTAATCAACTCAGCCAATACTTAGCCCCTGGCAAATAATACTCAAGGAGACCAAGGGATGGTAGATGGCAATAAACTAAGTATGAAGTTGTTTGAAAAAGTTTGCTTATGTAGGCACGCTGATATGTTGGATGCATAAATGTCTCTGTTAAAGAATTCAATCCAAAATAACATATTCTGTAATTGGCACCTCATTGCCCTTTAGCTCCTGTTTCAGCCATGTCATTCATTTTGAACAATGCGCTTACCTGTGTGCTGGTTTTTCTGATTCATACAGTCAAGGGTGACACTGCAGTTGGTTTGGATATGCTGAGCACAGCAGTGTGAAGAGGACTGCACAGACCTTTATGTGATCAGTGCTTCCTGTCACCACTTCTGCAGTCCCTTTTGAAGTAGACACCAGCCTGCTACGTAGTTCACCTTGTGTGCTTTTCCTGATGGAGGACTTGTGGTTTCTATTCACAGAAGCCTGTGGTTTCCCTCACGTGCTGTTCTGCTGCTGTCTGTTTGCACCTGAACAGTCAAAAAGTTGGTAAGTCATGCTCCGTGCACCATGCCTTCAAGATGACCTTGAAGCCCTTTCCTTGAAGCCGATCCCTTCACAGTTGTGCCTTGTTTCCTAGATAGACTTACAGCGTACTGCAGGACAGCTTGTCAAACCACTCTGTTTTTTAGCAAATATGTAAACATATCTGTGATGGAATTACTCTACATGATCAGTGTACCTTCTATACCCAGCTCTCCCATGGATAGTGCCATGAAAGAGGCACGACATCAAAGGTGCATTTACTTGTAGGATTCTCAAAGCAGAAATTGCATCCATGGGTACAGAGGCTTAGAAATCTTCCTGGTTTTTTTTTTGTTTGTTTGGTTGGTTTGGTTTGGTTTATGTTTTGTGAAAAGTCTTTAGTCTCTCATGGTCAGAAGTTCTTATGGTAATGAAATGTTTTTTATTAGAAAAAAAATTTCCTAGGAGTAAAATTTGTGGTGAAAACAAGAGAATGAAAAGACACCTTTTTTTAGATCTACTGGACAAATGTCTTCTCCTTAGCTAGGCAGAACCTTTTAAAATGCAATCTAAATTTCTTCAAGTCTGAGGATGAAAAAGCTTGAGGATGGCTTTCCGTGAAGACTTAGCAGGGATGTAGGTCTGGTAGGATGGTAGGAAGAGGAATGGAGGAATGTGCTGTCGTGTTCTTTTCTTGGGTAGACTTAACTAGGAGGGTGAAATGGGGAGACTTAAATAAGCTTTATTTCAGCATATTTCTTAACATATTTGGGAATGTATTCTATTAAAACCAACCAGACTATAAACATAGAAACACAGTGAATTTTACACTCATATTGGAGAAAACGTGGGCAAACCAGGTTTGCCTGTCATGAACAGAACTTTTCTTAACTGATTTTTCTTACACCCTTGGGCTGAGGCAAAATTGAGTAAACATTTATTTTTGTATTTTCCTTTCATAAGAGAAAAAAGGAAAGAGACCATTAGCACTTGTTCGTGGAAAAGACACCCTTATGTCATAGTTCCCAAACTAAAAGTACTAAGTCCTTAAGATGGTCTAGCAACCAGTAGCAGAAGTAGTCCAGAGCAGTTGCGTTGAGCTCAGCGAGCAGGAGCAGCTAGTAGTGATAACGTGCAACGGAAATAACTATTTTATGCGGCATAGATATTTAACAAGGTTGTAGAACCCTCTGGAACATATTTTCTGACTGCTTATTTTTCTAAAAAGGCTTGAGCCAGTGCTGGGTTTTTAAAGTGTTTTACTCTGTCCCCTAGAAACTGAACCTGCAGAACTGACTGTGGAAGATTCACAAAACTTTTGTGAAAGATGCTCTTAGCTCATGACAGAGAGCAGTGTAAGTAGCATGTTCCTTTGAGGTAAAAGTCCCTGGATTAAGGTGTAGGTTAGAATTTCAGAAACTGCTATAATTCCTAGGAAATTTCCTTAACCACCAGGCTGTTGGGTTATTTTCTGTGGTTAGTCTTTTTCTTTGAGAAAAAGGACAGATTCTACAAAGGAATGGGATGTGTTGAAATTTTAGAAGCTAAAAATACCATTTTATTTCTTCTTTTACCTGAGCAGAGGCAGGATTTAATCCCTTAGATCTAAAAATATGAATGTTTGGGCAATTTGTATCATGAATCACCTGATTCAGCAGAGTAATCAATAAGAAATGCCCTTGCACAGTAATTCAAATAATCTATTTCATATTGGAGGTCTACATAAGAAATATACAAAAGAATTAAAAAGCATAGTTGATAAATAGAAATTAATTTTGGAAACTGAAAATGCAATATGTTGCTTGGGACATAACATCCTGAAATAACTGTTGGATTCACAAGTAGCTCAAACAATGTCTCATGCTAGGGCCATGAGGAGATTTAAGTGTGTCTTGTGCCTTTTTTTGACAAGTCAGAAGTATATCAACTGTGTGCCTCAGCAGGACCAGATTAGAGATACTAAGAGCCTAACCCACGGAATGATTTGAGGTCCCCACCTGTAGAAATGAAAATGCATAAATGTCATAACTCTTCCTGCGCTCTGCAGCGGAGGCAGCTCCACTGCAGTACCTCACCCTGCCATTTGCTGTCTGATATGTCTAATCTGCCTCAGCTGTCCAGTCTCTTGCTATGATTCATTTCCTTAATATGTGTTTGTCCTCGCACACAATTTTGCTACTTTACATAGAGAAGCAGCTCTTTCCCCTCCTGAGACACAAATAGTGGAAAATCTGAAATGTAAAAATTATATTCTGAAATGAAGAAATTAATCGGTGTATTCTGTACTTTCTTTGTGAGAACTGTTAGGATTTCACACATCATAAATGCATAGAGGGGTTCTGTTCGGTGCATCCTGTTTGGATAGCTCTGCGATTCTCATTTTTCCATCCACCTTTACATGATGGCTCAACATTGGCTTCAGTCATGGGTTGACTTTTCCTTGCCTTCAGATTTAACTTGTATCTACTTGTTTTCCTTCTGTTTCCCTCATTACCCACCTTAGCTGTTCCAAATATTACTTCCTTTACAGGTCTGACAAATGTTAATTTTGTTTTTAGCACAACTTTTAAGGTAATCAGGGCTTTTCTTAAGTGTCAGGTTCTTACATTCAAACTTATGAGCAGATCTTAATTTTCATTCCTGTTACTTAACATGAAAAATGAAGGAAATAAAAGAGTGAGTTTTCAGCACTCATGAATGCGAAGTAAAATTAAGAACTGAAACTTAAAGGAGGTATAAATGTGAAGTCTATAAAGAAAGTCGAGCAGTATGTTTAGGCTAAGGTGTCCTTGTTTCTGATCATCTAGAATGGGGACCTACTCAATTCATTCCAACAAAGGTGCCTGGGAGTTCTTCCAGCAGAAACAAAGGTCCACGGGGAAAGAAAGGAAGAAAACATAGGCATTTATGTCTTGCCTTATAAAGGTTGGGAATATGGCTAGGACATGAAGTTGCTCCCAGATTCCACTTTATACTTAGCCAGAAATTACCACCTATACCCCCACATAGATTTCTTGCTGTCATCCTCACCACCACCACCACCAGTCCCTGTCACCCATCCCTTTCAACCTTCCAATTACCCCCACCCCTAACACTTGTCATAAACATCTTTACCCACATCTCCTGACATTGAAATCTCCTTTACTTTAAATGAGTTTAAAATTCAAATGACTTCTTAATAGATGCTAGTGAAATGCAATATTGCCACCATTTGTCTTTGACAAAACACCATTCGTCATTATTGCTAAGGCCTTTGTTCCTCCTCCCCAAAGTCTGCTGACAGAAAGGAGGTGTTATTGCTGCCTTTGCTTCTTTCACATGTGTTTTGTTGTTGGTTTTTTTGGGGTTGTTTTGTTGTTTTTTTGTTCTTTGTGTTTTTTTTTTTTTTTTTTTAAATTTTCCCACCTTTACGGCTTGCTCAGATGATGTCTGAGGGTGGTACTTCTTCAGGGGTGGAAGTTCTGCTCCTCTACTTCATCCACTCCCAAAGGTGTTGCGAGAAGTAGAGCCCATTCTTTCCTTGCTAATGCTTTGCTCCTCACAAAATACAGAGCAGGAGTAGCCCAATACTTATAATATTCTTGAGCACTTTAATGCTGCCCTCAGATGTGAGAAATTCAGTTCCTCCACCACCTTTTCTCCCAGGGACTGATCTCTTCAAAGCTAGCACACTGCAAGAGGGACAAGGGAGCTCTCTGACTTGCTTTGTCTGCCCAGCTACCAGGGCTGTTTGTGCTTTTTGTTAGTGTCTTTTTACACAGGAAAGTATACGGTCACCAGCAAATAGTAACTTAGGCTAAGCACCTTAGGCCCCCGTTTACTTTAGGAAAGTCTTCACAATTCAGCATTAGCAAATAGGTTCTCTAAGGCAGTTGCTGCAGCAGTGTCTTTTCTTCTTCTCCCTGAGGGAAACAGCCCATAGAACCATTTTGTGAATTTATCTTGAGACTCCTGGCTAAGGGAATTTCAGTGAAGATTTAGTGTTTTGTAGACACAAAGGTTTCAGACTGAAGTACTTTGAGTAGAAAAATGAAGCATTCCTGAACATGCATAAAGAAAACACAGGAGACTGAGGTTTTAAAAGAATAATTTTTCACTTTTCCCAGATACTGTTTTCAGTATAAAACCACTTTTGAAAGAAAGGAATCAGGTCAAGGTTTGGGAGAGCTCAGAAAAGCTGGATCAGGAACTATATAGGTATATCTATACATAGGTCTGTCTCTATCTGCAACCAGAACATGGCTGGAGAGCTTATAATTTCTTCTTTTATTCAAGTATGTCTGTTACAGTGATCTGCCAACTGAAGTTAACAAAATACTCCCACTGGTTTCGCTGTGTGATGGATTGAGCCCCGAAGGCTCTGCACGGTTGCGCAGTCAGGTACTGACTAGTTGTGTGTGTCTGCTAGTTTATTTTTTTTTCATCCATCTAACCTTGCCACACAGAGAGTGTTGGTAAGCCACATAATGGAAAGCATGTAAAACTGGGTTTTGGTAGAATATAACCCTTGTGGGTAAATAATTTAACTCTCCTCCCCCAAATGCTGTGTTAGAAACAATATTCAGCATAAACTGATTGTATAGATAACCTGATTGTAAAGCAAGATTAATATGAAAAGGCAAGAAGTCTGCAATAAAACCTACTAACTTAAATCATCCGCATTTGTGTACAAGCATTCATATTTAGCAACAGTCCCAAGGCTGAGATTAAAGCTGTTTGGTAGGTTACTTCAAGGCCTTTTTATTGCTAAATCTTATTATGTCTCTAAAATGTAGAAATTAATCACCTGTCATCAAAGCTACAGTGGATTATTGACTTCTAAATGTCTCTACAAAGTGATTCATGACAGAACGAAACAGGAGACTGAACTAGCACTGAAATTCTTCTTGCATGTGATAAAAAGGGTCTATTAAAAGTGTTTGAACAAATGCTGGCTATTAGGTAATCATCACAAAGGATTTTGTTATCACAATGTGGTGCTTCTTGAATAACCTTATTCAGTTACATAGATTTGCAACACCAGTCCTCCAATGGGGAAGTTCTCTGGAGAATTTAGATTGTTCATCTGAGAAGCCTGACATTAGGTAAATTGCATCAGGATTTTCTAAACTACCTGCAAGCTAGTGGTGGCAAAGTGTTGTTTGCACTTGCTCCAAGGTATTTTAACCTAAAATCATATGGATATTCCAATTCAGAATCATTGGGTTGTGACAGGAGAATTTCTTACGATTTGGATATTTTGTTGTATATTCAATGTCAGTTTTTCTTTGAAATGTGTCAAAAAATACCACGAGGATATACTGCTGAGGGGAAGAACAATCTGGCTTTTGATTAAGTCAAAATGTATTTCTTAAAAGATTGATAACGGCCCCGATTCAATTAAGCTATCATGAAGCTGGATAGCTGTGACTGTGTGGTGTGATCTGGGGATGCAAGCTGCATTGGCTGGTGTTACTTGGAGAAGTCTATAGATCCCAGACTGCCCCTGATAAACCTGTGTTTGTCCTACTCAGAGGTCCTTCTGGAAATCAGAAGGGAAGTCCTCAGTAAAGGTGTGCTGATAAACATTTCTTCTCCAAAAAGGGGACCACTAAAACTATTTTCTAAGAAAATCAATATGGAGAACGTGGAGTTTCTGGACAAATAGCCTAGGTGTTTTGCTATAAATATTAGAAGGCCAGGTTTACAACAAATGTCTTTGCAAAGGTAATTTTTTAATGGATTTTCAAAGTTTTCATCAGTCACAGTGTGGGTCTGCAGAATGTGCCTCTGTTTCCTGCATTCAGTAGGGAGGGTGCTAGGCTGAAGGATACTTCTTCCCCAAAATTTCACAGCATGTTCTCTCATGTTAACTCTTTGCAGGCTGGCAACAAGTGTACCCTAGTTCACCTGTTCCTTACATGTATTATAAGACAGACTCACTGAATTTTCACTTAGAGTCACTTTGTTGTTTAATACAAGTTAGGGGAAAATGAAGGAAAGAGACATTCAGCAAGACTGGCCATTATGCTTTCAGGTATGAGATTGGGGAAAAGAGAGGTTATAGTTGCAAAAAATAATGAAACAGCAGTTTTTTTAATCTATGTACAAAACCAGAATTTCTCTCTAGCTGTTTTTAGTAAGCCTCCTCTGCAAGTGGTTGAGCATGTCTTAGCTGCTAAAGCCAAGAGTCTTGAGTTCCTACAGTCATCCTGCCTTGTGATGGCTTCCACAGGGCTCAGTAACTGCGTCTTCCTCTACCCTTGCTTCTATTTTCCGCATCGATTTTTACAGAAAAATGGTGACATTGATTTGGATAAAAATGAAAATGCTTTTGATGGCACCATGTGGAGTCAGGCAATTTGGGCACTTAAAATGATTACCCTTGTTCAATCTGACCTGCTTAGACGAGGATTTGTGTGTGCATGTGTCTGTGTTTGTCTGCTTCCCATGTGCTACGAATGGCTCTTTTTGTAAGCCTTGGGGTGTGTAAAGGGTTTTCCCCCTTTGCTCCTTGTCAGCTCGCTGCCTCTGTCCTTACTGTCCTAGCTGGGTTGTCCATTTCGAACTCCCGTGGCTTTGTTGTGAGTAAAAATATTACATGACACATCCTTAGATGTGCCTATAGGCATACTATATGTTCATGGTCCCTGCAGAGACCCTAGAATATTGATACAGAAAATATAAACAAGTTGTTCCACCTGGACATGCCAGTGCAAGTAAATGCTTCCTGTTCTTTTTCCTGTCCCTCTCTATTTTAGCTGATATTCTATTTTTAATAGCTAAACACAGATTAAAACATTGCTGTCACGGAGTTCTTACGAAGGTGTTGGCAGTCTTCCCAGCTGATGCACTGTCAGTAGTCACAGAAACAACTGTGAGAGTCACAGGCATGTTGGTTGGAAGGGAAATCTGGTGGTCATCTGATGCAAACTCATCTGACGCAGGTGTGGCTGTCACCAATGCTGGAGCACATCAGCCAGGGCCGTGTCTCACTCACTGAGTGGTGAAGACCTCTGGAGATGGAGATGCCACAACCACTCTGGGCAACCTGTTCCCTCTAAACAAAGTTTTTTCCTTAATGTCCGTCTGGAAATTCCCAAACCATAACCTGTGGCCCCTGGCCTTTGTTATTTTCTGCCACTGACAGAAGTGTTTGGCTTCCTCGTCTTTGTAACTACTCTTCAGTAATTGAGGGTTGCTGTTTGATCACTCCTTAGTCTCCTCTTCACCAGACTGAACAAGCTCACCCCCTCAGTCTCTCTTCATAAACTGTGAGCTGTAGGTCACTGTCCATCTTCATAGCCCTCTGCTACCACCTTGGGATACTTCTTCAGTTTCTGTACGTCCCTTCCGAGCTGGGGGGCACACACTAGACGCTGCATTCTGGGTTCAGCCTCTCCTGCGCTGCACAGAGGGGCACACTGCAGGGCACACTCCTCCTCATGCACCTTACTCATGGTGAACTGCATTGTTGGCTCCTATTAGTGATGTCTACTGTAAACTAACTCAGCGTTAGATATCGGCAGGGCTGTCCACTGGGTGGTTTCATCCCGGCTTGCACTGATGCTTGGGGTTATTCACCCGGGCGCAGAACCTTGCAGGTTTCCTTGATGAGCTTCATGAGATTTTGTTGGCCCAGTCCCCACATTTCTCAAGGTACTTCTGGACTAAAACTCAGCCATTCATCCTGTCAGCCACCCTCTTTAAATTCTGTGTCATCATCCATGTTGTTAATGAAGATGTTGAAAAATACGGGCCCCAATATTGACCCCTGGGGTACTTTGCTTGTTGCTGGATACCAGCCATATGTAGAACCATTGATCACAACCCTTCGGGCATGGCAGTACAGCCGATTTTCAACCCACCTGACAGTCCAGCCCACACAATATTTCAATTAATATAGAGTAATATATCCTTTGGAGATTTTTTTTCATTTTAGAATAGATAGTAATTCAGAAATATCAACCACCTAAAATGTAGAAGGTGCGGCCAGTGATGAAATCAGAGTCCATGTGGGCCTCATACTATATTCAATGCAGTTTTAGTTAATTTTTGAGCCAAGCAACAATGCCACTTTAAAGTGACTATGAATAATCTTTTTTTAGCTTTCAGTTTTTTAAAAAAACATTTATTAGCTGTCAAAATGGTCCCCTTGTTTGTTTATTTTTTCCTAGAACTTGGAGTCCAGTTAAGGTGAATAGAAGCTTGACTAAACTCCTAGGTCATCCTAAAATTTTTATCATTAGTATTTGCAAACACTTTGTGGCAATGCTGTAGAAATGTAGGTGAAAGGAAAAGTTATTAAGATTCAGAGATGACTGACACAGACATCATAGCTATCAGCTTACTAATATCTGTGACAAAACTGATAAATTAATTCTCTAGAAATACAGCCTTCTACCATTTGAAAAAACCCACTGTAATGCTGTCTGAAAAGCCTCATACTGATGATTCCAACTTCTTGTGGGCTTTTAGACAGAAAAATGGAAGGATTCTTTGTTATTTTGAATCGTCCTCTATTCCTTCTCTTAGAAACGTATTAGGCATATGTTACTGCTTATGTTATGTTATTTTTATTTTAACTTGACCTTTTATTCAAAACATTGTTGAAGAAATTTTTCAGCATAAAAGCTGAGGTGGGAATTCAGTACTGGCCTACAATTATACAGATGCAATAACATGACGTGCTGGTTGAAGAACACTGGCTTTGCCTCTTCACCACAGACTGGCTAGAGAGCTCGGCCTAAGATGAGCACACAGCTTAAGAAATTCAGACATGCAGGTAACTGCAGACAGGGACCCTGTCATTATCTTCAGGTCTCTTGGGGTCTTTCAGGGTCTTCAGTAGGTTCTCCTTTCTGATAGGCACCCTCTTTCCTTGCTTTTGACTCCTCTTTCCTGTAGATGCCAACAAAATATGAGGGAAGAAGTAGGAAAGAAAACACAAACTCCTCATAAGTGTCCTCTCAGCTCATCTGCAATAGCATACCTATAAGACAGGAAAAAAAAAACAGTTATTGGAGGAAGGACTTAAGAAGAGAGAACGAGGATGACACCCGACTGATGTTTTCATCACCGGATGGATGTGTGCCTGTGTGTGTGTATCTGTCAGGGGAAAGAGATGTGCTTGTTCCCCTAAAACACTTGTATACCAGGCATACGATTGTACTTAAAATTGCCTGTGCTGAGAAGAACAGGAAATCTCTTTTCAGTGTTGTTTGTGAAAATGAGAACAGTGAAAGCTCCTTGTGCTGTGTTCTCTTAACATAAATGTTATTGTTAATGTACGTGCAAAAAAATGGGACAGGTTGTCGAAAATTTGTTGGACATTTGTGGATATCACGTGTTTTGGACTAATTGGTTTTAACAAAATTCTTGTAAAATACCTTGTGTGTGGAATATTTAGTCAGAATTTTTTGTGATGTTTAATGAATTAGTTGCTGTAGAGTGTGTGACTTTCTTGGGTAGAGAATTACGAGTTCAGATTCACAGCCACGCTGTGTGAACAGGGGTTGCTCTTTGGGGCAAAAGTCATTTGCAAAGTTGCACTAAATTCCAAACCTTATTCAGAGACCAGATTCTCTATTAATCAATGAAATAAGGTAAGCACCCCAGAGAGCCTTTCAAGCCCTTTGCTCTACATCACTATCTACTTTGGCTAAAGAAATAGCTAGGCTCCTATATAAGATGATAAACCCTCTAGACCCTGTCTGTCTGAAAGAAGAGGCATGCATCTTTGTATCATGGGGGACTTTCAAGAAACACCTTTTTCCTTTAATCCTAAAATGGCAACTAGGAAAAGGATTTACATGAGAGGCTCTAAATCATGGTGATCCCTCTCTAATTACGGTACATCTATCTCAGTCTGGATACAGCACCTTTGCAAAGAGAATCTGCTGGCAGTGCAGCACAAAAGTGCAGTTCATGAATGGCTTTACTGAATGCAATGGCATTATGCTGGTGTAAAATATGTATAAGTGAGATCATAATTAGGTTCATTAAATTAACTAATAGCTACCCTAACATCTCATAGTCCCATGGCATCTGGCACTTAGATGCATGTTTTATTAGATAAGTCAAGGGTGGGGTTGTGTTTCTCTGTTTACTCATAGTTCAGTAGTTCAAAGGAGAATTTCTGTGAATATGTTGTATATATTTGTGCCCCCTGAGGCACATTCTCCTCTGTTTCCCCTATGCTAATCCACTGTAACATCTCTGGTGTCAGATGAGTTTCTTGTCCGGAGTAGTGGTGTTCTCTGCTGAACACTGGATGTATGGAAAGCAAAATTCGGGCTCTCATCCTTATATTCTTTGTTTTATTTCTTTTCAAGTTAACTTCTTGCTTTGCTTTTGGTGGCACAGTTGGCAATTCCTGAATCCTTTTGCAGAGCTAAATTTTCAGTAGTAGCATATGGCTATCTAACAGGTGGAGCAGACACTGTACAAATGAGAATTTGCCTTTGGGTCTTTTCATACTTCAGCTTCTGTGAATTTGGCTGTTGCATTTACTATTCTAAACTCAGTTAGTTTTTTACTCATCTTCAACTAACATATTTCTGATGTGTCCAAACAAGTTTAAAAGATGGTTACAAAGCAAAAAGCCCCCATGCACAACTTTTTCTTTCTCACTCCTATTACTCCTCCTCCTCCTCCTCTCTGATCATGTTGTTTTGGCTTATGATACCCTTTCAGGTGTGGCAGTACCTTTTCCTTGCCTCCTGCCAAACAATCTAGGCTCCTTCCTCGGTGCCTTTCATCACTGATCTGTGTAAGCTACCTGCCTTGCCTCAAGGGTAGATCACCATTTGGATGCAGTATACTTGCCTTGAGTCCTGCGTCTTCAGAGCAGGAAAGGTGAGCAAGACTCTGAGTGTCTCACCAGTAGCTCAGAGGAGCCATTGACCTCAGCAGACAGGCTAAATAGGGCGGGTTAAGGACTACTCCACGTTGCTAGACTCATGCCAAATAACCAGTGAATCTGGCCCGCTATTTTTATACATGTGTACAGCATCAAGCACACCATTGGGACTTAAGAGACAATAAGATAACGGATGCGTTAAAAATACCTATGACAAATTTAATACAAGAATTGAAATACAGGGTAAGTGGAAAGGTGAAGTGTTGGTGAAAGTCTTAAATCTCAGGCTGACCTTTTTTTTTACCCACAGGATTTGCCGTTGCAACTTCTGCGCTGCTCCATGGTTGCTTTAATTTATATGACTAATGACATGAAAGATGTAAAATCTGTAAAAATACTGTGTTTGGCTGCTTAAATTAAGTTTATGAGTTTTTCTTAAGCCTGCCAAACAACTTAAATATTTCATGGCTTTCACAGGCTACAGTTCTAATATTTATAACTCTTGTGTGCAGATTTCAAAAATTATAATTACAACTCCCAGGATCCCAGATATAGCAGATGTTCAATATTTTGTACGATGTTGGCAGAAATGCTTTTCATGCTCTTTTTGATCTCAGTACCCCATGTATTGTATCTGCTACAACAAGCTGTTGATAAGAGAGTTTATTGTTATTTCCCTGTAAAAGACTCTGTAGGGCAGATTCAGGATGGCATATAAAGGAGAATGGATGGGGATTCAGCCCTAATGAATAATGAGGAACCCTGTGCAGAGTATTCTTTCAAATGCCGCCCAAGTAAATGACATATAGGATGTCTCTCATCACATAGATCCACATAGGACTTTTGGAGTTACTGTGACCCTTTCATTTTAGGCTATACATCCTTGCCCTATTCCCCTGTACTGATGGATCATGTCATTTCCCATTCTCTCTTGAATATTCACCCCCATGGTGCCTCTGTTTCCTCTATGAGAGTGCAAGAATAGCCTTATTTGAGTCAGATGCCAAAGCCCATATATATGTTTTAATCAGAGAGTTGATGTGTGAGATAAAATTATGGCACCAACTGATTTTTCTAACGATCTGCTTGCATGAGGAGAAGAGAAATGAGCTTTAAACAGCTGGGCTTGTCTCAACTCTTGCCATGTTTTACTTATATTCCATTCCTTATTATTGTAATTGGGCCTTTTTTCTTACAACCATACTGGGTACGCAGTTAAACAGTTAAACTTTACTGTCACTCAAATGCTTGCCCCAAATTTACAACACGATAACCGTCATCACACTCTACCCTTTACAGGCAGATTTTAATGCAGTTCACAAAGGCAAAAATAAAAAGAATATCACATTAGTAGGTTAATATAATATCCTACGTTATTACTGTAAATGCATAACAGTAGCTAATAGTAGAGGTCATTATATAAATGAAATTAAGTAATTTTAATTATACAATCATTCATTTAGGCCACAATCAGAAATGTAAGGAAGAGATTAAAATTCACACTGTTTTTCAAGAATAGCTTATAAAAAATTCAGATTAGGTACCTGGTATGCGTTTTTCAACATTACCTTAAAAATATCCATGCAAATATAAAAATCAGATTGAAAACATAATGAAACTTGAAAAAAGCATTATTTAATAATATATGGACCTCTTTTATTATTCATGTCTATAGCACAACCTTAAGAAAATTAATATACCGTGTTTTCAGGAAGTTATTCAGTTATTTTGTTTGAAGGGTTTGGGTTTTTATGGTTTGGTTTTTTTTTTGAGTTGTTCAAACACTGAACAACTCAAACAATGACAAATGTTGCTGTTTTTTCGCTTGCAAACAAGGAATCTACCAAAATGGCATTTGTACTACAGATAAAATCCAAATATAAGATGGATCCAGTATGTCAAACCCTTGAAGGTTAATGAGATTGTCTGGAGCAGAAGATGATGACTATGTAAAAGGACATTTCCAAAATGGTGACTTCAGATCAGATAAAACTACTCTAGACGACAATCAGCTGTAGGTGATTGTATGGTAGTTAATGTACAGAACATTTTGTGAATTGAACACTATTACCCAGACAGTATTAATAGATTTAAGGTTGTATTACTTAGGGCATGTTTAAGGGCAATGTTTCACATACTAAATGTAAGCTGAGTTTAAAAGAGTGATTTCAGTGACTGTGCAGATGACCGAAGAAGTGAATTTGGTTACCTGTTTTGTACTTGTCTGTTAACGGGACAACACAGAAATCAACACTGCATTAAGCAATTAGATATCTGTAACCATAGCAAAGCCTTTTAGTATGCTGGTAAAACACCCTTTCACTGTTTTCCCTCACTCATCACCATTTCTTTAAGTCTCTTGGAAGCTCAGTGCATTTATTACCTTTCAGGTGTATGGAATAGGTGCTCCTGTTGCTTCTCTGAGCTAAAAAATGTATTTTCAACACAGATCTAAACATCAGTGTCTGCTTTGGCACGGTTGCTGTACTTTTAGTTCTGTGATTTTTATATCCAGTAGTTGTAAAAGAAAAAGATAACTTGTCTTCTGAGCTGGGGCCGCTGAGTTTTCCTATAAACTCTGGGTTACAAAAGCGTTTTTAACTTTGTGTCTCTCCAGAAGATACATTGCCATCCACAACTGACGCAGAGGAGTTACTCAAAAGCCTGTAAAATTAACAGCATAGCCATGGGCAGTGGACTGAAAATGCTAATTAAGGTAGCATCATGGACTGTGGGATGAGGCAAGATTCATTATGTCCTGGCTCTGCCACTTAGTTCAGTTCTGGAGATTTTGTATTTTAACATAACTGGACCTATGTGTCTGGGTGAACTTTTTTAAATAGTCTGTTCAGAGAACATTTTCACATACTTCTGTGGAGATTAAATGCCTTACAGAAGCCTCCAATTTTCCCTGGACAAAGTTGTTTTTTATGGACATCATTAAACCCATGCTTCATTCTGGCAAATCCTATTGTTTCCACATTTCATCTTTGTCCAATTCTAAGTTACAATTTTCAGTTGATTATTATACCAGACTTGAATTTGCTGGGCTGTTCTTTGCCCAGAAGAGAGTTTGTCTGGGATGTCAGAACAGAAAAAAGTGCAGATGTCTTTAAAAACCCAGACAGTGATTTTTTTATACTTAGTATAATAATTTAATACTTTACTTGAGATACAATCTTACACTTTCTGTGGACTGATGTCTTATGTCAGTAAGTGATTAATAGGAGCTGACATTTGGAAAGGAATAAGTCACGTTTTGTGGCTTTCTAGGTTCTTCAAAACGTATTTCTTACTTATGCACTGAATTTTTAACAGCAAATCTCTCCTTTACTACAAATGCTACGTTAATAATAGTAAACACGTGTGGTATCTGGGGAAGTCTGTAAGTTCTGCTATATCTTTGACTACCGAAAATGTGCAGACGTGAAGAATTCTGCCACAGCATTGTGAAGGAAGGTTCTTCCTTGCACTTGCCATCAAAAGGACCATCTGAAATAAAGCAGATACTGCGTTTCAGTGGAGAAAACAATTGAAAATGCAGATTGTATTTCTGTCCCCTGAAGTGTTGCAAGCATGCATGCACCCATTACTGTTTGCGAGGTTTTCCGACACTTTTTAGATGTGTCATAAAAACAAATCCTTTCAAGGAAAAAAATACTTATTTTCGAGGTGGGCCTCGGTAAATGAGGCATGGGACAGTATTCTGAAATACGAGGCTAACAGGAGACACAGAACAGCTGTCTTACTCATGGAGTATTCTCCATCTTGTAGACCAAATGTGGACATTTTTCCTATGGAAATACATTGTGCAATTGTATAATGAAAGACTCATTAAAATACAGATGCCAAAAGAAACAATGACTTTTTTTAGGATTCATTTCCTGACTTTTGTTGATTTCTCTTTGTAACTCTGAAGTAAAATTTATCATAAGAAAAATAGCTCTCTAAACACTGCCTCCCAAGTGGGTGAAGCTGGTGTAACCAGTTAGGCTTCTTTCTCGGTGAGGTATTCAGCCCTTCACAGAACATACTCAATTGTTGTGGAGATTTCACATTCCTTTGCTCTAGATAGTAATTGATCATGATTTTGCAGATCCTTTTTAATTATGTGATTGATGATTTCTGATATGTCAAGAGAAAATGAAACAAATGGAAATCAATTGGAAAATGAAACTGGAAAAAAAACCCCAACACTGTGAGCACCCAGGATGCCGTGTAAAAGCAGAAGGGGTGGTGAAGGAGGTACATGTTACATCAGATAGATAGAATCCTTCTATTATTATAAAGGCAATAGTTAAAAGTTAGAACTGCAGCTAATTAAAGTCCTTGTCTTCTCACGGCTGTAATCCCAGTTTGTGTAGACGAGCTTGTTCCTCGCACCTATGATTACAACATAATGAGTGACAAAGCATTATATGGCATGAGGGACTTGTCTGGAAACTTTAATTATTAATATCCAGGGTTTTTTTTAACGTTCTTTCTCCTTACCCTCCTCTTCCACTTCCACTCTGAGACCATAATGAGACGGCTGTTGAGTGTTAGTTGACTCTGCTCTAACATATTTTCATTGTTAGCTTTAAAAGAAATGTTGGGAATATTTATCTATTGTGCCCAGGAGAGGGACGTTATATGGTAATGGGTGAACTCTCTTACTCTGGGAAACAAGATTAATATCTCCCAGAGTGAGAATAGGAAGAGTTTTGTATATGATGAACTTTGGAGTGCAAGTAATAGGAAGCTCATGAATGCAAGAAATTCAAATGGGGCTGTATCCCAGGGAGCAAAAGAGAGGCCAGCAGAGTCATTGTTGGCTTGACAATGTGATCCTTAAAGGTAGAGGAGCAGAGACAGTTCAGGATGTCAGACACATGTCGTGCTCTCTGTTTCTCATAGCATCTTTGAGAGAGAGGTGAAGGAAAACAAAAAAAGAGTAGGGGTCACAGAGACCACTGCACACACTGCAGCTAGAAGGCAAGAAAAGGCAGAAGTGCAAAAGGCCATTGGCAGGGCACATTTTTCTATTTCTAAATAGGAGGGTAGAAGTGATGAGCAGCAGGAGTCTCATAGTTGTGGGGCAGTGATCAGCAGGAGTAAGGGAACCAGCTCTGGATGGAATGGGAATCATCAGCTGGCCAGTCAAGCTGTTTTACAGTCTGCTGGGAGGTCTGGCCTCCTCTTTCATCTTCAGGACCTTGTAAGAATAGTTCTGAAAAAAAGATAACTGGACAGAGGGGTTACAAAGTCCTTCTTCAGTTCTGCTGGGACTGCTATAGCTTGTTTTTTTGTGGGTTTGTTTTTGGGTTTTTTTGGGGGGGTGTTTCTGTGCATGGGTGTGGGTGGTGGTGGTGTTATTTTTCCTTTCTCCCTCCTCCAAGGTAACCTAAAACCTTGACAGGAGATTTGAATCATGCTTTGGAAAAAGACAGGTTTAATATGCCTATATCTATCTTTATTTCTATAAGCCAGCATATTCTGAAAGTTCCTGCTGACGCACAAAACTTGTGCCTAGCTTGGAGGAAATTTGATTCAAACCATTCACTTTACTATTGAGATGATATTATCTGTGGTTTCACAAGAAAAATTTCTTTAAATGGCTGTATAAATCTCATAAATGGGAAAACAGTTGCTCTGATTTGTACTTGGTATAACAGTAGATATACTGTGAATAAAGAGATTGCTTTGCTACAGGTTAGATATCAGATCATTGACATTTAACCCAGTGACTCTTGAGCCTAATAGGAGGTCATTGGTGAAAACACATTTGGTAATTTCAGCTTATCTTCTTTCTGATGGAAGCTTGTATCATCCCAAACAGTTACACATATACTGTGTGTACATGCACAGCTGGCATAAAGTTACACACAAAGATGACTCTGAGAATAGTCTAAATTGGAAAAGTCTACAATAGCAATAAAACTTTGTCATTGTGTGTCATTGGCCTAGTGCTAATGTTGGAGGCTATTTGAAGGACTGGAAGACTCAGGGGATCTGTAATAGACCGAAAAGTCTCTCATCCATAACTCACAGTTTCAATCAGCCCAGGTCAACTGCAGACAAAAGTCGTCACTCGATGTGTATCTGTAGCAGTCAGCGTACGATGAGCTGATGTTGTTCTTTTGGTCGCGCAAAAAAAACTCCATCGCCAGTAAGCCAAACTCTGCTTGGGGTCACCCATCTGCAGATGTGAACAGTCCCACCACAGTCAGAGAGACTGCACAAATAAGGCCACTGAGGTGTGGGATTAAGAGTCTCCGCAGATGGGGTCAGGGCAAACCCCGCAAAGCCAGGCTTTGCCAGACCTATGGCTCCTGCCTGGTTCTCTGAGATCCAGCAGCTTGGGAGCTGCTCTTCCTGTGACTGGAGCAGTCCTTGCAGCTGTATCCGATGTGGAGTCTTAGTGTTTAATGGAGATAAGTTCCCCTTCTAAACTTGTCCTTAATGCAGGCGCAAATACTGATTGTTTCCTACCTGAATGTAAACTCTAGAAGCTTAGCATCTTTAGAACTACTACTTGTCAGATAAAATTTGATTGAGACTGCCAGTGGCTTCAAACATCTAGGGGTCTGGGTAGCAAGGACTTACATTGGTATGCAGATTAGATAGACCATTGTTCTTTCGGATATTGAAATAAAACCTGCCCATTTCACAAGACTGGAAGTATACTGGCAAGGCACCGTAGGAGAGACTGAACTTCTCTTGTTTTTGTCAGGCCTTTCTGTCATTTGTAAAGATGTTTTTTCTGTCATTTAATTCAAGTGGAATTGCACAGAAGGACACTAGGTTCCTCTCAGTGGGAAGTAAACATGAGGTGCAGTGGTTTCAACTAGCTCGTGTCACTTTGCATGAGAGTAAGAAAGTGTACAGCTCAGCTGATAAATGGTGTCTGCAAGCTGATGGGGTTGCGGTTTCTTCAAGCCCTTCAAGGCAGACTGCTGGTATTTACCCTCCAGCTTTAATTCTGGGGAAATAAGACTGGGGAGATA
The DNA here is from genome assembly GCA_013397275.1 of Burhinus bistriatus. NCBI lineage: Eukaryota > Metazoa > Chordata > Aves > Charadriiformes > Burhinidae > Burhinus > Burhinus bistriatus. The sequence continues at coordinate 235,721 of VYXH01001843.1, forward strand.
TGTTGAAGTCAGAGGAATGGGGTGGGAAGATCAGTGTAGTGGGGTACTGTGTTGTGAAGGTATCGGGTAAGTTTCTTACAGGTCACTTTGACTTTTCACAGTGGCAGGTTTTCTGATTATTACAATGAAATAACCAGAGCTGAATAGTGTCTGCTGAAATTCTCTCAACTGGCCAGCAGCTGTAAAAAACAAAAATAGCTAATAGCTGGTGTGATGACAGAAGCCAGAGGTAGTATTGTAGCTAAAGACGGTGAGAAGCAGCAAAGCAGAACTAGTAGTAACTCATAAGAGGTTTGTACCCAGCATTTCCTGAGGTGCAAAATATAAAAATTGAGCTAGATGGCGGCAGCATTATACGACTTGCTTACATTATGCTAACCTGGCATTTTGATTAAAGAAAGTGGCATAGAAAGTGAGTTTGGAGAAAAAAATATTTTGGAGAAAATTGCCAGTTTGGACCTGGCAATAGGGGTTTGAATTCAGCTCAAAACTTGATAGCTAAACGTAGACAAACAAAGAGTGAGGTGTCTGAGCTTCTATTATAAATTGTCACTACAGTCAGTGGCCTCTACAGTGGTATCTAATGTCTTTTGAGACACCTCAAGGTATTTTACCGGTCCTTGGCTGTCTCTCCATAAGCATATGGGTCTCCCATAGGTCCTGTGCCATATCTGCCAATCCCAAGCAGTTGTCTTGAGCTTTGTATGGTGTCCCTAGGCGCCTATGTTTAAGGAAATTCATCAATCCTTGTCCTCCACTGAACACCTTGCGAGCCTTGACACCTAGTTCATGTGCAGATACCTAATTTAGGTGGCTACAGCTGGGAGCTGATTTCCACCCCAGATGTCTCTTTACAGAATACCAGGCAAGCACTTTTCTTGGAGCTAGGAGTGGGTTTGGAAATTTCCCTGCTAAGAATTCCAAGGGAGAAAGGGAGCGTAGTTTGGTTGTCAAAGAGACATCACTCAGTGATATTTACATGGGCAGACAGTAAAACTGAGGGTGTGATCTGTTGTTGTGAGTAAGCTAATGCCATGTCAAGCTTCCTCTGAAAGGGGCAATCCTTGTTCCCTGGCCCTGACCATGTCATGGGCTTCTCCTTTTTAATTTAAGTGAATCAAATTACTATATCTACAGGGTGAATTCATTCAGCAGGCTGAGAGGACCAAAACCCATATTTTTTTAAACTTTATACTTTTCAGAGTTTGTTTTCCACTGGATCACCATGCAGGGAATCAACTCACCCTGCAGCCACTTGGTTATCCAGAGGGAGAAAAAGAAGGAGGAGGAAACTGCAGGCTTTCCTGCAGCACCTCGGACATTTTTGGCTTAACTGTGATGTTAGCGTTGGCCTAAAGGCGCTGGGACTGAGGGAAAACAACTTATAACACCTAGGTAAATCTATTGCTTATGTGTAGTTATTGTATTTTCCCAAATTCATTCTTTCTTTCATACACAGTCAGTATTTATCACGTGGGAAGCACTACCTCTTAGAGATGCTCAGGAAGGCATCTATTTTTCCACAAGTTGTTGAGGAAGCTGGAGTGTGTGTGTGTTATGTCTTCACTTCGGGATGAATCTGGCATGCTTGAACCCACTACTTCCTCCTGGTGATCATACCATCAGATATGTGTATTATGAAGAAAAATAATTTAAAATAAATGCCTTTTTTTTGTATTAACCATTTTAAACATCAGTGAAATATTTAATATATTAGGTAGGGGGTTTTTAGTAGTTTAAAGGTATTTTTAATCTTTTTTGTAAAGCTCAAATTATATCAAAGTTATTTTGTCTTTTCCATGTATGTTCCCATCTTCGTTCTGGCAGTATCTAAAGTATTTAAGAATACAAACAACAAAACATTTTTTCCCCACCTTCTTTCCAGGTCTTGGGGCAAATAGCTTCGTTATGTTAAGATGCTTGTTTGCATTTTAAGTGTTTTGTGAGTCTGTTTGAAGAAAGTATCAAAGGCAACCTGAATAAATGAAAAACGATTTGATGTAGCAAAAGGGATCTAATGGTTGTGATCTGTGTTTGCGTGTCTAACCAAAGAAAGAAAAACCAAAGGAAATGAGATGAAGCCAATAGCTCTCTGCTAATGTCTTCGCTTATGTATCAATATCTTTTTTAATGAAAAATCAAAGCTGCCATTGCAGCTGTAGGAATAGGGCTTTTGGGGGACAAAAGGAAAACACAGAAACCAACATTTCTTTTAGGAAAAACAAACACTAATTTAAAATTCAGTGCTAGTTTTTAAGTGCACACTTGGAGACTTAAAAATTTCCAAGGTAACAAACATTTCTCCACATTCAGATAATTTTATTATCTACCTATCAGTCAAACTTTGGAACCAGACTGCTCAGTAAAGAACATTTGCAAAGATAAAGAAAGGAACAGTGTTGCTTTCATCACAGTCTGAGGTGCAGAAAATACAGTCTAGGCTTGAACATATAAGAAAAGAGACCTTCAAATCTGTTGTAAAATAATTATTTTTACTGCAATTTATAACTTTCTCCTTTTTTTTTCTTTCTGTCTAGATAACCTACTGCTTTTACAATATGTTGATCCCTTCATGTGCTAGAACATAGCTGAAGAATAGAGTTATGCATATTTTCATCACAGTGCTCTGAAGAACTCTTTTAATCATATTTTGTTCGCTGGCTTGGGGAAAATTTCCATAATCTTTGTTGTTAAATTGATATTTGATAAATTGGTAATCATGGCTACCTTGATTAAAACATGATTAAAATACTCTTCAAAGTAGGGAAAAATATATGTATTTTCACGGCTTACATTGCCTATACATTTTAAGATCATTTAACAGGAAATCGGTTTCACCTCCTGAAAAATCCTTGGTAATGTATTTCATATTATTACACATCATTATGCTCAGCGATGTTCATTATAGGCATGGGATTCATGAGCACTTAAGATCCCCAACATGTTCAAGTGCACGGCTCTCTTCATGTACAGAACTGCATAGGAGTGGACTGTACGAAACGATATGAACCTATGAACCTAAGGCAGTGGAAGAAACTTGTTAATTGCAGGTGGTCCTTGTGTTCATTTCTCCCTGGTCTTACAAACACTTAACTATACAAACTAGATGAGTTTTAGAGAAGACTTTGAGAAATCCAAACTTTGAAGTAGCCAATGCCATCGAGATGAGGAAATAGAAGACCCCGTTATGCATCCGTAGCTTTGTTAGTCAGCTATTTTGGGAGAGTCTATCCATTGCTGCTTCTGTAGCCACGTCTAAATTAACAAATGAAACTGGCCTTGATGTTGCATCAAGATTCTCATCCACAGGGCAATACATACCTCTCCTCTTCCTGCCCCATACCAAAAACTCCGAAGTGACTATGTCTGTGGTCCTACTCTCTCACAAAACAGATGTGACCATTGCTTTGGAGAAATCTGCTTGAGACTGATGAAACTCATTATTTTGATGATTCATTGCGGACAAGGCTCAGCCACGTGATGTGGCTCCATTAGCTGTCATCCTTCTGACAATGGCTTTTGTCCTGGACCTCCTACCAGTCTTTGGGTTCCTGGGGTATTTTCTCTGAGCCAGGCACATGGTACTCTTTGGCTGGCAGGATGATCAAAGACAGGTGAGGTTGGGAAGTATGTGGAAAAAGGGTGAGATTCCCTTAAACTGAGAAACTGAAGGGAGTGCCAGGAGGTAGCAGGGGAAAATTTCTATCAACTCAACTGAAAATAAGTTAGCAAACTAGACATTGAAGTTCCACTTGACCTGAAACTATCAGCAACAACGAAAGCTGTGTACTCACTTTATAGACTATGCCCTTATACACAATATTCTGTATGGAAGATACTGTATCAGTCACATTGTAAAAGACCTAGATCAACTTAAAAAAATAAAACCCAATAGAATGATTACAGCCGCTGCATAGAATGACAAGTATTATCAACAAAAATTAATCAGGCGCATCTTTTAGTGAACTCAATTAATAATGTGCAACAACAGGGTCTCTTTTCTTAAGATGAAAATTAATTAGTGGAGGGAAGGTCACTTGGAGATGCTGACATCACTCATCAGAATGCTCTGGCAGCTCTAATTATTTGTCTTCCAGGCTTGGGTGATCAGAAATTATTGCAATACCTGAGCAACATTTTGAAAAAGCTTTGTGCATGGCTCTTTTAATTAGACCTGGTATTTGATTAATGCAGTGGAAGCATTTAGATCAGCCTCTTATCATTGAGTGACTTAGAAGTTTTAGGGAATTATACTGTGGAAGACAGGGTCACTACAGCAGATTTTTAATACAGAACTAAAAAAAAAAAAAAATCTGCTTTAACAATTTAAATGAACATATATGTCTTTTCCATCCTTTACTTTATCATTACCTAGAATGAAATTACATATTTTTCAGCATCAAACGAGGTAAACTGCACACTGCGTAAAACTGTAATTTGTGTGTGCATAATAATACATGATTTACATTTATGTATATAAATTTAAAAGCACCTGCTAAATTTGTGCAAGTTGGATTTATATAAGATTATAGCAAAGCAGAACATTGAGCTACACTATGCAATCTATATTGCATCGACTTTTTATTTATTTTGTTTTTATTTATATACAGAAACACACACACTTGTGTGTATGCATAAATACATAAGAATGATTTCCAGTTAGAACTGTGTAAATAATTTAGAGCAATTTTCAAAGTCTTTGAGGCCAGGCATTGACTCTAGTTCTACTAAACCTATCTGGTGGTACAGGCCGTACAGGCAACAGACTATTAGGAAAACAGAAAGAATGTGAATATTATTAAATGCAATAAACACAATAATGAATAAATAAAAAGATTACACAGTCAGAATAAGAGAACAGTAGTAAAAATAATATCATCAGATATCACAATTAAACAACAAAAAGCCACCACGGGCACTTAGGAATCACAAATGCAATTAGTAAATGGCAGCTGTTTCCGAAGACCTGCCGGTTAGTCTGGAAACGCAACTTGCTTTTTCTGTCCATGGCTCCTCTCTGGCCAACAGATCTAATTATTTCAAAGTGTTCCTAGAACAAGTCTGAGCTTCTAATCTTCTGATTGTTACATGTACTCAAAATATGTGAAATATGTTGTTTATTATTATAAACTGGTTTTTTTATTAATCAGTTTTGATTAGGAATGAAGTTTAAATTTAAAGCATATACAGAATACCATTGAATATACAGAATACCATTTCATAGGCAAACAAGAAAACAAACCAATAGTATATTTTCCCCTTGTTTTTACAACAAAATAAACTCTCAAATGAGCAAAATTCTGTGGAAGTTAATGTAATTGTTCTGGCTGAAAACTAGATTTGGCCCATTATGTTGCATTCTCTCTCTGATTTCCTCCCAGCATGGTTTTATTATGACACAGTTTTAAATCATAAACTTATTCACTCTAAGAGACTATAAAATAGAGTAATCAATTTTTATTTTTGATGTATTTGGTTATTTACAGCTTCATTGTCCAGCTAGGGAATATACAGCACTGATATACCACCACTGACTTCAATAGAATTATACCCTTTTATACTGAGGCTGAATTTGGCAATAACAGCTAAAAATGAACATATCCAGAAAAGCTAATAAATTGTAATTTCTCATAAAACTCTGTGAAATAAATTGCCTGGAATCTCCTATTACTTAAAGTTCTAAAAAGATTATATTGTACTGTATCAGGTAGAGTTTGTTAGTACCACCCAGATGGTAAGTGGCCTAGAAATTACTTTCTGGGTGGAAGGGATCATATCCTGAAACAAAAATATTTTTGCAGAATAACCTTAAGATCAGTCAAGACGACAGAGGATGGTTTACCTTGAAGTTTATGTTGTGGTAAGTCTGTTTTGTTTCACTTGCCAGTTGAGTTGACTTTCAGGATGAAGTGGTGTGCTTCTGTTGCTGGGACTTGCAAAATTGTTCCAAACATTGATTTCTCACTGTCTGCCAAAGCTATAATCATAAAGCAAGTATAATACTTCTCTGCAGCAAGGTTATACTAAGGAATAGATTTTAGCAAGCTTTTAATTTAGTTTTTGTGGTCAAAATTTAGTATTGAAATAAAGTCTCATGCTATTAAATGAATACATATTGAAAATATCCAGAAGATTTTCAGATTGAGCTAGTGCTTTGAATTTTATTTTCTACGAGGGAAGAAGCTCTTTCTGGTAATTTTATTTAGGCTTACAATGCACACAAATTGGGAACAGCTGTTTGGTTTTTTAGACAATGTCCTGGAAAATTTCATACACACTTGTGAGCAAATTCTGGAAGATTTCATATTAAATGATGCAAAACAAACATTCTTTTTTTTACATCACATGGCCAGGTGCTAAAAAAGATGGTAAGATATGCTAAAATTTATCTTTGAAAGAACAGAACAAAGGAAAGAAAAATGTGTCAAAAGAATACAAGCTAATTTCTCTTCACTTAAAATTTTGGGCAATTTAAGATTGATCCTTGACTTGTGAACCAGTTCATAACTGGGCTTACCTGAATTTCATTGCTTTGCTTGTCAAAAGAATGTGTTTTACTCTGACCAATTTTAAGTTAATGTAGTTCTCCAAGTAGTACAGAGTCACACCTGTTTGCATGAAATCTGTTTCAAATTTATGGGTGGAATTTATCACACCCAAGTAGGGGCATGATTTAGTTGCTTACTCAGAGGAGTCTAACGTCACGCGAAATCCCCTGTGGTATCTCCTCTGCCTCCAGCTGCTGTTCCTGCAGATCATCGCACCTGTACCACAACTCTTGGCCCAGGCAGATGCAGACATTTAGGGTACCCTCCCTCAAATGGTACTAGGTTTCTCTGCTAAAGAAACCCAATCACTCTCTAGCTGTCCTGGATGACAAATTCAGTATCTTAGGACGGACAGGTCTAGCCTATGAGACCATCTGTAGTAGATTTAGGCACTTTGGTAAGGCAATGGGGTCTATCCTAAGGTAAGTGAATGAATCTTTTCCTTGAAGTGACTGTTTCTCATCACTGACTTCAGAGCATTGGTTAGATCCCTGGCAGTTAGCTAAAGTTACATGAGGTAAATCCCAAACTGTATCTATCTATTATTTTACTGTACTTGGGATCTGAACTTGAAGAGAATGAAAACTCACAAGCAAAAGCTGAAAATATATGAAATTCCAACACAGTTCGACGCTTCAGAATAAATCAGTTATGGAAATCTCCTTGAGCTGCACACAAAACAATGTCAGGTCCTTGCAAACTCAAATAGATTTTATGGCAGTTCTATTTAGCAGTTGTATCTAGTCAATTTGTGTTTAGAAATACATTGTATGTCTTTATTCATTTGTAGTTCTCATTAATTTCTTTTCTTTATCACTTATCACTAAAAAGACAAACTCCTAAGACATTATGGCTAAATATTGCTGTCAGTTTACTTAGCGAAATTCTGGGATAATATTAATCTAATTTACAACAGTAAACTAGAGAACAGAATTTAATCTCAATAAGTGGAGAACTTTATAGGCACATGCCAATAAAAAATAAATGTAGGAAAGTGAACTGGAGTTAGTCAAACACTTGGGTTCATTTCACAATCCATTATTACAGTTAGATTTTTCCCCCCCATATTTCGATGTTCATGAATAGATAAATTTTATAGAAAACCATACTTGTTGAATTTTTATGAAAAATAGTTGTGTATAAAATATTGTTGCTTCTAGATTTTAATATGTCATAGCTCCATTTGGCACATATTTATATGAATGTACATTCTGATGTTTTCTTGAAGTAACAATCTATGAAGTTTTTTAAAGGACTGGCTTTGCTTATTGTTTAAAATGAGTTCCTTTGTACCAGATGTCTGGTGCAATTTATGTTAATGTTAATTAACAATATTTGAAGCAAATCATGATAAATAGATGCCCCCCCCAACATTATGCATCTAGTTGTCTAAGTAATCTGATGAGTAACGAATCAAATTAGTGCAAGCTTTGCCAGTGTTGAGACATAGGTCTTTATTAGAAAAAGTATACATCATTCCAGCTGTGATATTTCTTATGCTTATTATTTTGATCAAACCTGAATCACAAAATTACTCTGAAGAAATCTACTGCCTTTGGAAACCCCATTTATCTCTGATTCTGGAGGGTAAGCTTTATTTCTTCTTCTTGCAAATAGAAGATTAAAAGAACTCTACATTTAAAAAATAATTCAAAAAGTACTTCTTTTTATACAAACCCTTTGTTAAAAGGCCCTCAGCTTTCATAATAACAGTAAAATCAGATTTTACCATTCAGGTATAAATACATAGAAGTCTCTTGAACTGCTTTAGCAACATAACCATATCAAGAAGCTAAATTTTTGTGCGTTTTGATTTTGACCTCCATACCAAATGCTAACTGATAGACAAAGGGAAGGTACACCCATATATATTAAAGTTGTCAGTATTGCATTTTATAGCGATGAAATAAATATTAGACGAATTCCTGCCACCCGTTGTTTAGCTGTATGGGGCTCAGCTGTGTTGCTTCTAACCCTAACTACATCACTTCAAATTACCAGTAAATTAACAGAGTAACACTTTCAACCTCAGAGCAGATTTGATCCAAATAGTCTTTAAATGCCATTTCTGTTCCTATTAACCTAAAGATCGGCATAGCAGATATTTTCGTAAGGCTGCCCAGCAATACAGGGCATTAATGGCTAAGTTGTGACAGCACTTTTCATGATGATTTATGATTCAGTGTTTAACTTGATTACTCTACTGCTGACTCTGAATACTATTTCAATTAGTGCACAGAAGGTCACATCACAAATATTCCTCTATAATCTATTCCTATTAACACTAATACACAGAGTAACCAAATCTTTTCACCCTTGTTGATTCAAATCATCCATAGCACTAACTGCAGGCTTGTTTACCAGTTTACTGCTCTGGACACATCCGAAATGGTAATTTTCAGTCCTTTGAGTATCATTAATGGCTGTACCATGACATCGTGAATAAAGCATCCCTCTGTTGCTGTGCGTGCATTAATAATTATCAAAGGCGCAGATATTTTAAACAGAAGGTACACTTTCAGAAAGAACTCCCATCTAAATCGTTGTTTCACAGCTAATCATGAAGGGGAAAATAACAAGACCAAATAGTTAAGCAACATAACAGGAGAGATCAGTAAGTAAAATTCAGGATGATGTAAAAAGCTAAAACACTAGGGGTAGGAGGCTCAGTAAAGATGGGATTTGGGAGCCTTGTTTTGCCTGGTAGGTATCTACACTTTCCTGCATACATCTTTGATGTTACGGGCAGTAAATGAGGAGCAATGGAAGCTCAGAAACCTAAAAAGGGAAGCATGAGAAAGAGCGTCAGCTCAGTCAGAAACCTCGACTCACCTGGGCTTGCTCACAGCTGCCTGCTGCCTGACTCTAACAGTCTTGAAGAAGTACTTTAGTGCCTCAGACTTCACTAGGAGAAGCCTGCTGGTCCTTCCAGTTCTGCTTCTGACTACCTCGCTTTTGACAGGATGGGTTGTCTTATATCTGTTTCATATTTAAGCTTTGTTGGGATCAGTAAATCAAATTTTTCTCATACTGTCTTCTCCGAGGGGCGTGCGTCAGTGGACATTTTTAACACGCAAAGGTCAGTCTCTACCAAAAGCACAGATATAGGTGCTGCCCCATGTTCTTTTGAAAATGTAACCAAATGGATTTGGTGCTATTATTTTAATAGCTCAGGGGTTAAAGGGCTCAACTAAACAGTGGGAAATTAAAGTGCAAATCGTGTATCTGCCACAGAGAATGCAAGAAATGCCCCCTCCCAGCAGGGTATCCTCTTTGACAAGCCGTGGGGAACGTTTTCCCCCCAACCAGGTATTACATCTCTCTTCTGAGTTAGCTCCCTAGTTCCCCTCATAGCCAAGAGAGACTGTGAGGGCAACGCATGCCATGCTAAAATAATTCCCAGGTATTTAGTGTCATTGTAGGTGCCTAGAGGTGTCCTGCCCCAGCCTCTGTCTACCACTTCAGTAGGGTGCAGGTCTCCTGTGATGCCTATGCTACTCCTGGTAATCCTGTATGCTTTGGATCCTCTGAGACACTTCAAATGGTAATGGACACCATCCCACTTAAGATTCCTAGCTTTTGGCTGTTCCAGGTTAAGTGAGGTGATGGGCTTTGCAGAGATGATAGAAATTCTCTAGATTAAGGTCTGCGTTACATAAATGACGATATTTTTTTACTGAGCAGAAGAGGGAACAGAATTCCCTGATGTCATGGGCAGGGCAGGGGCAGGGCATTAACTGAGCAATAGGGTGGGACTACTTCCCAGCTCCTGTTCCACATGCATCTAATACAAGTTGATATGATGTTAGTATCAAGTAGGAATAGACACCTTTATGGAAATTACTTGGATTTCTAGCCTTTCAGGAGTTTTAAAAATACAAATACAAATATTATTAGGGTTGATTTGAAGAATAAATTCACAGTCTTATCTCTTGAAAAAAAATTTTTTTCTGCGTCTGGGGACAGACCATGCTTTGAGTTGGCTGACTTTAGTGGATGTGACTGCATTAAAGCTTTAATTCAGATCAGGAATCCACTTTTAAAGTCAGTATCCAAATTGCTCTCACTTTCCGTGTTGTGGTTGGTATTGCAGAGCAGCTTTAGAGTGCATGAACTGGATTCCCTTTTGGATGAAACCAGTACAAAGGATGTGATCTAGCAGCCACCTAATGAGCTCCAGCTGCTAATTTATGTTCATCTTGTGGACCAAATTAGAACAAGTCCAAAGTAAAATCCCCCCCAAACATTTCTGTGTATATCAGGTCCTTAGTACCAGCTGTTTTGCTCTAAAGACATTGCGTGCAGGACAAAACAATGGTGTCTTTAGCCATTAAAAACCCGAGTACAAAACTTGAATTTAGTAGTTAACACTTTGATTTGTTAGCAATATATACACCTGGAAGGTAATAAGAGTGTTTTGAAATTGAATTAAATTACTTCATTATTACATTCATTATTTTATAGGTAAGTTTCCTTTTATTCTTTCCCTAAATATTGCATTCACAGCTAGCTTACACAAATCTGTTGTTAATTTGCGCACAGATGTCACTCTCTGCAGGACATAAAAACAAAGCAGAGATAGCCAGCAGTACTATTTGTTGTGGCATCGTACTTACAGAAGCAGCCTGGCTTTCATGTGTGTTTTCTATAAAACAAAAGCAAACTCTCCAGACAGAAAATGTACAAAGCTCTGATTTGCTGTTCACATATATTTATGTAGATATCTATTTATTTGCTTTAGTGCACACGCTCTTTTTGAAAAACATAAAATTGCTGAAAATTGAAGACTTGGATTTGTTTCTAGAGCAATGGTACTGTTTCCCACTGTGTTGCAAAATGTGCTTGAATACAATTTTGGACAACGGTTTTTGGGGGAAGAAAATGGTGACTTTTCTTTTCCAAGTTTTATCATACTGAAACTTCCAGCAAACATTCTGAAATGAACCATGGTGGCAACCTTTTTTCTCACATGGCTGGTAGGAACTGGATTGATTAGTTTACATGGATATCTAAGAGTTGTAAGAGAAGAATTTACTTTCAAGAATTACTGTTTGGGAATAGATGTCTAGTGGTGACTTACAGACAGAGGTTTATAACAGTCATCTATTGACTTATACCTTTGGTGAAATGCAAGTAAGCTTAGACAAATTCATTTTGTCTACAGGTTTCTGTCTAAATCTACAGGTAACCTATATAAATAGCCTGAACTTCCAGCATCTAAGGATGCAGAAATATCGAATTGTATTAGTTACTGTGTAGAACAACATTACCTTATCTATATTGTAAGAATTTTGTCTCTACTGTAATCAGTGCGAACAATTATATGACAACATAAACAGCACCATTGTCTTGTATTTCACCCCTGATATTTGTGATTCTAGCACAAAGTACAAGACACTTGGAGAAGTATTAAAGGAATAGTGTGCCTTAAGAACTGCAGAAACTGTAAGGGTAGAGCTCTGCCCTTGTGTAGGAGTTTTCCCCTGACGCACCGAGTACAAATACTTCGGGATACGTGCAATGTTCTTACATGCATGACTCAAATATTACATTACTCCATTCATTATTCCATTTTAGTTTTAGAATACAGTTCGCTAGGCTTCTTATAGACAAGAGGGCCTAGGTTTGAGAGGGAGCCACTTGTAGGTACACTTGAGTGTTTGTGACATGATTTGCATATATTAAAACATCTCTGGTAATAATGCTGCTTATGAAGTGTCACACAACATACTGTGTTGCAAGTTGTAAATTGTGTTTTGAATTTCTGTCCAGATTGATAAGATATGAATTCAAGGACTAATAATGTTTTCTTCATGACATAAGAATTTGATTTATTCTTCTATATTAACCTTTTCTTCCTGTGATAAATATAAAAGGATACCAGTAACAAAAAGTCTTTTACATCTTTGTTACATTCTGTGAACTCCCTTATTGTTCAAATTTCTATTCTTTATTGTAAGAAATGTCCAAGTGAACTGAAAAAGGATAAAACTCTACCTAAAAATCACCTGTGATAATTGCAACTAAATGACAGAACTTAATTTCCTAAAATAATCACTACAGTAGGTCTCAAATGACAATGAAAAAAAACCTAAAGAAACCAACATTCATCTGTTTCTTGCTTAGTATGAATTCTAAAATATCTTCAAATAATTCAGCATTGCATGTGATATGTATCCTAAAGCAGTATTTGTAAATACATCTATAGGAAAGGAACTGGTGTTTACTGGGGTAAGGCAAGCCTCGTTACTTCTAGTGCTTAAGTGAATTTGAGACCACTCCTGCTACTTGTAACAAAAAGTGCTGGTCTTGTTAACTTGTATTTAACATCTAAAGTTATCCTTATGGAAGGTCACATTGGTTCTTTAAGAAATGCACCGACATTTTCAAATGTCAAAAGTGGTCTGAATCAATGCAGAAGAGAGGGAATGAGAACCAGAGAAGGGCAGGCTGGAGGGAACATGTGCAGAGGTGGACAGAGGAAGGAGAGTTTGATAGCAATAAAGAGAGAAAGGACTGGCACGGGTAAAGCAGGAGACAAGCTGTGGGTGGACATTAGCGAGGATGGGGAAGGAAAGCCAGTAAGCACTAAAGGCTGCTTCTCTCCAGAGCCTGAAACAGAGTAGCTGAGTTGGAACATCCCTCAGTCATATGGGAAATGGCCGCACAACTGACAAAATGGGCATCTCACTCACACTGGAGTCTAGTTCACAAGGAAGAAGAGTTTGTTTTCACTCTTCATGGTTTTGTATGGTGTGTTTTCTGGCTTATTTCATTAGGTTGTTTTTTTTCCTTCCTTTTTTTATTGTTTTATTTTCCGTTTCATTGGGAAATTGCGTACTTAGGCTATGATGAATTTGGAGCTTCTTTATTGTACGACCTGTGCACAAAGAAACATGTGATATAGTTTTCTCAGCTGTAATAACTTGGAATTTACTTGTAACTTCCAAAGTAACTTGGAAATTAGCACCATTGAGTTCCAGAGATGTAGAATTGGCAAGTGACATTAACAGTTGCTTAGAAATTTGCTTTCCTCTCATATTTAGTGTTACACAAATCCATTGATTGGTAGGTGGCATCAGGAGGAGAAGGACTTTGGGAATTGCCAGTGTTCAAACTATTTTAATGACCCTCAGCAAGGGTGCTGAATTAAGGTTACACAGGTACCTTGCCATTCCTTAAATCTTACATGAATCTTCAGGAATTAATTTTTCTGTGACCCACTTTTTGTAGGTAATTATCCTTTCTGTTGTTTTTTCTAGTGCAGGGAATACCTCAGCTAAGATTTCCATCCAGAGATTTGGCATATCTTTTTCCAGTCATCATTGCAACCAGGAAACAATGAGAAACATGAAAATTGGTTTTGGAAATAGTCGACTTTCTCGAATATTACGTATTCACCAGATTTAACTTTTAAACAAAGAACCACAATATTTTTACTTATCTGGCTTCTGTTGCTTATAACTAAAACTAAATAAATGCATAATCCAGCGAACAGTGAAAAACCTTCCTTCTACAACATGAAAATCACCTCTGCCAGCAATTTGATTGTGTCCTAGGGATAAGCAGAGATGGAATGAAAAGGAATGATCCTCTATCAGCTCCTTTTTGTTTGTGTATTGTTTGTCACTGGATCCGTTTATTAGCTTGGAGATAATGTGACAGTTGACTCTAGCAGTAACACAGCGCTCATTAGTAAGCTTGACAGGGAGGTGCCGGCAGCTACTTGAGATCGTATTTTATCAGTCTTCATGGCTCATCTGGGAGGCTCCCTGCACTGTGATCTGCTCCTAGTGCTCACTGGGACAGGGGCAAGCAACCACGAGTACTTCTAAGAATGAGGACTTGAAGAAGTTCTGTGCGACAAGATACTCTCAGTCAAAAAAAGTAGTGCTGACCTAAAAATTCCACAACTTCTACCTGACAGATTCGATGTCAAATGTTAAGCACTTGTATAGAGTTTTTAATGTAAATTTTCTAAGATTTCTGTACATCTTAGGGTGGTTATTTGCAGCATTCATTCTAAAACAAAAACTGAAAACGTGAGTATAAACACTAATGCCCCTCTTGAAACTGTGTTGTCAATCAAAAGAAGCAGTGACAATACTTCACAGATTTCAAAGTTTGCTCTCTCTTGGCTTCTCCCATGATATTTTTGGTAGATTATGATCATTTTGAAGTAATTTAATGCTTTCTTTTTAATTTTAAGATGCTATTGATTCATAGCACTATGATTCATTACAGTGATGCCAATCCCCAAATATAAAGATTTTGAATCATTCCTTCCACAGATATTAAACTGTAGTAAATAGCATGAGATCAAATAGCAATAAAATTCAGTGGTTCTTCTTTCGTCTCTGCATGTTAATCTTTTCAGGGGCATTAGGATCATGTTTTCAGTGCCCCTGGTAAAAATAGTGACATATTCATAAAATACACACAAACTAAGTTTCTAATTTATTTACACTGTTCAAGAATGAATACTTTGGGTAAAAAATTAGAATGAATACTTTGGGTAAAAAATTAACTATTACAGGGTTCATGATAAAATTATGACTTTTGGCAAAACTGGTGCCTGTTGTGTGTACCAGTGAAATATTATATGTTGATACAGTTTTCTACTGCTGCATGTTAGTAATGTCCCCTAGATTATCAGCTGGGGAAACAGAGTGTCAGCTTTTGTCATGCAAGAAGAAATGTTTTAATCTGTTTAGGAGGTTGGTGCAGTATGAATTACTGAGATACCATATGTCCTCTGAAACACATGGCAAATTCATCTTGCCTGAAGAACAGCAACTAAAAAACACTTGGTTGTGTGGTCTGATACGAGGCATTAAATAAATAGATAAATAAATAAAAGGACAAAAAAACCTTTATGTTTATGTATCATCTTTAGATAAATTTCATATACTAGTTAAAAATGACATTACAACAGTAAAGAACGTGTATAGAGCAATCTGACTTAACTCATGAAAATCCTTTTTTGTGTATTTTTATCATCTTGAGATTTCTTTATGTCACTTTTTTGAAAACCTTATCCATACATAGTTTGTTTATATCTGCAAAAGAAACAATTTTTTTAAAAAAGATTGTATCACCTCTGTACCAGGCAATAGCCAATCACAGATTTCTATAATAAAAAATGAAAAATGTCGAAGCTCAGTCAGACTCACTGAATAAAAAGAGCAGATACCAAATGCAACATAACTCAGGGATCTAAGTATAAGAGGGAGAACTGGGGTTACACATCAGATGTGAGATGAAAGATGTGAGGCTGGATGCTCATTTGGGGAGCATGCATGCATGTAAAAGGAGAAGCTTTTGAAAGGGAGAGATAGCCGCTCCTTCAACTCTGAACCGAATGCTGAACTCCGACTACAATTTGAAGCATAATAAATGCAGCATTCACTATGGTGTCTAAAATTATACTCTTTGAACTGATTATGTTCTTCTGTTATTGATAATGCACCTGTTGATACTATTTATATATTTGGTTTTGAGATTCCATAAGTATGTATAATCTGAAAGGAATTTCAAGATTCAAAGCTTGAAATCAACATGTGAATGAATTCTCTCAACAATATCATCATTGAAGTAATGTTATGCCTGTAGCAGAAAGCCATGAAAACAAGAAAATTCACTGCTAGGGCTGCACCATGCCATATGTCCTCTAATACCTAATTACAACAGGGGCACAAAAAGCAAGTCATTAAACTTGCACCCTATCGTGCATAGGTATTAGAGGACATATGGTGCATTTCAAGTAAAAGTATGAAATTCCATGCATTTCTTTTATTTGTGGCAACTGTTTTTAACATAGGAAACTTTTGTTGCTATTTTGGTCTTCTAGGAAAATTGCCAAGACTATAACTTTTGATAAAAATGATAAAAAAAACCCCTCAAACCTGTGGAATTTGCAATAGCTATTTACATTAAATATCCATCATCTTTCTTACAGAGGTCCGGAAAGTTTTCTGTACTCAAACATTTCTGACAAGGTTTTTCATCATTTAAAGAAACTGAGTTGACACAGGATGAGAAGAAATGTTCCTTTACGAAAGTTGGTTAAGAGATAACAAACAAAGGAAAAGCCTTACTAGACCCTTTTCAGAACAGAGATAAAACCATGCTCAGATACTACATGAATAGTTGGTTGGACCAGTTTTGTTAAACATCTTCATCAATGCCCCAGAGAAGGGACTAGACCAAGCAATCTCTAAGTTTGTAGATGATACCCTTTTGAGTAAAATGTTACACCAATGATAAGGAACTCCGGAATGATCTAAAAAATCAGAGTCAGTTGACAAAAACACGGCAAATGAAGTTCAGTGCAGATAAATGTAAAGCACCTAGGGAAAAAAAAAAATCTAAACTGTATCTTTATCATACTGAACACAGACCTGGAAGTCACAGTTATTTGAAAGGTTAATAGTCCTTGAAATCATCAGCTTGGTGGGCAGGGAACCCCCAAAAATAAGCCTTCAAAATGCTGGTCATCTCAAAGAAAGGAAGGAAAGACAAAACAGAAGCTCTTATTTTCCTGCTGTGTAAGGCTGTTGGCTCAACATCTTGACTATTGTGGGTAGTTCTGGCCTCTTCATAAAAGGACATAATGGATTTTAGGAGAGTATAGAGAACTAGGAGACATAGTAGCTGGTTTATGAAGAGAGAATTGAAAGACTTGTGTTCTTCAGTTTGTAGAGGAGAAGATTGAGGATGATGATACAGCTGAGATTCACAAAATCGTGAAGGCAGATAAAGTGCAAGTTGGTAGTTAAGTTTATACATAGTTGAACTTTGCATGTTCAGATTGTCTCATAATTAGAATATATCAAAAGTATTATAAGACTGCATTTCTATGTGTGATTTCAAACTTTGCAGGTCCCTTGAAAGAAAATCGCAGGTTAAAATCCAGGCTTGAGGTGTTTCCCATTATTAATATTGTTATTATTATTGTTATTTTACAGCACTTTTCTTGTTTTTCAAATTTATTCTTCTTTCTCATTTGTAAAATTCTCAATTGATGTTCACTAAATAGATTTTGGTTCTTCATTAAGTGCTGACTGAGAAGTCAGTGTTAAAACATGGAAACCAAAACAATCCTTTATGGTCCAAAGCATCAGAATGTGAACTAATCTAGGTCATGTTGTAGTTCACACTGGACAGGGCTCAAGCACTCTCCGAAACTTATTGGGCAGCTGTGTAGAAGTCAGAGCTAAGTAGAAACTTCAGATATGGTCTGATACCTTGTATCTATATATTAACACCACCATAGGTTTTTGTGATGTTCCTAAACTCGCTTCTTTCACTTTTCTCAGTTTTTAAACAACTTTATAGGCATAAATCCACTTATTTTCCTCTTACTTTAAGGATTCCGCGGCCATACATCACTCATTAATCCTAATGCAACTCTTCCAATAGTTTCTGTATGGGGTACAAGAAAGGATATATTTACTTTCCATGGCAGAATATCCTTAGGACAGACTTTATTAGTGTAAAAGAGGAGGAAAATGGAAACCAATTACATTCAACTTTCTTTGAAGTACAATGCAATAAAGCAAAAATTGTGCTATTAAAATGGACTCACTCCTATATTAACCTAGCGTCTCATTCAGGCTCTGTTTTCAAAGTGTTTTTTTCCTCTTTGGTGCTCCGATACAGACATTTAAGATATACAGAACAGCAACATGAACTTTATGAAATGTCAGTAATTGCTGTGCATGCACATAAACTCGTTATTTTAAACAAAAAAACCGTTCTTAGATTTCTCCCACACACATACAAAATAGGTAAAGAGATTAGCTCACATTAAGGTCCAGTGGCTTGCAAAATTAAAACTGTTGGAGCAGAAAAAATCCCTGATCAGATATTTTAAAATCTGAATGATAAGATCAACAATGGGCTACCAACAAATTTCAGAGGTTTGAAATAAATCATGTTGTATCCCATGTTTCTTAATGTTAAAAAGAATATTTTGCAACTCAGTATCAAAGTAAATAAATAGGAAACAATTTATTTAACTACGTTCTTGTGTTCATTAAGTTAAGATTCTTTGAGGTTTTCATAAAAACTGGACTATCTCCAAAAGTTTTCCACCGTTACCATCGTTTCAACATAGTACACTAAATGCATGCACATGTATATGTGTACCAACACTTACACTATAAATGTTTCTATTATTACCTTTTGTTAATATCATGGAGGGTGCAGAGAAAGAAGGGAGCAAAAGTGCCTGCATTGAAATATTGTGGAAAGCAAATGTCTGCGAATGGAGAAATATGAGGTTTTTAAGTACAAGAAATTCATTTGCAGCCTCAGAATTAATGAAGTTTCCATTTCTTTTGCAGTCCACTTGTTCTTATACATAGGACTTCTTGCTTTATCCAAATACCTCCCTGGATTACTAGGCTGATGGTGAATCAGAATCAGAATCCTGCTTTAGCAGAATCCTGCTCTTCATTGTCATTTTCATTTAGGCTTTCTTGTGATATTAGTCATGCCATTTTCCAACAAATTTCTGCTTGTTATTGGTTTTCATATGGTTAGTTGCTACTGAATCATAAAATTAAGATCATATAAGAAGAGGTAGCACTGTAGGTAAAATGGCTGGTGCTGTTGTGTGCAGAAGAGAAAAGCATCTGGAAAAAATGCAAGTGACCAAACAGATGGAAATTCTTCCCATGGGAAAGTTTTCTTTGGTTTTATGATACAGATTTTTATTACATGCCAGATTAAAAAAAAATTAATCAGATCATGCCAAGTACATTATGATCTTGAATAAAGCGTACTAAGCTGCTGTTGGAGATGACAATGCCCTGATACGTAGCTAGTCCCAGTTAACTAAGTTGTAATACATTACACTGTGTTTTAAATAAGCAGCATACAACTTACATTTTAAGTAGAAGAATTACTTGTTATTACAACAAATGATTGAATAAAAACTTAGAAAAATAGAAGTTTATCTAGACATATTGTGGTTAAGATGCCAAAAACAAGTTTACTGTGTCTATAATTTTTGTCCTCGGCTGCTTGAAAATGCAGTCGGCAAAACAAAGCTGTCCAAAATCAAAGAGTATACCGACTTTCAAGTACTCAAATGCTATTCATCCTCCAGCTCATCTGTGACTAAACTTGGATTTGTGTGTGTAAGGAGGAGTAGCTTGTTGAGTTTTTTGTTTTCAGGCTTTGCTTGGGTCCTTTTTTCTGAAATTCACAGCCACAAAATCATAATTTCACATTTAGAAATTGCATTTTTGAAACTTTTTAGCTTTGGTTTTACCCTTGAAATAAAGACTATATATGACTGATCTACACTTCGTAAGAGAAATAACTCAAGCTTCAGATAGATTCCAGCCAACATTTTTAAAAAATGCTGATTTATGAGGTGGATAATTCAAATTGCCTTTAAAGTGTCTGTTTTACATGAAATATTCTGAAACATACATTGACCTTTGAGATATTTTAGACTGTTGGCCAGAATCACAAGTCACCTTTGACAGCAGTGGTAGGGATTTTTTCTGAACACCATCACCTTCTCACATCCCCAAAACTACAACAATAATTTTTTCTGAGTAGTGTCATGTTATCTGCTTTGAAGCGTTGTTTGGTATCTGTTTAGGTATCTAATCTCTGTGTTGCATGAACAGTGTGCTCTGTATGAGCTGGAACAAAGCTGCTCAGGAAACCAACAAAAAGCTGTCATGCTACCCTGTCAGTTAGCTAACCTTTGCTGAGGAATCTCTCAAAATATTATTTGTTATGAACACTGCTTGTACAGGTCACACTGCTTGTATGGTCCAGATGCCTTGGGTAATCTGAATGACCAGAGAAAGTCCTCGCAATAACGCGACTATAACTGGTACTGCTGCTACCCTCTAGTTCCTGTTTTCCAAAGGGTTGGCTGTCACTTTTCACTAACTATGTAAACTTAATCTGCTAAGACATCAGAATAAGAGGAAACAAGTTTTCACTGAGTTGTGGAGATTTTTAGTCACCTGGGGATGTAAATCTTACATCTTCTAAATGCACAAAATAATTTCATTTCCTACTACACCACCTTCAATTCTCTTTCATGTTTCCTATAAATTCTTCTCTTGCTATAGTGCCCACAGTCACCTCCCATACACTCAAACTCCTGCCTGGGCAAGTGGCCACAGAGGGCTCACTGACCACACGCGTGCCAGCAGGCCATCTGCCTGCACCAGTTAAGTCAGTAGACTCATGGCTACCTACGGAGACCATTCATAGCCCACCTGCTAATTCTTGAAAGACTTGTTTCAATTAATTATCTTTGGCTTTTCTGTTACTCTACCAAGCTTGGCTAAAATTGACCAGAGTTTTGTCAATGGCCAGGAACTGACTAGGACTGATGGATGAGTAGACCTTTATTCATCCACAAAAACTTTTTTTCATTGGGAAACCAGAAGCTGGGAACTGCAGAGTGTGTCAGGCAGAGGTGCATGTTGGAGTACCTTTGCCAACCCTCATAATTTACTTTGTCTCGCCCGGCAGACCAGATTTTTTTCTCTTTAAAAATTTTTTTGTTCTGGCTTGTGCTATGATAGAAACACCCTTCAGAGATTCCAAAGCCTTTTTGTGGTTTTGCTGCACCCACTTGAAAGAAAAATTGCAGGCCAATTCATTTGAATGCTCTGGCTGAGCTGGGTTGATACAGCATGTTAAAAAAATCTTATTGTTAGGAAGTTTTGAGATCATGGCAAGAGCAAATTAAAATGTTCCATCTAATTTAAACAAAAGATAGCCTTTGAGGAACTTGTTAACCCAACTTTCTGTTTTGATTTTGATTACAAAGGAAAAAGATCTTCCACATTTACGCTATCTCGGTCTAGTTCTGTTTGACTATTTCCCTCAACCCCTCCTCTCTTAATATCCTTTAGTTAGTTTTGACCGAATTTTGCAGCAGAGTATAGGCTTCATGGATCACGAGTCTGTGGAAATGCGTAATGTAGATTGCAAAGTTGAAGAGAGAGACCCTGTTAGTGACCCAGCTGAAGAAAACATTGCAGCCACTGCTCAACCATCATTAGACATCAGAGAATCCACATGAAACAGATGTGCTTTCTGTGAGCAGGAAAGGTTCACTGGAAAGTGAAGCATCTGTAACAGGAGAGGGTATCAGCTGTGACACACAAATCCATAGGAAACTGGGCTTGTTTAGCTCTGGTACCGGCAAACCTGTGTATGAGAGTATTACTGAATCTGTTATATGTGAGAGTGTGCGTGTGTATATTCCTTCACCTAGATAAAAACAAACCTTATTATTTCCTAAACCTATAGTAGCAAAAATGCGTTGGGCACTGCATATATGGCTAAAGACAGGTTTTGCTTTGCAGAGCTAGCAGTCCTGTGGTTACAACACTATTACACGTAAATGTGGAATCAACTGTAAATTTTTTAAAAAGCTGTATTTCAAATTGTTTGCTAGAGATCTTATATTGTGTTTCCTCTACTATTCTTTTCAACTCCACAGCAACCACACAACTTTATACAGCAAGACGTACTGTCTCTCAAGCCAGATTATTGGATGTTGCTGGTTCCATAAAATATTGTGCCCACAACTGCACCGTGGAAAAGAAAGCTAAAAGGCTGAGAGGAGTTTCTATCTCTGTTATATTACTCTACATTTTAAAAATGCACAGGTAAGTAGTCTTACATAGTTCTTAGCCACTGATGCTGTTGAACAGAACATTTCTTCATTTTATGTCTGGCAATGGGCATCTGAGCTGGGCAGGCATGGAAAAAAGTGGCTGCACCATTCTAAGATGTTCTGTAACATGAGCATTTCTTGGAGACTTTGTTAGAGTGATGGTGTTACTTTGCTTATTTGCCAGCTACATGGATTTGATTTACTGCGTGGTGACTATTTCTCATTGCTTTAATTTTTCCTGTGGAAGAAAAAACCCCTCTCTCATCCTATTCACCTCTTTTTTACCTTTGACATCTGTCAAGTACTTAGAAAGCCTGAGCTGCCATGTGCTGTTGAACTAACAGATCAATTAATTTAAGGATTTTTAGTACATCCCCCTTTTTTTACACCACCTCAAAAATAATGTAGTGCTTCAATAACTTAATTTACTAAATCTCAAGCTCTTCAAATGCATGTCATCTGGACCAGAAGAACTGAAAAACCATCAGTCTTTTCAAGAACTGCATTTCCTTCCCATTAAGGTTCTTCTGTTTCAGGACTCTGGCCCAATCATGTTAGTTAATACTACCAAGCGGTTAGATGAAATGGAATTATAGAATGATCCAAGTATTATCTGTGAATATTTTAGATTGCTTTTGTTTGATGAAAATGACCCTGAAAAGCAAACTTTGCTGAAAAAAATGTCTAAAATTACTAGTTTGCAAATGAAAAACTTCCTATATGAACTACTAGTTATTCTGACAGTACATTAGCTTCATTGCACCCATTACACTTTCTACAGTGTAAAACTGCTCAAAGTGGGGAATTTGTATTTGAGTTGGTAACATATATCTATTCATTTCCTTCAGTGTATTTTAGAGAAGCAAGGTACAAACATCCAGCGTGGAAAGCCTTTGGTTTGAGAAACATAGTTGATAACAGAAACAGCAGTGGGGTGACCCCATGCTATTGCGCTGGGCAGTAATGAATATTCTCCTCTGTGCTGGTGGATCCTCTTGGACAGCAGAGAAGGGTTTGGAAGCCCTTTGAACTATCACTTCTCCGAGTGCTTAGTCAGATGAGTAATATTGCAGTCTAATTTGGCATACTCTAATAACCACATCTGAGCCCTCTGGAGTTTTATGTTTAAGAATAGATTTCTAAAAAAAGACCAGTCCAAAAGTACATATTTTTCAGTGGTGCGAGGACTGTAAAAAATTATTTTTGTAATGAGGTAACATTTTCTTTCCCCATGTGAAACACTGGTGGAAATCACGATAAATAAATACAATGTCAGGTTAGAAAAAATGTTGTAGTTTCATGTTGTTGGTTTGCAAATTGAATTTTTACATAAAATTTACACTAAATGGAACCTCATTATACAGTGATGAGGTCCAGTATGATCCAAATCATTAAAATCACTGTACTGCTTAATGATTCACTAAGTGGTACTGCAGTGCCATAAATTTAGCACTAGTTTCATGATTCAAAACACCAGACTGAGACACCAGCAAATCGTATGTGGATCATTAAATTTACAATGAATGTCAGAGATGAAATAAGGGGGAAAAAACACTTTGAGAGATAGGGATAATATGTGCTCTAAGGTGACATCCATCAAGATAAATGATCTTATACCACTTGTGCTTGGATAATAATGGGGGGTTGTTTTTTTGTTATTCTTCATTTCATAATTTCCAAAGAGGTTGGAAGTCTAAGCCCTTTAAGAATTAAAGTAGCTGTCATTTTCTGAGTACCTTGTGATCTATTTTATTTGTATTTATACAATATACATATGCTGCTACATTCTTCTCTGACCCCATTGGGCCAGATTCTCCCCTTAGCAGGATCAAAATATGTCAGCTTTGTAAATTTTACAATAGTGGATTACAATAACGTAACCAGTACACTATTAGTATTATTGGAACCCCAGAATTTTTATTTTTGTTAGCTTTCTATATATATAATAACTTTTTGTTATACTAAAAGGTCAAATAAAGAAGTTCCTTTGTAACAATAATAATAGAATTACCCTTTTATATTTCATGTGTACACACATTCTAACTTACATATGTAAATATAAAAAATGTTATCCAAAGGAACAATATAGTCTTATTCAAGGTACAGGTATGGAATATTTCAATCTTTCATTCTTAGGAGTTTGAATATTTCATTTTTGATTTGATTGAATATTTCATTGTTTTAACTCTTCTCCAATAGTTATTCCTCATCATGAATCAGACATCATGAAAACAGTAGATAACATTAGCTGCATTTTTCAGAACCAACGTATCCTAAGCGAGGTTTGAGGAGTAGTGCTTAGATTTCAAAATAAAAATTATGCATGGATTTTCAGAAAAAAGATGTCAGCCACATCAGTGTGACTGAATGGCAGAATTTACAGTTTTATCCAGAAAGATGTAAATTGAATAGAATGAAAGATATATTCTTGAAGGTTTTTTACCATCTGTGAGATCTAATGATACTATATGGAGAAGTAAAAACTCTGAATTTGCTTATCTAGGCAGGAGAAAGTATACAGAGGTTTTCTGAAGTTTATCCCTCTGCTTTATTCAAAATTCCATCATATTTCATTGCACTGAAATGCCAAATGCAGCAAAAGGTAGGATATAAATGCTGCAAAATACAGCACTTCACCAACAAAACCAGAAAAAGTAACAAGTGCAGAATACAAAAATATAAAAAGGATTATTAGTTGAGAAACTGTATTCTGGCTTTTTAATGTCAACCTGATGTCAAACCATAAAGCATGTGAAAGATATATGGGACTTGTTTCCTCCTTTTCTTTCTTTGTGAAAGCAAATAAAATTAAGCTATTTGCCAAGCAGCCAGAAATGTTAAAAATAAATATTCTTTTACAAAAGCTTCGCTATGCAGTGACTGTGACCTTGAACCCACTTACAATCTAAATTGCTACTCTGTGCAGTTAGCAAAAAGAACAGTTAGGAAAATACAGGAAAAGTCCACAGGATCAGTCTCTCTCTCTGGTTGTGTCTCTCAGTAATGTGACTCCTGGTAAGTGCTTCTGTCAACCATTCGTGCTTCATGAGCAAACTGTTTCTCTGTTGCCTGCCCTGACCATCTCTTCTTTCTTTCAAAATGTAAGGTTTCTGCTATTCTTGCTGACTCCTCTACTCCTTTTTTAACCCTGCTCCACTGAATTTTCATCAATCCACAGGGCTGATATCAAATTCAGTCCACACTTTGCGTGATGGAAACAATGATTCATGTTATTACAATAAGGCAAGTTTAGGCTGCATGTAATAATTCCTTTTGGGTCAAGTATCAAAGTGGAGAAGAAGGAAAGTTTTTGGGTTCATATACCCTTCTTTTGCACATACAAGAGCTTAAGCAGTGGAAAAGTGTTCAAGGGCTAAGCAGGTCTTGAATTAGTTTGAAATAATATTTCACACACCCATTTAAAATCACTGACAGCTGTAGAAGTTTACTAAAAAGACTCTGTTTACAAATACACTATCTGTTGTAAGGAGGTTGCAGGCTGTTTACACTGTGAAATTGTATTTAAAAACGATTTATGTCAGCCAACTTGGATTTATTTTTTTTTTCCACACTAGTCTGGTAAAAGTGGAAAGTGAGATGAAAGGAAAATGAATTCATTTACTTTCAGGCACAGGAAATGCTACTAAATTTGGATACGTGAAAATATTGAACTTTCACTGGGGAAAAAAATAAATGATTTGAGGCCCTAGTGATCACACAGAGGATCCAGACAATTTGACAGGTATGAATTTATCTCACTTGTGAATGAATAACCTTTGGTAACTCACTTGAGACTTAAATATTCTGAACACATTTTCTCTGGAACACTTCAAAAGACATAGTTCATTTCTGTCTCTACCAAACAACCCCTTTGGTTATTTTCAGTTTACTGAGTTTTTTGCTTTGCAAGTTTGGAAAATTAACATAATAAAAGCCTACCAGTGAGTTTTAGTCATGTAGGAATGAAACTAGATTAACTCTTTGATTATTCTAAAGTGTACACGATCTTTTTTTTTGTATCAGCTGAGAGAGGCTTCATTGATCTCCCCTAAATCTTGCTTCAGCTGTACATGGAAAGTCACCTCACTTTGAAAATACAGGCATACATTTTCAAAGCAGTGCTTCAATATATTCAGTGAGTGACTTCAACGTAAGCCACGTTTGGTGCAGCTGAAAGGGGGGACGATCAGTTATGGCTCAATGGGATAAAACTGCTGCCTGAGGACTTGCCTCAAGGTGCACCAAGGTGCAGCTCCAAGAGATGCTGCATACCCTCAAAGGGAGCAGAGAGCTGGGGATACAACCGAGAGCAGAGGGCAGGAAGTGCACCCCGGCTGATGCTCAGAGCTGTGCATGACTGGGTTCTAAGGGACCACAGCTTTCTGAGTGCGCTTTGTAGATGAGTGAAGTCCATTAAACTTGTAGATTAAGGTTACTTTACTAATTGGTTATCTCCCTTCACTAGTCACTGTCTATCAGCTGGCAACTGTGACACATACAGAGGGATTCAGTTTCTCAACTCGAACATGCTCTTTGAAATTTAGTGACAAAAATATATAAAAGAACTAGGAAATTAAAGCTTGAAAAGACAAACAAAAAGGGACAGCGAATATGAAAGTCATCAGTGCTTTAAACTTTGATTTGTGTTGATCAAGGTTAAATGTTGTTGTGCTTATGCTAAACTTCTGATGCAATGCAAATTTCTAAATAGTCTTGTGTAATATGTGGAAACAATAATGATGCCAAAGTTTTCAGAAGGTTGAAAGAGGTATTCAAAACCTTTTATTGCTTCATAATTTTCTGCTGGCCAGGCATCTGGAACTGAGAAATCACAAGAATACAGAACGGTTGGGGTTGGTAGGCACCTCTGGAGATCATGTAGTCCAACCCCCTGCTCACAGAAGGGTCAGCTGTTGCTCAGGGCTCTGTCCAGTCAGGTTTTCAATATCTCCAAGGATGGAGACTCCACAGCCTCTCTGGGCAACCTGCTTCAGTGTTTGGCCACCCTCACAGTAAAGAAGTTTTTTCTTATGTTTGAGTGGAATTTCCTGCATTTCAGTTTGTGCCCTTTGCCTCTTGTCCTTTCACTGGATACCACTGAGAAGAGACTGCTTCCATGTTCTTTACTCGCCCCATCAAATATTTATTACACACATTTGTAAGATTCCCCTGAGCCTTCTTTTCTCCAGGCTGAATGGTCCCAGCTCTCTCAGCCTCTCCATGTATGTCCAATATACCACAGATATGAAGATATCTGACACAGAACCCCAAGTATTCCTGTGTTTAAAGAAAAAGGGAAAACCTGAGAATTCCCAGGCAAACTGAAGACCATTTTAAAGATTTTGGGGAAAGTATGTGATAGAAAGAAAAATGTTCTAAGATTGATAATGAACTGAGTCAGATTTAGCCTTTTCAAAATCCAGAAATAATTTTATTTTGGCCTGTGCTAAACATGGCCAGACTGGTCTCAAGAAAGATTTAGAGGGGTAGTCCTAAATTATTTTTAAAAAAATTAAAAACCAACTTCACTTTTTTTTCAGCTGTAGAAGCCTCCCAAGCCTTCCCAAATGGAATTGATATCACATATTCCAGTCTCTGCAATCTCCTTTTCTTGCCCTCTTAGCTTTTGTGGTTTGTCCTGCATCCTCACACAACAGCACTAGACCCAGTATAGGCTCATTTTCCTCAAAAGGTACAGGAGAACAAGTCTGGGAGGAGTGAGTTACTACTGCAAGCGGGAGCAAGTCACGCTGGCCCACTTGCATCACGGTTTGTGTACAGGTCATTTTGAGGTTATTTTTCTCTCCAAAGAAGAACAAGCTACTTTGCATATGACAAACACACTAGAGCTGCTGCTGTGTGGTAATGCAATAAAGTAGTATTAGGTAGGCCAGACCGTGGGACTCTGAGAAGAAAGAGATCCCCCCAAAATCCCTTAACTGATTGTTCTTAAGTCTGTCCCTGGCTACAGGATTTTAAAACTCGTGGTTTTCATTTATATACTGAGTTCACCCTGAACAGCCAACAGGCAAGAATGCTTCTCTGTGCTTTTGATTCTTGTTATTACAGCATTATCATTTGCTCCCAGAATAAGAAACACAGCCCAGGGCTGATGCTCAGCTTTGGATTCTGAAAATCTAAATTTAGATTTCTAAATGTAAGCACCAACATGTGAGTTAGGTATCTAAGCTTCCATCTAGTCAATGCAATTAATGGATTCTGGAGAGCTCTTAAAATCACCCCAAAGTAGCTAATGACATTTAGTCAGATGTACAGCCCTCTTGTTTGTATTGACTAACATTCAGCTGACCGTAATGGGAACTTAGACACTTAGTTTACGTATAGGTACTGACACTTAGACAGTTAGGTTAGGTTTTGCAGCCTGCACTGAATACCCCTTGGGGATGTCGATCCACCGTGTTCCTTGCTGTCTACTTCATGCTTTGGAAGTGCGCCAGCCTTGTAGGTTTCTTCCCATATGGTATGACCCGCTTAGAGAATGTATACATGCTTTTCCCTCTCTCTCCAAAATTCCTCCTTTGTCTACATCTGAGGAGATCCGTTCTGTAGATCTGGAGGAAGCACACTGATGGCAGTTCTTTTTTATACACGCTTATGAGACTAAGTGTAACAATTTATTCATTGTAATGGTGTCCTGATTGGGCAGCAATGGCCCAAGCAGAGAGGTTTTACTTCTGTGAGTGATACGCATCAGTGCTGATGTTCCTGTTGTCACCTGAGTAATACATCTGCTACAGGTCTGACCTTCTTCTGAAACCACATTAATGAGACAAGTATGAGCTAGGTGACTGATAATAGCTGATGCACGTGCTTCCTAGATCGGATGCTCTCTCTGCTTCATCTTTTCTTCCGCAAAGTACTAAAGCTAAAAAGAAAACATGTCACTCATCTAAGAAGCATTATAAGCTTTCTTTGAAAACAACAGTGTAATTTAAACAGGTTAAATCAACAACAGAAATATATATCTTCAACCAGCTTTATGACACAATTTTTTTTTGTTTTTAGAGTGCATTGTAAAGTAGTCAGATAGGATACGATATCTTAACTAGTACAAAAAATGACAAATCAATCACTTTTATTGTGCTC
This sequence comes from Burhinus bistriatus, assembly GCA_013397275.1. Classification (NCBI taxonomy): domain Eukaryota; kingdom Metazoa; phylum Chordata; class Aves; order Charadriiformes; family Burhinidae; genus Burhinus; species Burhinus bistriatus. The sequence continues at coordinate 265,043 of VYXH01001843.1, forward strand.
CACCTTCATATGACATTTCAGCTCTTTGTTTGGATAAGAATCATTGTACACAACTCTGTAGAGCATTGTTTCTTTAGTCTACCCATGTCTAAAGCATTGTTATATTTAATAGGAGGTTTTCTACTTACAATAAAATTACATTGTATGTATAATTAGACTGGCACTGCATTAGGCATTGATTGACAGGACAAGATGGGATAAAATGTAACATGAATAGACTTCATGGTAAATATCAGTGTTTGGTTTATAGCTGTAAAGAGATTTTTAAAACTACCTTAGTTAAAAATGGTAATTGTAAATTATAGTAATTACACTATTAAACTACAACTGGTTCACTAGCTGGACTGCATCTACAGCATGAAACTAGTATATCAAGATATGGAATTACTTAGATTTCACAAGATATAGTTATTTATTTATATGTTAAAGAGTTTTCCATATAATCACTCATTCTCCAAATGCAACAGATAATTTTAAAATTATGTCTTACAGAAATATATATAAAAGCATTGAAAATGGGAACTCTTTTGAATCCTTTTAATGTCAAAAGAATGTCTTTTAGTTACTTCCTGCTAAACCCTCACAGGTCTGCGAGCAGTCTGTTTAAAAAAAGCCTAGAAGAATAGATGGTTGACGATAACAAGATCCAGTCTAATCAGGAGAGAAAGAAGGTCCCAGAGCAAAGTAGATCCCAAGCTACATCTGCATTTGCACTTTTAATTAAAGCAATTGTAAACTTCACCTAGAACAGAAGTATATTCCTTGCCATGCTAAATTCTGGTCTGTAGCCTAGCATCGAACAGGTTGATGAACAAAAGCCTGTGTTATGAATATTCTATTAATTAGCAAAGTTAGCTGATAAAATAGTACCAGTTTAAAAAAAATCAAATACAGATGAACTCCCATGAGAAAATGATGTTGTTGTTAATGGCACAGCAGTGTAAGTACAAACACTTGACGTTAGCTTTGCCACAGTGATATCGGAGAGTGAGGGACAAAGGATCTTGCACAGTCAGAAACATGTCTATTTGCAGTTTTATAGCTTCGCGTGACCACTGCAAACTTTATTGTGGTCATTTTATAGCTAGTGCAGCCAAGGTTCATGTGTTTTCTCAGATAAGTTACTTAATAAGTAGGCCCACCAAATTCTGCCTTTTTGAGTGGTTCTGAGTAGTGCCATATACCATGACTTAACCTGGAAGTGACAAAGCCCTGGGTTGCTACAGGAAGGCATTAGTTCTAAAGAGCTAAGATGTGAACACTTTAAGTGAAAATGTTGAGTAAAAAAAGACCTCTTTTGGCTGAAAGTGATACTGAATAACCCTAGAAGTAGCTGGGAATCCAACAACATGCCTTGTGTTGAAAACCTTTGTGCCTATAAGGACTGGCGATAGGTGATTAATTCTTTCTTACTTTTACTTTCTTTAAATATTACTCTTAATTTCTATCACCTCCTTTCCATGAGGCCATCAATGCACACATCACTCTGCTCATTGTTTAACTGGACTTGTAAATTAAAAAGAAGAAAATAGGGAGCTGCGTGTTGTCAGTATCTTGGATATGCCATGGCATGAGCTTTCCTGGTGGTTCCTTATGTTGGCATTGTTGGCTAGTGATAGTCTAACTGAACGCATGCTCAGAGCATAGGGGCTTCCGTGCTGTCCTCATATATCCCTCAGAAAACAGTGACCTGGGGAAAGCTTTGCAGAGACTTAAATCTGATCAAATGTTTCAGCAGAAAAGGCAACTGGCCAGAAGGACAGAGCATCACCTGAAGATTATCTGATAAGAAACAGATATTTGGGTAACAATGTCTGGCATTATAAGTCATCAAACTGATTGAGTGACTTGTGGAATACAGGTATCAGTGGAGTTAGTCACTCAGAAGGCTCCTCATTGACTTTTCCAAATGAAAGAAATGTGCCAAAGTATTCAGAGACATAGCATGGGCTTTGACCAAATATGTACATTTACACTGTCCACATGTGAATTAGTTGCCTAGATGTCCCTATACACTGTTGAGTGCTATACATTTTCAGAATGTGATTGAGGGCATCCAAAATAGACATCTAAAATAAGTAATTGCACCTGAGAAGTTCCTGGTGCTCTCCATTGTAATTGGAATGTAGTCTAAAGTTTCTTTAAGTGGAATGATATTATCTTGTTTGACACTGAGAGAGCATTGACAAAAATCACCAAACTTCACTGCCCCACACTTACCTCCTGTCCCTTATCACCTAGAACAGGCAGATAGCTGGACTGCAGGCTACATCTTAATGTTAAGTTTAGGATAATAGTGTCACAGGCAGAAGCCCAAGTAGATGAAAACAATTCCTAAATTGCCATGGGTTTTTCCTCTGGCTATCTGTTCTCTCACCTCTGACTTTTGTTGGAAGAAATGGATTTTTTTTCTTACATTTAGAAACATACTCCTATCTGCATGTGATAAGTTTAAACAAATTTCTTGAAATCATCTGTTCAATTTTTTGCAAAGTTTCTTTGATTCAAATAAAGCCTATGTTTCCACTGCTAGGTCAATTTTTTTATGTCCCCTCAGGAAATGTTCTTTGCTATGAAAGGTTTCTAGAACATCAGCAGATCAGGGAATATCCCCAGCTTAAACTCCTCTTAAGTTCCATCATAGGTGTGCATCAGAAGAAAAAGGAACACTGTAGAAAGTGTATCCGAAGTAATTTCCAGGCTTCTGAGAACACAACTAATGGGAATTAATCCGGGTACAACAAGGCCAAGTGCCAGGTCCTGCACTTGGGCCATAATAACCCCATGCAACACTACAGACTTGGGGAAGAGTGGCTGGAAAGCTGCCCAGCAGAAAAGGACCTGGGGGTGTTGGTTGACAGTTGGCTGGATATGAGCCAGCAGTGTGCCCAGGTGACCAAGAAGGCCAACAGCATCCTGGCTTGTATCAGGAAGAGTGTGGCCAGCAGGACTAGGGAAGTGATTGTCCCTCTGTACTTGGCACTGGTGAGGCCCCACCTCGAATACTGTGTTCAGTTTTGGGCCCCTCACTACAAGAAGGACGTTGAGGTGCTGGAGCATGTTTAGAGAAGGGCAATGAAGCTGGTGAAGGGTCTAGAGAACAAGTCTTATGAGGAGTGGCTGAGGGAACTGGGGTTGTTTAGCCTGGAGAAAAAGAGGCTGAGGGGAGACCTTATTGCTCTCTACGACTACCTGAAAGGAGGTTGTAGCAAGGTGGGGGTCGATTTCTTCTCCCAAGTAACAAGTGTTAGGACAAGAGGAAATGGCCTCAAGTTGCACCAGGGGAGGTTTAGTTTGGGTGTTAGGAAGAATTTCTTCACCAAAAGGGTTGTCAAGCATCAGAACAGGCTGCCTAGGGAAGTGGAGTCACCATCCCTGGAGCTGTTTAAAAGACGTGTAGATGCAGTGCTGAAGGACATGGTTTAGTGGCAACTTGGCAGTACTAGGTTAACAGTTGGACTCGATGATCTTAAAGGTTTTTTACAACCTAAACAATTCCATGATTCTATGATTCTTCGGAATCAATATAAAATGTTCAAAAGTGAGAGTACACACTAATCAGTGGGAGCTACCAAAACTAATTTGGGCTCATAAGGGAGGATCGTGTGAAACTGATTGCAAACATGAAAGATCAAACGTTTATCTGAGTTCATTCTTTTTGCAGTGCTGCACTTGGAGCTATTAATTTTCAATATAATTATTTCATAGGAATGGTAGATACTAAATAACACCTATGAAACCCATGCATCTAGGAATAAACAAAAAAAGTATACTCATTTTGACCTTGTCTTTTAAGGTTAAAGTGTGCCTCATAGGATACTTTCACTCATTAAATGATATGCTGGCAGATGACCTTGTAAATGTTTATGCATTTCCTTCCATTTTTTCATTTTAGAGTTGTCCTGATTAAGTGCACTGGAATCACTATATATTAATGTGACAGCTCAAATTACGGGTAGCTTGTAGAATAAAAAAGAAGATAAATTGGATAAATGGATTATACTGGGAAAGGTAAATTAATTAAGTTTCTAGGGAAAAACAGAGTCTCTCTAATACTTAAAAATCTGGAAGGTGATTATTTGTAAATAAATAATGCATAGAGAATACTTTTAATAAATGTAGTTGACCAGATTTACTATTCTCTCTGCCAGCAAGTATTTTGCAATAATTTCAGCAGAATGTTCCAATCTGACATCTAACCTAAATCTTCTCCACTTCGCTCATCCTTCTCCTCCAGTTTTCTGAATTCTTGCATTTGTGAGTCTGTGCCTAATAGTAATGACTGCTATAGACCCTTTTGTATTCACAGGTTTTGTGATGTGGACTTCTGTCCACCATGTCCGAAACTTCTGCAGTAGCCACTGCTGTCAACACATACGGATTTTCATTGAAAACAGATATAGATGAATTTAAATACATGACCAACAGGTGGAAAGTGTATTACTATTTTAACCTCCTAGTCTACTTGACCTATTCCAGTTCAAGGTTTTGTATTGTGAGATTCGTTTAGTGTGTCAGATAGTCCTAACAAAATTTGGATTTACAGCTCAATTTTGCCTAATTTGGCAAAATACTAAATAACTACATTGAGGTCTGATGTAGGAAGAATGTCAGAGTGCTGTATGAGGAAAGATCAGCCTTTAACTGGGGCAATTAAAATATTAGGTACCGAAACAAATCATGTTCCACTTAGTATAGCTCTGTCTCCTTAATGATATATCTTTACTACGAACAGTTAAAATAATGTTAATAAAGCTGGTTCTGTTTGCCAAGGTAGCATACAATCCTCACTAAGATTTATATATTTCTACACTTGGAATATTCTGAAACAAGGACCATGTTCCTGTCATGGCAAATTAGGTCAACATGGTGAAACACAGAGTCATGGGATGATGAAACATTAAAGAGTACATTATTAACTGATGTCTTTTTCATTTTATTTTTCTTCAGTGACATTTAACAAATTGAATGTTAAATGCTGAGAGACACAAAAATGCTTTGTTAGATTACTAAAAACAGGGAGAAAGTGTTCCCTCAACTGGTGTGTAACGTAGTAATATAAAGCTGACCTTAGTGACAGGTTTTGGAGGTGCTGTTTGAGGTCCCTCATCCCCCAGATACATTAGAGACTGTTGCTCCAAAGTAGTCTACATGATTTATTAAGTTTCTTGTATACTTTTATGGAATTACTTCAGGAATCTGTAATTTTGCCTTTGCCATGTCCCATGAAAATCTCAAGACTGCAAAAAGAAATGCGGCCATTCTGAAATCCACACACCTCAGAAGGTACCTCTCTGTTAACAGCACATATCAGCATCTTGAGTGAACAACAGGAAGGGTTTTTCCATGTTAAGTATGGTAAGAGAAGTGGTAATGTTACCTAGAGCTAAACATTAACTGAATCTCCTTGCCTACTTGCAAGGGTTAACGTCACATTCCAGACATAATGAGAGCAAGAAAAGTTAACATATTTCAACTTTTCTTCTTAGATGCAAAACAGAAAGGACAACATAAGATTCTGCATATAATAGCAAAGATCTATAAGGTGACAACAAGATTTGTGCACAAACTTCTAGGGCTCCAGCCAGAGGTCTAACAGAATAGCTTGCAAACTCATGTTTCAAGAGTACGTCTATGATATTTTAGATCAGTGTTATAGAAGATATGTATTATTTAGTTCATGCCAGCAGGTCATAAACCATAGCCATGTCCACTGTAGTGCAGTGTGAACGCTTCTTTGTTAAACACCCAGTACAATGAAGTCATTCAAAGGATTATGACAAAATGTAAGTCACGTGGACGGGATATGCCTTGTTTTCCTGCTAATACCAACAATATTTATAATTAGTAAATTATTAACCAAGTAACATCTCTTTAATTAATAAAAATAGATATACATAATCCTAATTTTGAGACAAACATGGTTTGGGATTTGCTTACTTGGAAAAAAATGCTGGAAGTTGAAATAGTACATAGGTCTCCCAACTTCCGCTCTGGCTCCTCTTAACTAGATCACACTTTTGAATTATAAGGTAACTGTGTGACTAATGTTGTATCTGCAATACTAAACAAGACACTAGGGGCATGGGACAAGGGACTTGAAACTCTGTCTCTGTCTCAGGACTGTAATTGTTTACCTCTGTGTGATTCAAATCTTGAAATACCCTGTTACACCCCTGTGTTTATACTATATATTTCGGTAGACATCACTGGCTTTTCTTGCAGAGGTTGTTCTCTTTGTGAGTGGCAACTATGGTGAAAGGAGTAAACATAATTTTTGATCCCTATGGTGATGAATACTTCAGGGATGTTCGACTTTTTAAGAAAAAATCTCTTTACTATGAAATGCATAAAAAACTCTTGAAGTATGCTTTGAAAGTTCTTTTATATAGAATAATCTGGCATTAAATTGACCAGTAAATGAAGGAGATAAAACCAAAAAGATCTGTTGTACTTAGTGGTGAGGTCTTTTATATGAGCATGAAATGACTTGTAGTCCTGGTGACATATTGTCTGAAGCGCATAAGTTGTGTCTCCCTGTCCAACAATCCATCCATATGTGCTAGCTTCTTGTATTTCTGCCCTTACCCCTGTCCCAGTTCTTTTCCCCACTTTCCCTCATCTGGTCAGAACAGGAGGTCCTAGCTCTGAGGTGTTGTGGTACTGCAGCTGCTTCCTGGAAACAGTAACCCATACAGTTCAGAAGTAAGGCTTCAGGCAACCAGGATCAAGGAACCCGACAAATCTTGATTGTTCATGATGCAGGAGTTTGAGAAACAGGAAGTATGGAAACAGCAGAGTGGAAATGCACCAATATATGCTGGGGGCTGCCCACCTGGAAAGCAGCTTTGCAGAAAAGGACCTGAGGCTCCTGGTGGACACCAAGCTGAACAGGAAGCCACAATGTACCCTTACCACAAAGAAGACAAATGGTACCTTGGTTTGCATTAGGAAGTTGCCGGCAGGTCAAAGGAGGTGATTCTTCCCCTCTGCTCAGCACTGGTGAGGCCACTCCTGCAGTACTGTGTCCAGTTCTGGACTCCTCAGTACAAAACACACTGGAGAGAGTCCAGCAGAGGGCCATGAAAATGGTGAAGAGACTGAAGCATCTCTCCTATGAGGAAAGACTGAGAGAGCTGGGATTGTTCAGCCTGGAGAAGAGAAGGCCTGGGGATCTTATCCATACTTGAAGGGAGGGTGCAAAGAGGATGGAACCAGGCTCTTTTCAGTGGTGCCCAGTGACAGGGCCAGAAGCAATGGGCACAAACTGAAACACAGGAGGTTCTGTTTGAACACAGGAAACAATTTTTTTCCTGTGAGAGTGACTGGGTACTGGCACAGGTTACCCAGAGAGGCTGTGGAGTCTCCCTTCTTGAAGATATTCAAAAGCTATCTGGACATGGTCCTGGGTGACCGGCTCTAGGTAGATGTGCTTGAGCAGGTGAGCTGGACCTGATAACTTCCAGAGGTCACTTGGAACCTCAGCTGTTTAGTGATTCTGTGGAAGGTTAAGGGGTATGCGGCACTTAGGATTAAAATCTTTATTTGAGGATGGAAGATCAGAGAATGGTGATGCCAGGAACATCTTGCTGATGACCTGGCTCAGGGAAGGAATTTCAAGGATGGTGGCCATACACAACTTTGCGGTGCAGTTCAGCAAAGAGTTTGATGATGTCTGCTGTGCTTAGATTGATCTTTTGGGTGGTGGGGAATATAATTATTTCAGGCAGAGGAAGCAATTGATAGCTGATTTCACACATGCTGGAAAGGAGGTTTAACCTAGGAGCCCTTGTGTAAAAAAGCCATCACCCTTACTGCCTTCTCTTGAAGTATTTCTTCTGCCTCATCCCCTTACGCAGAAGGGGATAAGTATCTCTACCTCCTGGACACATGATTCTGAAGTACAGAAGGCATCTTCAGTGTCTTCTAATTGCAGAATAAGCTGCTAAACCGTGGCCAGAAATATAATTCAATATATATTTCCTCTTTAGCAATAGCTAAAGCTTTAGAGTGGCTAAAATCAAGAGACTTCCTACAGACCTTGGTGGCTGCTGTGAGGCAGCTATGTGCTCCCACTGATTTATACTGTTATTCCCACTGGGTGTTGGCCATCTAATCCAGGATCTTGATGGCAGAAAGGAAGTCAAGCAGCTAAAAGTTTAGGCATTACAAATCCCAGCACAGCAGCACCCAATTCATTTCATATATCTTGCCCTTCATGTCTAACACATACATTTTATCAGCAGCTTGTAGGGCATGTAGTCAGACAATTTCCATTATGGTCAGTGAAACAGCATGGTTAAAATCCTGTGCAATGCTTTATAAATTTAAATTTAAGCATAAATGTTCTGTAACAAGATTATTGTATCTGATCTGATGGTTGAGGAAAGCTCACTCATTTTGTATTGTCAGCACTTGGAGCAGTCATTGATGTATTAAGCTCTTACACAAGTCATGGCATCTTACTTGAACCAACGTGCAGTCACAGGGGATTTCAGTTGAAAGAGTAGATGCAAGATACACATTTATAACAGTGAGGGCAATCAGCTTTGCAACGGATTAGTGAAGAATATGGCAAATTCCCCATCACTTGGAGTCCTTTAATCAATGTCAGATGTCTTTCTAAAAGAAACAACCTATTTCAATAACACTTTGTTAGGTTATATGCACAAATAAGAAGAAGGAATCTACAGTTTTCATGCAGAAAATTGGTTTAGTTTAACACCGTTTCCACTTCTGCTTTTAGCTATTTATGCTAAGTAACGTTATGAGGAAAAAAAAAGATAATAATGAGACAGTGGTACAAACTACCAGATTGTTTCCCTCAAAACCACTAAAACAGGAAGTGAGCTGTGACAGTATTGTCCTGAAATTGCTGCTCTAACAATCGTGCCTCCAGCTGAAAATTCACTTTGAATCTAGGCCAAATCCTCAAAGGCCTGACTATACGGGTGTACACAAACCTTTTCTTCATGGAAAAATTTGTTCATCTATTTTAAAAACATTGTCATCTCTGCATGCATGTGATGGATCTAGCACTTACCTACACACAGGATAGAATTTTCTGAAGCAAATCCCTTTTGTCAAAATGGGCTTTGCAAGCATAAAGTCTATTACTTACATGTGTGAATGCTTATGCCTACATACTTTAAAGCCCCTTTCAAAATTTAGTCTATTAAATAAACACGCAAATTAGCAAGACTGGTATGGTTCTCCAGCTGAAAGCTTTCCTTTAAAATAAATGTGATATTTTACTAGAAGTAAATGGAAACACTTAAAGAAGTGAGTTGATAAACAGTATTGAGTTGGGGTAGATTTGTAGCAATTGATGTTTTGACAAAATTGGAGATGCTGAAGCAGGCATTTTAGCTTGACTTAGCTAAAATAATAAATTGCAGTAGCCCAACCTGGACATGACATAGGCATGAATCAACTTCTCCATCTTCTTCAAGCAAAGATCTCAGGCTTGTACTGTACCTGTGATGGTGAAAGGGGGTTTGAATATTACATGAAGATGGCTGTCAAAAGGTAGCTCTTAATTCAATATCACATCAAGGATTTTCATGCTGACAGAATATGAGATTGCCGGTCCCAGAAAAATATCATAGAGAAATAACTCTGCTCTGTATGTTCTTTGCAACAATTAGCAAAATGCTGACTTCATTTGTATTGTGATTTGTTGAAAAAAACATGCTGGAAATACTTGAGTTTTTTTGAAGCAAAGTATTCAGATGTATACTAATTTAGATGTAGAAGTCATGTCTACATTCTACTTTTTAAATGAAAATTTTCAATTTATAAAAGACTGAAGAATCTACCTGTTAAGAACTTTACTGAAAAATTTGGTTTTCAAATATTGAAGTCTGCTGTTGCTTCTAATGTTATACTGTATTCCCAAAAAAGATACTTTTTTTGTTTGTTTGTTTTCCTCATTTTAGATGGGATTCATGACTCCTGCGAAATGAACTGAAAATGAACAGACATGCAGGGCCTGCCTATGTTAGCTACTGCTAGTCTTAACAGCCCAGAATAAGAAAACTTCATATTTAGGTTGGCACAAATCTTGGATGACCTTTAGTTATTAGAGAAGGTGTAATAAAGACCTTAATCCACCACAGCTAGGAAAGGTTTAGTACCGTGACAGTTTTTAGATCTTACGTTTGCTGTTATCAAGCCAAGATGCCCATTAAAAACTACCTGAAAATTGCCATTACTTTCAGTAAAATTTGTTCTTCCCTCATTCTTCAGTTACCTTGTTCTGATTCTGTCCTTAAGACTGCATCCCAGTAAATCTATTGCCCTTTCTAGGGCATAGCAGTCATTTCTCCATTGTCTCCTCTTCCTGCTGTATGTAAGTCATACGTGCATGACTTCTGGGGTATCGCAGACTGCCAGACTGAAGGCAGACTGTTGCAGACTGAAGATTGCCTGATGACAGTTCTAGTGAAAAATACTGCATAGGGGAAAATGGTTGGGTGTTTTCCAGTTTTGTTTGTTTGTTTGAAGACAGAGAAAAGAAGACTATGGTGTGGTTATGTCTATCATAATAGTTTACCAATATATGACTACTATAAAGAGGATCAGCTCTCCTTGCTCATTGACCAAGTGAAGATGGGTATCAGCAAAAAGCTTTCCAGCCATAAGGACAGTGAAACTATGTGGAACAGATTACGTACGGGTGCTCTGGAATCCCCTTACCTGGATATTTTCAAGAATAAATTAAATAGACTTCTGCTAAGTATGGTCTTGACCTTGTCTCAGTGGAAAAGAAAGGACTAGATGAATTCCTGACTCCTTCCTATCCGTATTTAATGACATTTTCCAGTTCAGGCTAAGTTTCTTTCATTAGCATGATTGAGTTACAAACCCTATGCTTTGTAGCATTTGGTATTTCTTAATAACTTTATCTAGTGAGCTATTGCCAAATCTCTTTCAGAAGAGGGTTATCTAACGGAGCCCATCTTTATTCCCTTACTGTTTGGGGCATAGTAAGAGCTCTGACAATAATGTGTAAGATGCATATTTAATAATGGCTCTATTTAAGTTCACTGACTGTGATTTCACCTGGATTGTCATGTATAGAGACCAGGTGACTCAATAAGACACACTGTTCCTTTCTCATTTTTGCTATGACTAGGTGCTTTTTCACATCTTTCAAGGTCAGTGAAGAGAATGAGTACCCTGAGGTTTTATAACACAGAATCAGAAAATGGCTGAGGTTGGAAGGCACATCTGGAGATTGTCTAGTCCAATCGTCCTGGTCAAGCAGGGTCAGCTAAAGCAGGTTGCTGAGGGCTCTGTCCAGTCAGGTTTTCAGTATCTCCAAGGATGGAGACTCCACAGCCTCTCTGGGCAACCTGCTCCAGTGTTTGACTGCCTCCATAGTAAAAATGTTTCTTTCTTAAGTTTGAGTGGAATTTCCTGTATTCCAGTTTGTGCCGATCACCTTCTGTCCTTTCACTGGATACCACTGAGAAGAGGCTGCCTCTGTCTTGTTTACTGGCCTCCATCAAGTAGTTATTACACACACTGATAAGATCCCTCCTGATCCTTCTTTTCTCCAGGCTGAATGGTCCCAGTTCTCTCATCCTCTCCATGTATGTCAGATTCTCCAATCCCTTAATCATCTTTGTGGCCCTTTGTTGGACTTGCTCCAGCACGTTCATGTCTGTCTTATACTGGAGAGCCCAGAACCGGACCCAGCACTCCAGATGATTCTCACCAGGGCTGAACCGAAGGAAATAATCACCTGCCTTAATCTGCTGGCACCGCTCTTCCTAATGCAGCCCCAGGATGTTCTTGGTCTTTGCTGCAAGGGCATAATAGTCAAATTGTGTCCACCAGGACCTCCAGATCCTTCTCTGGCAAGCTGCTTTCCTGCTGGTAACCAGTTGGTACTGGTGCATGGTGTTATTCCTCCCCAGTGCAGGACTTTGCATTTCCCTTTGTTGAAATTCTTGAGATTACTGTTAGCAAAGCCTATTATGTTTTAATAGAGAATAATCTAACTGTTGATATGTCACATTTTACTTGTATACTGCTGAATGTTGTATCAGTCAGCACATAGTAAATATCACTTTATTTTTGCCATGTATTTTCTTTATATAGTTAGGTAACTAAAAACATATCAGTAAAGCTGTGATACTTCTCATTTAATTTAACTGGTCAAGTTTGCTATACAGTCCAATTTTCAAGCTTAATTGTAAACTTAGGTAAGTCTACCTTAGGAAGGATTAGGGGAAAAGGAAGGTCTCCAAAGCAGCTTTCATTCCATCCTTAGGAATACATATAAAACACATGTGTTGAATCACCATCCGGAAATCCGATTGCTCTTGAGTGACTACAGATGGAACCTGTATGAACAGTTTAGATTTGTCAACTAGAGATAGATGAGAAGCCATCACCTTAAATAAGGAGATCTGGGAATATATTGTCATTCTTACCTAACATAGATGAAAAGCATGTGCCTTTACCCATCAGATAACAGCCCTGCAAACAACACTAAATATTTTCCAGCCCTCACACCATAAAGTTCTTTAAAATTAATAAAGAAAGAAAATGTTGTAAAAAATTATTTTACAAGTATTTGTGAAGTGTCCCCAAATTTTTAATGCTTGGAATTATGCAGCAATGCTTTTCACTAAGTTTTAAATGCTTTCAAGCAAAGTTTCGTGATTTTGTCTAGCCTTACACACTAAAATATGCTCTCTTCAAGTTATCATCTAAATTATCATCCATACTGGTTTCCAAAGATTGATCCATTTCTGCCCTACAAGATGGTAATAAAGAATCAAGTTACATCTGGTTTGATTTCCCTGTAATGAAACAGCCAATTGCCCCATGTCAGAAAAGATGTACTGCAGGTATTCTTCTGGGATTTTACCTGGCTTTTGCCAGTCAATAAAGAAATAAGATCTAACATTTCATTTATAAAACATGAATTCCACTGGGTTGGAGGCATCCAGAATGATAATAGGTTTTTACTCTTGTATGCGGAATATTTTAGCAAAATCTTTTTGCTATCTATCATTAAGAAAACAAAAAGTACCATCCTTTGTGATTTTTGGACTGGTATACTTATTTTACAATACAACAAGATAGTTTTCTGCAGTGTATTGCTTACAAATGCTGACCTGAATTTATCAGGGAAGAGTTAAAGAAAATTACTGTAAGAAGAACCTCACAAGTGAAAGGAAGGATATTCCAGTTTGCAGTAGGGGAATTTTTGGATGTACAAATTACCATACTGTAACAAATTTCTTAAGGTACAATTTTTATTCTTCAATTATTTATCTGCCGTGAATACTTTAGTATTTGATTTGACTCAGCTTTTCCCTTGTATTTATCTGTTGCCTTAGCTATCTCAGTTTTTTAAATTTGATTGTACCATTCCTCATCCAAATCATGCTTTTGATCAGAGGTAGTTCCATTCAGCATTTGGATGGAAAAGATAAGAAGAAATTACTTCCTTTGCTTGGAAAGGTAGTACACCAACTTTCCTGGAAAGAATATTTTTGTGTCCAGAGAATGTTCATTGTTTGCTCCAAAAATCACATCAGAAGTGTTAAAATGATATTAATCCTAGAAGCAGCAACACATACTTTAACTGAGCTAGTTTATCCACTTCCTCTACACCTGCTGCTCAACCCGGTGCTTCCCTTGGCCCTTACATTCCCTGATTCCCTCTAAACTTCTAATTCTCTCTTATCTTAGTACCCTAAGTGTCCCCATGCCAACAAGGTCTCTCCCAGATATCCCTGCCTTCTTTCACTTCAATGCTTGTCACCACCTTCTCTCTTGCAATACCCTAGAGACATTATTCTTCTGCTTTCTCCAGCTCCCTCTCTGGTCTGCAAACTGGGCAGGAATGTGCTCTTTTGCCAGATGACCTGAGGTGCATAAATGCTGACTGATAGGGCAGACCATCTAGCCTGTTCCTCTGCCCATCTCTCGCCTCCTGGCTGCCAGGTGGACCAAAAAAAAATGTTGTGCCCCTTGACAGGCCAGAAAAAAAGGCTAGTGCTGTATGGTAACGTCTCAACCTCTTTACAGAAATGTGCTGGTGTACATGCCAGAGTCTTGATCCCCGACTCATCCTGGCATTTTTTTCGCTGAGAGAGCAATGAATCCCCTTTCTATGTTCCTGGGGACCAAGAAGCAGAAAGGTGATGGCACGTTTCAGTCAGAATACAGCCTAGGGTACTTGCTTCTGAATTTCCTTGTTTTAATATAGTCTGTGTCACTCACAGGCTGTATATTAAAGTCTTGGCTCTAGCTGAGAGGAATCCAGGTAGGTTAATTAATTAAACATTTTCATACTGAGGGTTACATGACCTTTCAGGTCCACAGAGAATATACAAATGATACCATCCTCTGGGATAATATATCATGCTTCTTTGCCTCTGTGACTACCTTTATGCATGGCATCAATCTGGATTTTTAATATTTCTGGAGGTTCTTGCTGATCAAACAATGTTCAAGAGGTACTTTGACAATTTTTTTCTCAGCCTTTGAAAAACAATTTGTAGTTTTTATATAACTTCATCTCTGACCTACCCTCCATATCTTTACCCGAGGCATGAAAACCTATCACCACCCAAGTAAGATCAGTTCCTAATAAATCTCCGAGTAGTTAAGAAGAAAATCCCTTCTTAGTGCTCTTTTGTACGCAGTATTTTCTCTTTGCAATCTCTTTTTTTTTTTAAATAAAAACAGATGATGTCTAAATAGATGAAGCAAATATAATCTACACCTCAATGACATTCAACATTATGCCAACTCAGTGCACCACTCCTATTAGCTGTTTTCAAGGAGGTTTGAAGTGACAAGTTTAAAAAATTGTCAAGAACAATGCTCCAGAAATTCAGATGTGAGTGACGAGCTCTGAACTAGCACACTGGCATTGCAAATCTCTTCACTTCATGTGTTCCTTCTTGCTCACCGTGACATCACACTCACTGAGAAATAAACTCTTCTTCTTCTTTCAAATTCTGACACAATCGCAGTGCTGGGGTTGGAAGGTGAAGCTTTTGAGGAGCACTGTAATTTACCATTGTGCCAATTCCACGCTCTAAATTAAGGGTTGCAGTGACAGTAACTATCGAGAAAATTAGGATGCTAGCATGGGAAGTCTACTATGGCAAAATATTAAAATTTCTCACTACAAGTATTCAGCATTAATAGATAAGTTCCTAGCATTAAAATGGATGCAGAAAGTGAAGGAACTTGTTAGAACATGAATTAATCTGCATGCTGCAATGGACAGAGATAGTGCTGTATCATGAATTTGAGTGAAAAATTTCAAGTTGATTTTCTTTCAGGTTCATAGTTACGTACTATAGATTCACAGATGTTGTGTGTTACATGCTATGACTTCCTTGAGTCACATATTATCAGGCTAATGAAGGGGCTTTGGATTTCATTTTAGCCTAATTCAGCCTTGTTTCTCCAAAAGGGGTTTGCTTCTTTATATATCACACGAAGAAAGAATTGCTCTGAAACATTGAGATGCTGTACTTACATCTGTATGTCTGTCATATGCCTGTCAGCTGGTTGGTTTTGCAATGCTGCTTCGGGTGGCACTCCTCCTCTGGAGGGGTAGGACTTCTCTCAGAGCAGGTCCAAGCACCAATTTTGCCAACAGGCCAAAAGGAGGGAAGGTAAGACAGATATTTGGTAAGTGTAAAGTAAAATTTAATTTCAGACATTTTTCCTTTGATGAAGCATTATAGTTCTGTTACTGAAATATATTACAATGGCATAAAGAGACGCAGTTAAATGAGACAATCAGTATTAGCAATCATATCTATTCTCTGCAACAGTTTATTTACATGGTGTAGATAACACAGACAAAAATAGTTTTGAACAAATATTATTTTGTTATACTGCTAAATTTATCTTTTTGTATTTCCAGACAATTAAGGTTGTCTTTGAGCTTAGTAGCCTTGAATAAAACCTTTGTAAGTTGCTTCAGCTGGCAGTCAAATGATTTCCTTGATTTTGAATTACTGTACTATAAACTGCAACAAAATTTCTGGGCTGGCTGAATCTTTGTATGTGGCTTCTCCTACACAGGTAGGGCTCTAAACTCAGTAGACAAACGTGTGAAGATTTTGTTATGTGGGTTCATATGTTTCCTGGTTTAAAAAGACGGACATTAGTTTTAGCAGCACCAGGAGGGGAAGGTGCTTTCTGTCATAAATAGATGTTTTTCAACATATATTGAACTCATGATACCCCTATCCATGCTCCCAATATTTTTTCATTTTTCATTTCTGTGCTTCTGTGTCCCAGAAGTAGATAGTCAGACACATACAATCTAGCCTTTAAAGTCTGAGCAGCTCTCCTGGCTTTTTTTTATTTACCAGTTAAGATAAACGCTTCCTTCCAGAGGACCCTCTTTTAGCCATAGGAAACGAAGGATGGAAACCACTCCACTAAGAAACTGAAGTGAGATCTTACAGTGACTAGCTGTGATGGTTTCAACAATAGTTCTCATAGGAATTGTGCAAATGGAGTTTTTCAATTCCACTTCCTGTTGCTCACAACTGTGAATAACATCTTAGTTTCAAGGATTTCATGAAAAAAAATCAAGCAGGATTTCCTTTTACTGCAAGCAAAAACTGCTTTTTATTCTCCCTGCCCCATTTTGGGACACTTTCTTTTCTGGAAGTTCAATAGCAATATGTGACCTCTCCCAATTGTTGCTGATACACCTCACCATTTGACTCATTTTTTCATTACTAGAATCACTACTAATGTGATTTCACTAGTTTCAGAAATGTTAACATATTCCCAAAGCTATCAATAGCAAGAGGAATATAAACGTTATAATTAGAGTTTACTTTTGCATTATCTGTCATATCTTTTCATTCTGGTCCTTGTTTTGCATCCTTATTAAAGCTGAACATGTCCCATTATTTAACCGCATACAAGATACTTATCAGAAAAATAAAGTGTTCTACACCCAACATAGTTTGTACTGTAGTTTGTACTGCAGCTTTAGTTTGTACTTCTGCCTGAACAATTACTTATTTTATGTTTTGCCGTAACAGTGTTATACTGCTCCTATACACACCATAATTGTAAAACATACTGTGCTTCTGCATTCATTTAAAGAGCAACTACTTGGTAAGCACAAAGTAATTAAGCAATAAGACATGACAGGCAGTGCATTTCTGGGGAATTATTGCACTTCTCAGATGTCTTGAAAGATACGAGGCTAAAGGTTGAGTGACTTCAGTCACCTGAGAAGTGGAATAATCCCCCAGAAATGCATTGCTTACCATGGTTTATTGCTATTATGAAATGGAAATTATGAAACGAAAATAGGAGGAAAAGATTACATCTGTGCATTTATGGAAGATTACTTATACAGGTATGACATCATTGTCAGCTCTATATGTGTCCAGAGAATTCTTAAAGACGTTTTAGAATTAACACGTGAACAACACAACTCATCTGAAACTGCTGTTTCAGCACTCCTTATTACCACCTTTACCTAGACCAGCTCCCCAACATTTCCCTATAAAATCATATTTGTATTCTCGGTACAGACTTTGTCTCTGATACTAATCACACAACTTCAGGGGGTGTGGTTATTCCGAAATAATCATACCCCCTGGAGGATTAGAAGCATTTGGTTGCTTCCTTGCCTTGTAACACCCCAAGGTCATTATCTCATGATAATCACATCTCCTGGAGTTGCCTTATTGCTTAAGTGTAACACTAAATTTTAATTACAATGAAATAGAGCTCTTCTGGTAGTTTATACAACATCCTGTGTGCACAAAGCCAGATGGAAATAATGCCTAGCTTTTACTGTAATAGCATGTGGTGGGCTTGTGCTCCAGTGCAATAAATGATTATGTTTTGGTTGGTTTTTTGATGAGAAAATCATTTTGAACTGAATTTGCAGCACATTACTATCAAATTTAATATGGGGTCTCATTATTGTTCTGATTTGTTGTAAATTCAATTTAAATTAAAAACATATACTGAAGAAATACATCGATAATGTTCTAAGTCTCTGATACTACTAATACTATAGAGCTCCACTTGAATTTGCTGAAGATGGGGAGTGTAGTGTTCTGCTCTTTAGGCATTTCAAAAAGTCATCAGTAAGAAATTACTTTTGCACTGAAAATTGAGGTAGAGGTTTCTTGAGAAAGATTTAATTTTGTAAAGGAATTCAAAGTTTGAAGTCCATGAGGTTCTTCTCTTGTCTACCGGAGTAAACTGCTATATGTTGCTTTTGCTTAAGAACCTACCTACACATGTATTTTTTAAATATTTTCAGTTGTTTTCACAGCAAGATCTTAAAACATTTTTAAACCACCTTCTGCTTTGGCTAGAAAAGCTGTCGTGTTTTGTATTTACCAGTCCTCTGACAGGATGTTATATTTGGGGATATGGAAAACGCAATTTTTCAAATCAAATAGCCACAAACATAGAAGATAATATTTAAGTCAAATAATCTAGACAACAAAAAAAAAGAAAACAGACAAAATGAAAAGCATCAGATACGTTGGACTACGTAGTACTATCTGGATACATTATGTTTATAACTGCTTCCACACTCTTTTGATCCTGTTAGAACTACAATTGTATCTTGAGCATTTAGAAATAGATATTTGCTGTTCATTCTTAGTAAATGTCTTGTTATAACACAGCATTTTTTAAGAGAGCTTTTAGGGCTTTAACAGCATTGTTTTTCTTCTGTTACCTTTTCAGATATTTTCAACAAAGATAGTAATATGTAATTGCTTGTGAGAATGATCAAACTATATGAACCTAGTTTTGTAGTGTTTTATTTCGCTGTGTTTTACCTTCCTGCACTGCAACTTAGTCAATTAAATGTTAGCATCGCATTTAGCTCTTGAAGGTGTATGTCCTGACATTTTTATTGTTATTAGTATAATTTTTATTTCATTATTAACTCAGCATGAAAATAAAAATATACTCTGGTAGGATCACAGCTTAGTCGTGCTGCTTAAAGTGGAGTTCCCAGCTGTTTACTTACAGCAGAGAGTTTCAGACAGATCATTTTGTTTCAACAAGTCTCCCTAGTGATCAATGCCTTTTCTTCCATCCAGTGACACCTTCCTGGAAACTGGTGACCACTTTCCAGCTGACTTGTTAGGAATGGATGTTATGAAGATATTAAGCTTTTACATGCTCCATGGAACAAGTGGGTCTCAAAGAACAGAGACCTTATTAGCGTTCCTCATCAAGAAATGTGGACAACTTTCCTAGTGAGGAAAAAAATTACAAAACATTCTTCAGTACAACTCACATGACTTGTACGTGAGAGATGTTAGAAATTAGATGTCATTGGTTCTATTTCTAGGGGATGTATTTTTAATTTTTTTGTCCAATGTTCTCTTTGAAGAGAGACAAAGTCTTTCCTCATATGTCCTGTGAAATCAGTTAAGTCAGTTCAGGAAAAGTTAGTTCTAGTCTGCAGTAAGAGAGGTCTGTTGATTTCACTAGGGTTATGGTGATGTGGCAAATTGTAAAAATTGACCAATCCTTCTGATACTAAGCTAAATTGATTCTGTAGCATCGGGCAATGAAATTTAATCAGCTTTCTGCTGTGCTGAAGTCTGCTGTCACCAACAAGGGTTCATTACTTTTTAGTAGTATTGATGATGAATTACCTAACAAAGAAAGAATTTTTTAATTTTTGTCACCTTGTTCAGGATTAATAATAATAATAATAATAGTAGTAGTAGTAGTAGTAGCAATAGTAGTAGTAGTATAGTGTTAGGAAACAAAATTATTAACTGTTGCACAAAGTAACCATATTGTGAATATTTCACCCTTACCAAAGCCTCTTATCTTGTTCTGCTCTTACACATAGGTCATATTATGCACTGCTTTGTGCTAGTTTGACAAGAACTAATGTGGATACTTAAATATTTTAAAGGCTGCACATTTCAGAATGATAAAATACTCAACTGATCTTCCTTTCCTGTTGAATTTGTGGTTAATGATAAAATAATTTAATCCTTTTTTTTTTTTTGTCTATTAGTGATTTTAACAACAAACACTAAATGTTCTTTTGAGGAAAAATCTTCAAATAAGGCCATGCAATGGCACTTTTAAACTACCGTTGGTTTTTATTCAGCCATAAAATCTATCTTTCATATAGAAACCCACTTACATGTCTTACTTCAGTGAAGGTTATTTGTAGACTGAAGGTCTTTTCTTGTCAAGATATGATGAATACCATGTGTGAAGACAGAAGAGCATCAGGACCTGTATTAGCCGGAAAACCCACTGATCTGTGAATAACCTAAAAAAGAAAACCTGAAGATTAGCAACGTCGCTTTTAAGAATGATCCATCAAATTCAACAAGCAGATTCACAGAGATGAATCATCTAGTTCCTTTTATTCCAACAATACAGTAAAGGTTATTTTCCTTCCGTACAAATAGAAGTTCTGAAATACAAGAAATAGAGACTTGTGAGTCTTTTTTCAGTCATAAGGCAATGATTCTACATTTTTCATTCAGTGTGTTTTTTAAATATTTTTCCTTTTATTTTTCAATGGAAGTAGGTGTGGCTTAGCCCATCTAGTACACAGCTAAGCTGTGTGATTATGTCCCATTTTTAGATGAGGTTATATTTTCTGTAAAGATTAAGTCCTCTGTCAAAACCATTTAAAAAAACACAAAAAATAATTACGCATTTTTAGCACATTTTTATTACTTTATCACAATGTATCTAACTATTGCTTCCTCCTAGCTTGAAAATTCAGTGAGACCATTGTGATAACCTCTCTGATGTCTGATAAAGACCATGGAATTTTCCTCAGCCTTATCCTCTCCTCTCCTCTCCTCTCCTCTCCTCTCCTCTCCTCTCCTCTCCT
>VYXH01001843.1:285951-301387 GCA_013397275.1 Burhinus bistriatus
CCTCGCTGCCCCTAAGCTGACTCTGACTCAAGATTCAATAACGTCCATTAAAGAAAAGTCCATTCAAACCATTGGTGAACTATTAACTACCCTTACCAGGGAAATTTACTCAGAAATTCTTACCCAGAGGTAGAAATTTCATGTCAAAATTTCTGCTTTTAACTTCTAGCCATTGAATGTTTGACTACTAGACTGAAGAATCACTCCCAAGCAATTCTTGTCTTAGAAGTAAATTATTTTAGGCTGTGATCTTCTCTTAACGCTGTCTTTGATGAGCAGAAAGAGCTGGAACCTTTCACTACTTGCTATTCTTATGATTATTTTTGTATGACTTCTCTCTGTTTTGTCAACATCCATTTGAACACACCATTTCTGGTTTATAAAAAGATGGTGATTGATGTATATTAAGAATTTGATTATCAAATCTAAGTCAATAGATTATTTGTACTGACCAACAGCTATAAAAATTGTCCTGTAATCATTGTTTGGCATAAAGAATGGGAAAAATAAAGGAAATTATATTACCTGTGACTGAAACTGCTTTCTTTTCTGTTGACTTTGCATTCCCCTTTTTAACATTTGTTTAACATTTGTAAAGAAGGTTACTTTACAGCACCTATACTGATTCAGATACAGCTGGGATTCTCACAAGAATTTTGCATCTTACTCCTGTTTCTGAGAGGACAAGACCCTAAACTACCTTGAAAAAGAACACAGAGGTTTTAGATATGGGGTTAATTTTATAACTTCCGTGCATTTGGAAAGTAAATGGACTATCTCCAAGCAGCAGCTCTTACATTCTAGAAAATAAGGTAGGTGGATTATCATTAAGGGATAAATGGAGAACAAATTAAACAGAGTGTTTGAAAGAAATTACAGTAAAGAGTATTTTTTATTTCTTTAATGGGGGAGAATTGAACAGTCAGTGACGAGGTCATGGGAAGCAATTACATTTTACAAGGGTTATGAGCAGAAAGCAAAATTTTATCAGTTAACTTTCATCAGTTAATATGAAGATATGATAAGTAAATTTAAATATGGATATAATACAGACCTCTGTACACCCAAAAGGGTCTTCTGCTTGTGCTTACTGAAGATGACCTCCACTACGCAAGGCAAACATTTTACCCCTGTTAGTGCTGAACAAGCAGCGTTGCTGTAGATATTTGCGTGGCAGGGAAGGGGTGACCAGTGTGACACATGGCATATCCACCAACCTGGAGGATGCAGAGCTCAGGGCTACTCTACATTTATGGCATTCGGAGGCACAGGGATCCTGAATTCCTCAGGTTCCAGGTTTACTGACAGAAGTTGAAGAAGTTGTCTTTTCTGGTAATACACCACACTTCAGCTCAAGGCCAGGGTCTACTCTTAACATGCATTCTCTCCCTAAAATAGTCTTCCTAGACAAACAACTTTTATGTACTTCTTCCTTTCCTTTTATCTATGTAACTCCAAATTTTACCAGACACAATAAACTTTTCAACTATGAACAAGGGATTTACAGTAATTTTTTGGGAGCCATCGGATGACAAAGTTCCATTTCTCTTCCCTTTAAATAGCTAGTAATTATTTATACTGTGATGTGAAGCTTTTTGATAATGTTATTTATATACTAATTCTCATTATGCAAATTAAATAATAAAATAGCAGCAGTGTAACATAGCTAATGATTTATAGTTGCAGGAATGAGAACCTTACAGCTTGAACCATCTCAGAATATTTGGAATAACCTTGAGGGCATTTCAACACTTAAGTATCATCCATTTAAAGCTCTTAAAGCTAATAAAAGATGAGCACAAAAGCTAATCTGTGTTATTTGTAATAAATTCTCTGTTTAGAGGGGCTACAGGGTGCATATTTACAATTTAAGTTTTTGTGAGGGCCAGGCATATCTAAATATTTGCCTTTTGTGACACCTGAAATTAAGTAATTCATTATAAAAATACTGGGTTTTGCCTTGATAACGTAAAGAAACTGAGCATGGCAGTGTAACCAAAGAGCTGCAGAAGAGGGAAATTCCACTGATTGTAGGAAGTTTAGTGAAAAGGCCTTGAAACGTATGTCCCACCAACAAGAATAGTCATAAATCATATGCGAATGCAGAAGAG
The DNA here is from genome assembly GCA_013397275.1 of Burhinus bistriatus. Classification (NCBI taxonomy): domain Eukaryota; kingdom Metazoa; phylum Chordata; class Aves; order Charadriiformes; family Burhinidae; genus Burhinus; species Burhinus bistriatus. Next base: position 288,063 of record VYXH01001843.1, read on the forward strand.
GCTGTCAATGGTGCCTAAATGCAGGACTGCAGCAAAGTGAAAAGCACTGTTAGAATTTGGCAGTGAAAGGCTACCTGTATTATTGATTTGAACTTGAGTTTAAACAGCCACCCCTTCAATTTAATATCCCATTCTGAGGATGTTAAAGCAAACTCACTACTAAATAAAACAGGGAGTTAAAGAGACATGTTTCTTGATATAGCAAAACAATGAAACAATTTAATTAGGCAATAATGTTTCTGGCACTGGCGTATACACAGCAATAAACTGCTTTTGCGGTTGATTAAATGCTGGAGTGAAACAGAGCGTGAAATCTTTCTCAGAGGAAGGAGCTGCCTCTGGATCTTCCCGTTACCTGTGGATCTCCCCAATGCAGTAAGGCAGCAGGTCTCACTAATGATTCTCCCGTGACTCTCAGTGTGGCCTTCAGAGGATCCAGGAGATCAGCACTGACTTTGCTTCTCTTCCTTTTTTGCATCACTGTGTGCTCCTGCGAGCAGTTCCCAAAGTGACTTTTCAACCGCTGGTTACTTACCCTCTGCTTTCATGTACAACGCAGTAAAGCTACGGTAACACAGCCTGGGAGGTACAGGCACCCAAAAGAACACCTATGCTCAGCAGTACGTTCTACCCTATGCATTTCAAATAGTCTGGGCAAATAATTTGGTAACTTGGCTTTCTTCACTTTTACAATTAGGATACAAATGTAGAATACCTTCTCATTGCTCTCAGAGAAAAACAACTGAAAATTTTTCGTAACTGAAGGCAGTGTTGCATCCAGCTCCTTATTCATGCTCTTTCTGAGGTATTAAAACATGTCTTACTGTACATTTTCTGCATTATTATCTGGTCTATAGGTGCTTATCAAGAATTTTGATGACCGTTATTAATATCTATATAAGGCTGTCTTGAATCATCTTGGTTTTCCCCTGTGAAAACCCCAAGTTATATCCCCATAAGGTAAGTTACACAAGACAAAGCCTTCATTTCAATTTGTTTTGGTAAAGAAGGATTTGGAAAAGCTTTGCTATTGGACAGCACCCAATTTTTTCCTCCAAATTTTATGTCTTTTCCAAAAGTATTCTTGTTTGTGGGTACACCGTTATAGAGTAGAAGCGTTTTCTTTAAGAATATGGTGGAAGAAATAATCTCAATTATAATTTATGAAAAAAAGATTTCTTAATGATGTCCATTTTAATCTTGTAAGTGGACTAAAACTCCTGTTTGAAGTCCTAAAGATCATGGCTGCATTTCCTCAGAATTCAGCCACTTTCTGTTAAAGTACTTTGCAGACAACCTAACTTTCAAGGAACGTCCTTGGTTTGGCCATTACATAATTCAGTACTTCTGAATACTTCTGGGACGCTCCAAAGTTAATTTTTTATATTTAAAAGTCTAATTGCTAAGTTCCTAGGTGAGCTTTTTAAATGCAAATTTAGCACATCTACCACCTCCACTCCTCTTCTGCTTCCATGATCATCAAATCAAGCACCCCTCTGTCAGTCTAGGCTCCTTCAGATTTGTAACCTGAACTGAAATCTTAATGGCTCTTCCAACAATTAAATCTTTGACAAAAGCTTGTATTTCTTCACCACAGAATGGCATGTTCCACAAAATGGCTTCCCTGGGGCCCAATCTCCATCTTTAAACAAAAACAGTTCTCGTTCTCTGGAGACATTGTATTTATTGAATGTAAATGTCATAATAGCTTGACAGGTGTTGAGGCTTGTCTGAATTTTGTGATCTGAAGCTGTAGTATCCTACTGCCTGCCCAACAATTAATCTTACTGTCTTTGTAGGGTCCCAGGGTCTATCTGCCCAGATAACAAGGGGCAAAGTGACCTGTCAGTTAAGCTTAGGAAAGTGCTAAATCCTGAAAGAGCACTTAAATCCAGCACTTAAAAGGACCTCCTGTACAGAATTGCCTTTCCTACCTTTCAACACTTGCCCTAGATAAGATGATGGAGGAAGGGCAAGACAAAATAAAAAAACAAACTTAATAACACCTTCCCTTCCAAAGACCATGATTTATAACAAGATTGTGAGAACATTCTGAAGCTATTTCATGTTGAATTACAGTATACCTTTACAAGTGGCTGCTAAACTAGGAGTTCATGACAGTACTACTTGTGTTACTCTCATACCGTTCCTTGTGCTGCCACTAAAATTTAAAATGCAGTACATACAAAATAGATCTATAAATTTATATAGTAACTATCCCAACAAATGCAAACTCATTCTTAGTAACCATAAAATTACCTTCTGTTATCTATCACCCAGTGAATTATAGTTTCATCACTTAGAACAGCAGCAAAACTGAATAACACTGCCTGTCTACCCACTATTTCACTGTGATATTCAGTGCAAGTGCTGCAGCTTGCAGAGAAAAAGGATAAACAACAAAAAATTAAAGCTGAATATATGGTGTGGTAAATAAGGGTCATGTTATCAGCTCTGCACTGAATATAATTTTTAAAAGTCAGCATCTACCTCTTTAGCTTTTAGTTTGAACCACAAATAAATCAATATAATTTTGGTCCCTAGATATGCTAACCAGGTTCTTATGGAGCATTCCACTGTCAAATTACTTGCATTAAACACAGAAACAGAGTAACATACACACTGCATAGTTTTTAGTAAGGTACAAATTGATATAACTGTTTCTTTGACAGAGTTCAGAGTTCAGAGTTTGCTGTAGTTCCTCCTGCCTGTTCAGAGCTAAAGGTGGTTGCTCTACCACTGTCACCAGGAGCGGTGGCTGGGTGCTGGCATGAGGGCACAAATTCTTTCCATCACAGGTGAATGCCAAACGCACGCATACAGAAGACGCATGGAAAACCCACTTTTCCTACCCTGGACTAGCATTTTAACCCTGAGCTATCTCCCACAGGGATCAACGAAGATACAGAAACACCGCTACGTGGTTTGTCTGACCCGTCACAGCTATCGAGACACGAGCAACGAAAACTCAGAGGAAGCTGTTTGTGATTCAAAAATTACAGATGGAAGCTATTCAGTAATTTGGTGCATGTTTGAAATAATTATGTATATTACAGGCACATGTAAGTCTGAATTCATCAGCTGAATTATTTTTCACTAATTATTTGCTCAGTCTGGTCAGCGCCACGAGTGCTGTGTGTGAAGCTGCAAAGTGAACTTGTACAAAGAGGAGCTGCTTTTGAGGAGCCTTTCAATGGAACTCCTTTTTTAATCCTGCCTTCAAATAGCTTTGCGTTAAGAAAAGAATTAAAATGTACTGACATTTGGCTCTCGGAGAATGGATTCCCAAGTTATATTTTATCTAGATTCTATTCCCCAGAGCATCTGTTGTGATCTTGTTTTTCTCAAAAATGTGATAAGAAACATTTCAAGCTGTATTTCACAATTTATCTAGAGCTTATTCATTCAAAGTGTGATAAGAACCTTTTTTGCTTTTCCAAATGTGTAAATAAAGCTTGACATCAGTCAGAAATCTAGGTCTTTTAACATTAACATTTGAAAATTGTGAATTGTCTGCCACAGAACTTTGATGATAATGGTCTTATAAAGGAATAAACAGGAAGGTCAAGCTGCCAGTGCCTCATATACAAAGAAGAACTAGAACATGCTGTCTGAATAAAACTAAAAGTAATGTTAACTGATCTGTTACAAAGCACCAGGAATAATTTAGCATTTTAACCAAGCAATTGAAAGAGCAGATGAATACTTTTGCTTCACAATAGAGGGCTTAGACATTTGGGCAATGAACTTCCATAAACCATACTTCTTTTTTTTTCATATTCATGTTTATTATCCAAATACGCTTTTTTTGATAAATTAGCAAAGCTCATTAAAAAGCTTGAGACAAGCTTAAAGGATGGAAAAAATTATCTCTGACATTAAGATAAAATGCACATTACCAACCCTATTCTGATTGTTTGCTCTAATGTGGAAGTCTTGGATTTGCTGCACAGCATCTGACTTGTCCTTTCAAGACTCTGCATATCTCCGCCTTATTATGGCATTTCCTCTTTGTTTCTTCTGACTTCGTTAACCCAAGTCTCTCTGCCCACTTTCCTTTTTTTTCTATCTTTCCATTAACCTTGCCTCAGTGACCTCCTTCATATACCCTGTCAGAGTAGATGGGAAACTTTCTTAAACTTTCTCTCATTCACATCTCTTCAGGTTTTTTAGAAAGATTTTTTTTTTTTAAAAAAAAAAGGGAGAAAAAAATTTAAAAGCTACCTGGTATTTTCACTAAGTTCTTGTCAGCTAGCATGTCTCTGCATTCCTTTCGTTTACATGAGGGTTGTTTCTTTATCCAGGCACCTTGCAAATAAGGAGTGACTCCATGCTCGTCAGTCAAGATAGTTCAGCATGGAAGTTGTGTGGAACAGGAACCGGGCTTTTGTATAAATGGCATGTGCAATACCTCCAACCGAAATGGAGAATTAACATATAATTAATTCTAAATTTGAATTGATATTTAATGGACCAGTACAGCATTTTATACAATGTTTTATTAAAAATTGTATCCTGAAACACTTTCAGTATTAAATATAGATGCAAAATTAAATAGACAGTAAATACTATGAATCAAATAAAAAGTAAAAACAAGAAGAATGATTTGTTTTGTTTTCTAATGTCCATTCCAGTACTGTTTGAGTGCTCAGAACTAGATTGAGAGCTCCACTGAATCTAAAGAACTGCATGGGGAGGGGGCGGGGGGAGCAGAGAGAGGGTAGTGGTGGCCGTTTTACACAGCAACTATGGTTTCTTCTTTAAGTTTAGTTTCATTTCTTTTTTTTTTTTTTTTTCCAGACCAGCATAACAGTGTACCACTGACTATTCTGCCTCTTCCTAATAAGCCTTGGTTTTTATCTCACAAAATGAAAAGACCAGTGAAATGATATTTTTTTCCCAGTGTGCTGACGCTGCTGTCCATCAGTGCTAGCACACAACATGCTTCCTCAGATGGCGGTGAACAGTTGTTTTCTGATGGGGTATTTCAGCAACCGGCAAGAGTGAAATATTCTTTTCAACAGACTTATCTGCAGTTTTATTTACAGATTATTCCTCACTTTGCAGATGAATGGCAGCTTTTCAGAGCTAATCAATTTGCTTAGAGTCCTTAATAAAATCATAGTTGTAATAATAGCACAACTGAAACTGTTTAAATCCTTTTTCTCCCCCTAAAAATGCTGCTGTTTATGTGAAAACAAGCAAAGAAAGCATTATGATGTCTAAAATATATCAGGTGCGTACCAGAGTTAATTGAGTCTACTTAGATGACTGCCATTTGAAAGAATTTAAATGACACAAAACCAGATAATTAAATAACCTTATTTAATGATAACCTGGATCCCAGAAATGTATCAAACCCCTGTAATTTGTTGTACCTTTAGTTATCTAGACTTGCTGAAAAACTCACAGTTTAACAAGATACTTAAGAGAACAAAATGCTGATTCAAATGGCTCAGGGACTGTCATCATAATTGTAAAAACCCAGCCTGAAAGGTCAAGTTCCTTTCCAACACCTTCTCAAAAATTTTTTTCCTGTGACTAATAATCTTAACTTGCTTTTTTGGCTGTTTATGTTCACACACACACCCCACACCCCCCCCCAAATGTGACTGTATCTTTAACTTAACGACATCAACTGAACATTGGAAGGAATTAATACATCAAACAGCAGCCATGAAAGTTGGTGTTGGTGGTGTGTGTAGGTCAGGTTGTTTGCACTCCCATGTTATCAGTTAACACACTTTGTTTTATGGTGAAATCCTTCAAGCTAAGATGAAGTTTATTCCAAAAGTGTAGTCACCTTTTGCCATGGAATTTAAGAGCTATGCCTGCTGCACTATTGTCCAAGTATTTAAATTCAAACAAGAAACAATTGCTCACTCTAGATATAAAAGAAGACCTCAAGACACACACTACAAATGGGAAAACAGAAGAGCTTTTTAGACATTTCAGTGTCTGCATGTTTAGGTCTAGTTTCTTTTTAATATCTGGCAGCTTCTTTGAACAATGACTTGCGTCTCCATTTTAAGTTACACAATACAAACAATTTTAATATTCCTTGAGATATTTTCCATTTGTCTGATCATTGTTTTCTGAACCACTTGTTCTACAAAACTGTATTTGAGATTAGATGAACATTACTGCCCAACATTGTAGTTGTATCTGTAGTAATAAAAAAAAAACTTGCATGGCACAACCCGTATCTATACAGCAAAACTCTTTTACCTTCCAGAACAGACTGGACACTTCCAAAGAACCCACTGAAATACTCCATGGCCCATAATAATCTCAAAGCTATGCACAGGCACAGTATGAAAAACTGCTGTTTGCCACAGTCTGAGCATACATCATCTTGTGTCTGTGCTCTGGCCTGCACCCTGGCTTTTTTTCGGTTTACTGCTATACATGTCACCCAGAAGTTCAAGCATGAAAACAACACTGCGCTTTATTTATAGATCGCATTACATAAGATGTCATGAGAATACATAGAACTATGCTATGTGCAAAATAAGACAGAGTTCATTTGCATTATACTGTCTACGGCATTCAAAATTAGTATAGATGTTTACATTATCTAGTACTCTAAGACCACATAAAGACCTGGCATACACCTGGAGTTTGTAAGTAATGCAGAAACCTTAACTTAGACTGTTACCAGGATGGAGCTGAAAGGTAAATTTTGTAAGCGTTATGGTATGTGAGCAGAACTTACAGTACTGTATAAATACACATTCTGTTCTATCTCTTGACTCATCTTTCTCAGCCTACCTTAACGTGCCCGCTTGTCTCATCCACCAGTTATGTTTTGTCTACTTAAAGCTTTTTGAGGGAATGACTGATATTTTACCCACTTCTGCACAGCAGCTATACCAATAGGGCACATCCTGGCTTTCACCTTTATCAAGGAAAAGAAGAAGATTAAAACCAAACGTGAATGTTCAGACGAATGAATGACACTCAACAATGTCACTGAATACGGATGGCAGAAAGCAGCACCTTTTTCCCACCTCCCTTGTTTCCCAGTTGAAAAGAAAAACAAAATTAAAGCTCTGCTTTATGGTGCATGCAAATCTCCAGATAAATGCAGATCGCTAAACTGGATGTCACGTGTGTGTCAATAGTGCAACATATCACAGATACAGGTAATCTCCTTACGGAACAGACATGGTGTTTAATGTGTCTGACGGATGCCCTTTTATACCATAACGATATTGAAGACTCCACAACAAACACCTGACAGCCTAAACAAATTTCGGGCATGCACGATAATGATGAAAAATCTTAAGGCATTCATACACTTTACAGTGGAGTGTCAAAGGTCTTTTGTAAGTCATTGTATCTCGGTAAAACAGGAAAGTTTTAATCAGGAACTGCATCAAATAATCTGTCAATTACGTTATTTGATTTTTGTGGCTCAGCTTGTCCTTAAGCTTGTTTTTCTAGAACTATGTCAATATCTTTCAAGTTCCTATAGTACAACATGCCAGTAGCTGCTGTTTTGGCACAATTTCTGATACATTGATGCTTATCAATCTAATCATGTAAGGTTCATCTTCCAAAGGGAAACAACTGAAAGATCATAGCATCATATTTCACAGTGGAGTGGCTGTCATCACAATATATCATGCATGTATGCAAAGGTCATACTGTAAATCTGTTTCATTAGGGCCAAACTCTTATTGCCCCAGAACACAGAAGAAGGAGAAGGCAGTACATGAGGGAATCGCTGATGTTACAGCGGTGCTAAAGAAGTCACTGCCAACAGGTAGTGTCCCACAGCCATTGCTGCCATTTACTACATATTTGTATCATGAAAAAGAATTTTCTTATGGACTCTTTCATCTCCACAGAAGCTTTTATTCTGCGAGACAGGTGTTCTATACATCACAGGTATTTGTCATTGAAGACAAAAATTTCCTAAAATCCAGAAGTAGGGCAATAAGATCAGGTTGGCTCTCTTAACTTATATCCATTTTAGTGTGTTCTGTTTTCACTGTGTTTGATTTCCTTTCCTCACCCCTATTTTAGCTCTGGTCAGTACTGTGCAAATGGTAGGTTAGGTATGTTTTTCTTTTAAGGGAAATTGCTAAAAACAAGAGAAAAATTATTTAAGCATTAATTTTTCTGACTTTTCCCTCTCTATGGATGAATGTAGAACTGCAAGGTAAAGCATAGATTTCCACATTTCCTTTTCCTTTAGTTTGCAGGGAATATATCCATTAACCGTGCCTAAAATCATCTTAATAGGTGTTCTTAATATTGTTCATCCTTCTGGACTCCTCTGCTTGCTTAAGTCAAATATGCAATTTCCAAATGTATTTATAAACATTTGACAACTGACCTCTTTCTGTATTGAAGTGAACTGTATTGAACTACATGAGCTACGCGTTGCCAAAAGTTTAAGATATAATTTTACAGAGTCCAAACAAGACATTATCAGAGATCACCATCTTGCTATTTCTTACATCGTGTTCTAGTTAGCCCATGTGACCACTAGTACATGGGTGGACTGTGATTCACACGGTGTTTTTTAGTAAGGCATGTGAATCATAGTCACTGATTTATTCACATATCCATAATCTTTTTTTCCCATTGGTCAGACTTAAAAAAGGTTGAGAGACCTTTGACTTACGTATTTCAGTAATGGCTGTTAAAATCAATTCTAGTATTAAAGTCTCTAAGAATGAACAATGGAAAATTGATTAAATGGTGAAAGAACAGTCCTTTGTGGCCTCGTTTGCTTTTTCAATTAGTACAGATGTCACAGCTGGTCTAGGTGGCTCTCAAACTTTTGCAAAAAATGTCCTTGAAGCTTTGTCTTTTTGTGAGCTTTTTTCTTCCAAGAAAGATGATTTTGCATTGAAGTTAGCACTTCTGTATTTTTTTTTTTTGTACTCCATTTTTGCTAGAAAGTAAACAGTCACATAAATGAACTGTGTATTTGACTGATAAGACACTAACAGGGGAAAAAAACTGCTAGGTGAACCAGTGTGCTTTTGAGGGATTTGATTTCTGTGTTCTGATGGATTCCATTTGAATTTGTTTCCCTCTTTTAGGAATGATGGGGGTCAGTTCATGTGTATGTTTGACAGAAGACAGTGGACGGGGAGATGGCTCTTAACTACAGCACCTCAGATTGCTTTTGACCAGAATTCCTGGGTCTACAGGTGAAGAACTGATGGGAACATGTATGAATTCATTTAGGAGAGCTCCAGTAAGTCATGTGATTAAGGCACTTAACTGGGATTTAGATGATCTGAGTGCAATTCCAATCCCAGTTCTGCTACAGACTTACTATTTGATGTTGAGAAAGTCATCCTGGGAAAGATTTTTCATGAGCTTTTAGCTTTGGCCTAATTCTGCTCCCATTGACTTCTACATAAAAGGAGTTCCCAGCATATGCCATGACGTGGCATATCATGCCTATATTGGTAACCTATGACTGTGTTGTCTCTTGGAAACTACAGGTAAGGTAGATAAATCCCTAATTTCATTGCTTTAAATAAAAATGTTAGGGATTAAATTAATTTCAGTGTGCAAATATGTAGGAGAAATGAATAGGAGACTGTAACCTTAGCTGCACTGTTTCTCTCCTTTACCTGCTCTGATTACCATCTAATGTTCATAAATGCAAACACTGAGATTGTTTCTTTATTTTAGCTATGTAAACAGTTTAGTTATAATAGGCAGTAGGTTTCTTTTTTAGTGCTTTAATGTTTTATTAATTTAATTTTCCACAGTCAAATTCTTTTTTCATTTTGCCTTATAGCCTAAATTTCCCTTGGTATTTGTAATTATAATATTTGTTTGTGATTATACTGCAACATATTGTAATTCTTGACCAGCTGACAATGAACTAGAATTTGTATCTAATGTCTTATTAAAAATAAAAATAAAGACTGACATTAAGATCCCTTAATTTATTTTTTGCAAATTCAGAAATCAATTGCTTGATTAAACTTAATGCATTTAAAACTATACATTTCATCAGATATGTAAAACACATGAGCCAAAGTCAGATCCCTTGTTGAATGGCTATAACTACCAGCAAAGTTACTGCAAGTTGTATCAACCTGTAAATGAACCGAATTTCTCCCATGATATTTGGAATAATAGAGATCTATATAATGGATTAGTGGTTGGCCTTTCAAAGACAGTGGTCTGATTACAATGAAGCCACTGCCAAATGATTCAGGACATCCCCCAAAACAATCAGATAAGTCTGCAGTTTTAACATGAATAAAACACTTTGCAACTTTGATAGTAATCATTTAGTGTCCTAAGTGATGAACCTTATTCAGCATTTTTTTGTATTGCATAAAAAAACCCTGTGTTTGTCCAAAATCTTGCACTGGCCTCTCAAAAAAGTCTGTTGATCAATGCGCCGCTGCAACAGCAGCAGGTTCTTTGGTCCGTCTATGTTATCCCCTCTTGTTCCTTCAGCCACCTAATGTCATGAAATTTTTTTCTGCAAGGGTAGCAATAAGAGGTAAAGTTGTGGATAAAGTTTCATATCTATGCCTGGGTGTAAAGCAAGTTGGATTCTGAAGGAATATAATTCGTATGAAGGGCTGGACTGTGTTTGACCAGAGGTTTTTCTCTGGGTGATTGCTGTTACTTCTTCCGATTTCAGGGAGAGACTGTGGAAAATAACTTTTCCTTTTCCGTGGCACAAACTTTGGATAAAATGTATCCAGAGTAACCGTAATGCATTTCACATTTACTAGAGATGAATCCTGACCTTTCTTTTTCCAAGACGGTGTCCTCTGAGAGACTAACTCATCCTGGGACATGAGACACGTAAGATATGGTTAGATTGAAAAGGTCTGATTCTTTATATTTGGGAAAGAAGGATTATAATTAGAAAAAAAGTGCTGTTACAGGAATGCAATTTTTTTAGTCCTTAGCATTGAGAACTTCTATGTTATTCTCATTTTTTTATAGGAAGCTACAGCTAGTAATGAATAGGGTAATTTGTTCCTGAGGCTGAAAGCAGGACTACTTTTTTTGAAGATCCCACTAAACTTCCATCTTTTCCAGACAGCTCTCAGATAGACTGAACAGCACAGTTCTCTGGGAATACAAAAACCTGGGATACTAAGGGATACTAAGGGCTAAGACTTGGGATGCTTGATCCTTACTGATGGGGATGAGCAGAAGGTTACGTACTGTGAAAAGCTGTACCAGAATGTTTAGTTCTGGTGCAAATGCTTACGTTTGATTTGTATTTTGCAAGGAAAAGTTATTGCATGAGATTGCCCATGATGTTGTGGCTAATACCATTCAAAGCTATCCGTAATTTGAGAAGGAATAATACGTGGTTTCTGCTAGTAAGATTGACATAGGATTGTTGAGTGCAATAGGTATGATTTCAGCTTGCTTCGACTACGAGAGAAAACCTGATTTTACTGAAGACAGTGTACCGAAGGTATGTCTTACAAACACTTCACGATGGAAGCCAAGTGGGCACTTTTCTCTGTCCCAGTTCCTACCTCAGGTTTACTAGAATGTAACCATTCACTGTGTGAATCTTGAGATAATGCTGAACAGCTGACATACAGACAAATTTGTACCCTGTAGGTTGCTGAAGTTCTTTTCTGGTATTCACTGGGATTCCTGTTGGTGATTTTCAGAGCAGTACAGGTTGGTTTTCAGTCTACCATAATAAGTAGGAGGTTATGCAAGTGGTTACTTTTTCAATAGTACAGCATCATCAGCAAACTCTGCCACCTTGCAATCCACTTACTCCAAATTATTAAAAAAGTATATTAAACAACTTGATCGTAGTACTGACCCCTGAGACACTCCATTATTAATATATCTCTTCTTTGAGGTTATAACTATTTATTTCCTATCATTTAATCACTTTTTAATCCATGACAAGCCTTTGCCCCTTACTTCATTGTTATTTATTGTCTTTAATATTCTTTTATGAGGGACCTTTTCTAAAGCTTTTTGAAATCCAAGTAAATTATGTCCACTGGGTCACGTTCATCTACTGTCTTATTAATATTTTCAGAACCTTCCAACACATTAGAAAGGCACAATTTTCCGTTACAGAAAGCTTGTTGGTTTTTCCTTGCCATATATATTATGATTCCCCAAACGTTGCACTATTTTTTGTCTCCTTGATTTTCAGTCATTGTAACAAACTGTAATTCTCAAGACATCCCCCAAATACTTTTAAAAAAATAAGAATCATGCTAATGACTTCCCAGTTCTTAGGAAGTGCTGTGATTGGTAAGGATGTACTGTGATTTGTTATTAAGCTTTTCAGTCAGTCAAATAATTTGAAGGATGATTACAAAACTTTCTGTGAAGAAGATTCTGTTCCAAAACAACCAATGAAGTTTTTCATAAAATAGCTTGGAAGAGGAGCTTTATTACCTTATTTCTTCAGTAGTACTGAAATATATATAACTTCTTAGATACTTTAGCCAATTCCTGCACTCATTATCCTCACTTCTTTAGTAATAAATACCAAGAAATTTAGTTTTCGTACATATTTCGTATTTCTAATAGATGAAAATAGATGAAAAAGGTGATTCTGAAAATCTTGCACTTTAAAAATGGGGTCAGAGGACTCAGGAAACCTTCTCCATCTGGCACAATTTTGGTACTTGATCCCTTCCAAAGTTGACTTTGTGTGCTAAGGCTCTCTCTCCTATAAGAGAGAGAGAGAGAGAGCGCAGAATTGTTCTAAGTCAGCCACCTTTCCCCTTGGGGGGCCTTGGGTAGGGAAACACTGATGAAACAGAGAAAGAAACAGGAGAGCTTATGACGCTTTGTTCACCTCAGGGAAGACTGAGGTGCCTCAATAACGTCTGCAGAAAAACCCATGTGCTGAAAAACGAGCTGTCGGGGAAAAAGACTGGCCTGGCTGAACAGAGAGCTATGGTTGCAACTCAGGAAAAAAGGAGAATTTATGGCCTTTAGAAGAAGGGGCAGGTCACTCATGAGAACTACAAAGATGGTGTAGGCTATATAGGGAGAAAATTAGAAGGGCCAAAGCCCAGCTAGAACTTATCTTGGCTTCTTATGTTAAGGACAATAAAAAAAGTTTCTAGAAATACATTAGCAACAAAATGAAGGCTAAGGAGAATCTCCATCCCTTGGATGGAGGAAAAGATGAGGAAAAGGCTGAGGTACTTAATGCCTTCTTTGCCTTAGTCTTTAACAGTAAGACCAGTGGTTCCCTGAGTACCCAGCCTCCTGAGCTAGTGTCCTGGTTGGAGGTAAAACAGGACCAATTTTGTTCAATAACTTTATTTTTTAGCTAGGCCTCTTCTAACTGCTGAAATTAACAGCATGTTGTGCAGAAA
>VYXH01001844.1:0-22532 GCA_013397275.1 Burhinus bistriatus
GGGGCACTTGGAAAAAAAGAAAGTCCGTGAAAAAGTGTAAAGATTTTTTTTCCCTTTTACTTTGGAAAATGTAAAAACCTAAGGAGAAAAATGTTAGGAAGTTTCTAGTTAGAAAAAAGTTTATTGCTTTCTTCAGTTTGAAAGTATCAATCGGATTATCCTGTTTATGCAGCCGCTCGTAGAAGGGCCGTCACAAAAACCAGGAGAGTAGTTAATCTAGTAAGACAAGGAAGGAGGAAGGAAAAAGAAAAAAAAAAAGTTCAGGCTGAATTCTACCACTTTTGTTTAAAGAGCCAGCGTGGTTGTTTCAGCTGCTAAACCCCGGTGAGGACAGAAAGAGCTTGGATGGCAAATAGACGTCATCTCTGGAGCTCAGAGCTTACTCAGTGAGCGGTGCTCAACCAAACCAGTGAGAGAGAAAAGCCTTTTATTTGCACAAAGACATTGCTGCACACCCGGAGGATGCTCTGTCCCACCATCTAGCAGATCCAGTGACAGCCACCACAAGGCCAGGCTGGATGGGCCTTTGAGCAACCTGGTCTAGCGGGAGGTGTCCCTGCCCATGGCAGGGGGGTTGGAACGAGATGATCTTTAAGGTCGCTTCCAACCCAAACCATTCTGTGATTCTATGACTCTGGGCTAATCAGGGCCTCATGCCTAAAATTGCTAGTTTCTCCTTCATTCCTCAGGCACTGGATCTTCAGCTGGCTGCTTTCTCAGCATTGTAGAAGAAAATAAAACAAGCAATTTCTGAGAAAGGGAACTGGGATTCAGTGGTCTGGAGAGTGAGTAGTAGTAGGAAGCTTCTATAACTTTTCAGAGCAGCAGGGACTAATCTTTGCTTGTTTGGGTGGCTTGTGTCCTGGTTTTTGTACTACCATCGTATCCCACACAACGGAGTTGTGCTGCACTCCTAATTACGCTCCCTCCTGTGACGGGAAGGATGGGCGACTTGGACTTCATTGCTACAAGCCTGCATGGCTTCAGATGGGTGGTTTTAAGGACCTCTTCGTTCAGTGTTCAGGGCACATGGAGAAGTTACCAATTTATTGGGGTTTTTTATAGCAGACCAAAGCTGGAGAGAGCAAGCGAGATGCTCACACAAAGGAAAACCAGCTGCATTTTACAAATACCCAAATTGCGCTATCAGAGCATTAAATATTTATCTGTGAGTGTCTGCCCGTTGAGTACTTCAGTATATTTAATTTTTTTATTATTATTATTGTTATTGTCTGTCTGGACTTGGACTTATCTCCTTGGCCAAACATAAAAGATGATTTGTGTCGTAAACATATGGCATGTGAGGTAGGGCTTAGGTTTTTCTTGAGATTCGATTAATGAGGTAAGAAAAGGGCAGAGGTATGGAAGAAGGCTTTGCTAAGCTGCCTTTTAAATTCCGTACCATATTGAAAATGGAGCTCTGGCAGAAATAGTTTTGGTTTTGAAGGTCTGCTCTGTGTTAGCAGCACAAGAGGCAGCTGCCTAAAATAGGAAAATATTAGAGGATGTTTGGGGCCCATTTCTTGAGGGCAAGGCAGGGAGCTGTGGGTGGCGTGTGTTTCCCAGGCTGCCAAGGGCAGCAGAGACCACGGAGCTCACGCTGATAAGGAATGGATGATAACATACCAATGCACTTTGACTTTTCTGCGAAGTATTAAGGCTACAGAGCTGCAGACTGTGACACATGGTAATTTGTTGAAAATTACTATTTGCAAAATAGAGAGGACCCATTCTATTAGCAGAACTGACAAGAAGTTTTGGGGTTTGGTGGGGGGGGTTAAAGAAAAAAAAGCCTTTGGGACTAGGGAAGATAGACGCAATGTTGGCTATTATTTACCAAATCAAACTTATTTAAGTGCACTGTCTTTCATACTTAATAAATGTTGTAGCGTGGCTTTTCGTGGCTAATAAAACTTGGTTTACATTACACCCCTTGTCTGCTATGATTTGCCTCCTAGGGCTCACTTAGAGTGCATTAAGAAGCTGCACACAAGATCAGGGTGATTTGCTGCAAAACTTAAATAATTCATTTATGCACCACTGCTCTCAGACAGTGTTTTTACAAATGCTATAATGAGACAAGCTGTGAAATGTTTTACATGGCAGAAATGAGGGCTGCTGCTCAAGTCAAGTCTTTCTGCACGGATTTTATTCCTTGAAGTCTTCAGGAAGACTTTCAGATTGTTATGGTGTAGACCTCCAAAGCACGCTGTCCTGCTGGTAAGGCTGTTTGTCCTAACTCAGCAATAATATTTTTTACTTCCATGTTCTTTCACTGGAGGACCTGAAATGAGCATGGGCTACTTAAGGAGTGAAGAGAGGAAACTATAGTTCATTATGCTGGGGAAAAGGCCCTTTTCTGACTGCGGCTATTCCTTGCCTACCACGCTGATGCTCTTCCTTACTCTGCTCTCTGCAGTACGCTTTGCTTTTTGTTAATGGGCACGGAAGAAGTTGGAATGATCGAAGTTAAAATATACCAGAACTAAGCTTTACTGTCAACGCTGTTGACAACTCCCCTGATGTTAGCTCTCAATTCTCATCCTCTGGAGTCGTGTTTCTTCTGTGTAGCTATAACCTTCAATACCCTCGGCAAAAGTCGTGGTGTTCTGAAGAAGAGCTTGAAGTATATCCTGAACCTGCGCTCTCAGGAAGCAGTTGTTCAAACATAAAATAGCTCGATTATTTACACTAAATGTTAGAATAATTTTTATTTTTATTAGTCTAGCAATCTGGATGGAGAAGGGGGGATAGTGCTTGGGGTTGGTGGAGCAAGTGTGACCTCTCCATCATTTTTTAAAGCGTTTTAGGCTATAGCTGTTAACTATATCATCGGATCTTACTTGTTCTACAGGAAGAACAAATTACTGAAGAATTAAAACATTAAAAAAAATAGTCTTAAATTAGTAATTGGGTAAGAGTAATCTGTTTACAGTATGTGTCTTACTTTGCCAGGAAAAGCATCCAACAGTTTAAATTTTCTTTGCACATCTCACCACTGACTTGGAGCTTCAGATGAGATAGGGGAAAAATACTAGGTGTAACTGAGACTGCTTGGAATTTGTAACTAATTGAAATAATGTATAATTAGAAGCAGATTTTAATTTTTAGGATTAAGAAAAAAGTGTTCTATTTTTCATAACTTCTTAATGTGTAAAATTTACTTGAGAATCTTCTGCTAGAAATTATTTTGCAGTTGCTTGTATTTTTGCTTGGCCATTATGAAACCTTGAAGTGTGCAGAGGTGATTACCATTTTACAGAACGAAAGCTGGAGAAAAATGAGGGAAGGGAATTTGGAAAGCAAAATGTTTGGGCTGCTGCTAGATAGAGATCCCTTTGAATTTGCTAGCATTTTTGTGAGCATTTTCCCCCCTCTTCTCGACGAGTTTTGAATCCAAGCAAATTGCAATCTGTGCATAGATATGCAGGAAACGAGCTAAATTTATAGTGTAAACATTTTCAAATGAGTATTTGCACAGTACAGTCTCTCAGCAATGCATTATCCTCTTTTATTTGATAATCAACACATATCCCTTATGAGTTGTGTTGAAAGGGAAGAGAATGACTCTCACTAAACTCTAATTATCCTCTCCTTCCTCCTGGGAAGAGCTCTCTTTAAGCTCCCTTTTGTGAGCTGCTCTGCGTTTCCCAGTCATTCCACTCTTGATCGCTCTTTCTCCTTATTTTGCCTCAAAGTGGACTCTGGGCTGTAAGGGCATAGCAGAGCCCAGGCAGCTCTGTAGGGACAGCTGTGGAATTTCTATAAGGTAGGATTGCCCGGCCGACCCCAGGCCTTGGAGAGATTCAGAGCAATTAACTTTCAACTGAGGTTTTATGCAGGACACAAGCTTGTGATAATACATAAATATTTCTTGGCTTAGAACTGGGAGAATGGCGTATTTCCATTAGCCCCAAAGTACTTTTGACTCGATTCAATCTGTAGCAACGTGAGTCAGCTGTTTCAGCTAAGCAGTGTTTCTAATTCAGCCTTTTTCTAATAAGCACGTAGGCATAACGTGAGCTTCCTACACCGATTAATCCGTGTTTCCTCCATATGGTTTGTAGATTTTTATTTTCTTTTAATTCAGTGCAAGCTGCTGAATAGTAAAATGTAGTCAAGATCTTGTTCCAGCAAAAAAGAGACCCCAGCTGAAGTTGCCAGGGAATTGCCAAGATTAGCATATCCTAGTGGTTTTGGGAAAGGAATTTTTCAGGCAGTCCCTCTGACCGCTAGGGCTTGAAAATGGGTGAGGTCCTCCTGTATAGGAGGCCCTGCATTTTTCTGGGTAACTTCCTGAAGGCAGGGAAGCTGTAGAAGAGGAAGAAGGCTGGACCAAACCTCGCTGAAGCTGGTTCAGAAGGACAAAGGAACAGGCCTCCAGAGCTGTCCCGGGAGCGTTCGGCTGAGGTGCTGCACCTTGATGAGAGGGAGAAGGGGTGGGGATGGCAGAAGACAGGAGACGAAGCTGCTGTGTTTGGAATAGCATAGGACTTACGAGGTTTGGAAGCAGGTATTTTGTATTTGGGAAGGGTAGGAATTTACAGGCTGTGCGTGGAACAGAACGACTTGATTTGCTAATTTTAATGTGCAATTAGGAGTGTTAGACTGATACTAGCAAAGCCTTGCTATTGCTACCGCTAGGCTATCGGAATAAAGCTGTAGACCTGTCCATGTGCTTCCACGTACATGGAGAACACAGAGACAAACAAGGGTGCACACATGCATGGTAAAGCACTGCAAAATGTTTTGGTTGGTTTGTTGTTTTTTTTTTCCTGCCCTCACTAGCAACTTTGATTAACACGCCCTCCCCCCAAAAACCCCCCCAAACCAAAATAACCATACAAGCTTTTTCTTTTAGTACCAATGAAATCTAATGGCACAGTTTTTCCTCCTTCAAACAGGAAGAATGTTAATTCCCTGAATGCACTTTATACAAATTAAAGTCCTTTCCCCCTCCCAAACATAATTTTTAACAAAGGAATCAATCTCTCTCCTAGCAAACCAAGGTGAACAAACGTATATATAAAATAATTAAATCGCCTTTTTCTTATTATAAGAGTTTATTTGGTTTGTAAAACCAAGCCGGAATATTTATGCCCTTCCTGTTAGGGAAGGTCAGCAGATATATACTCAATTACCTATTTGTGTGCGTTAAATCAAACGACTCTATACTCAATATTTTGTTTTTTAATTTTGCCTGAGCAGGAAGCTGGAAATCCAAATTAATGACTCTTCCCCAGTGGCATAAATTCTGCGAGGTGTTTGTGGCTTGCTTGCCTTGTTAAAGTGCTCTGACATGATTGATAACTGTTGTCCTCTCCCACAGCGAAGCCTGCACAGCAGTGGCAAGTGGACCAGCAAGCATGCGGAGAACTTGCACTGGGATCAAAATTGGAGATGTTTTCATTAATTCTACTTCCAGGTTGCGAGGAATGGTTTCTAAATAGGCTGGTACCCTTCTTGTCTTCTCGCTAACAGCGGCTGTTAGATGTGATAATACACCACGGTCACTGCAACTGAGCAAGGAGAAGTAAAGCCTGTTTCTGTGGGGTGTCTGGGGGCAGGCAAGTCCCTTCTGCTGAGGGCAGGATTGCTGTGCCGGGACCGTCTCGTGCATGCCCTGTGCTGGTTACGTAGTATGAGTAGGTTAACTTGCAAAGGGTCCCCACTTGAATGATCGACCAGATGTCCCCGCTGTTTCCACCTTTCTGTGTTTAGCTGTGCACTGACTGGTTGGACCCTGAACCTGCAAGGGCAGATTCCTTCCAGAGAACAATAAAGTGGCCATAACAAAATCCAGGCAATAAACATTTCAAACTATTTTGCACCATTAGTCTCAAGCAATGATTGACCCTGTGCTGCAGAAAATGTCTCAAATCAAGACAACCTTTACTCTAAGGGACTGGGAATCTGACAGACCAGTGCAGGCAAGATAAGATGCGAGCACCTTGGGAAAGGCTTCTGTTAATGCTGGGGCTTTGTTTTAATCTCGTATTCTTTTTCCCTTTGTATGATTCTGGGGTGGAGAATGGATTTGTCTTCTATGAGCTAACACTTAGAAGGCTTGTGGAGTTGCTAAGGGATAGCTTGCCAACTCCCGTTATTAGGATCTTTCCTGTGATACGGTAATTCAGTCCCTCCCAATTTGTTCAAAATACAGGAGCTTAACTTGAGCTGTAGGTATTATCTGTAGTAAGTCGTTAGGAAGGTATAACTGAAAACAGATTAAACATCGGATAAAAATTGCATTGATCTAGCAATCTGTGTGAAAATTGGAAAAATAGTTTAAAGTGTTTGGTCATGAAATAATGAATATACAACATTTAAAGAAATAGCTGTTGCCGGAGCTTTGAAATATGAGTCCAAGTCAAGGTTAAAATTGACAAAGGACCAGTACAAATGGCTGAAGGAAATGAGTGGCACCAGCCACCCGTGGGTGTTGATGCGGCCAGAATCCCAGCGGAGATACCTGTATTACAGCATGGACACCTCCCTCTAATCAATGTATTGTTACTGCTAGTTTTTATTTTCTCTTTAGGCGGAAGCAAAATGTAAATGTAAGTAAAGGAGCCGTGCACATTGCTCTTTCCATAATCCTTGTGATATGGACTGTTTTGTTCCCCATAGGCTATTAGTGTCTTTGGATAAGTATCTAGTTCCTTTCAATAAACACTGTGCATCTGAAGTTAAAGTGGCTACTAGTAACTGAAGTGACAGCTACTGAACTGCTAGCAACAAGAAGCAGCTTGTTAAACCTGAAGATGTCACAACATTTTCGTAGCCCCATTTCTGAGCTCTAGGAGACTTGAGTGCCATATTTTTTAGGCAGAAACAGGTAGTCAACTAGGGTGTTTATTAATTGAAGGTCAGGCTTTTGTATTATGAAACTTCTAGCAGATGTGATAAGCAGTAAATTGCAGATCTATCGCCTTTTCTTTTCTATGTCCGCACACCCCCGCCCCCCCGACTGAGCGTGTGTGTGAAATCAGCAGAATAGTGCCTGCATTTGATTTATGGCCCACTTTTGACCAACTCTTATCAGGTTCCCACAAGCCCTTTTCTGATGCAGCTCATGTCTGAATGACAATAGACAACCAGTGCCATTATGCTCCAAAATCCCTCTCTGCATTCTAGACACCTAAGATTACATCTGGGCTATTGATTTATTACTCCCCCCCGCTTTTTTTTTTTCCCCACAGGGACCAGTTTGTTCAGCCCGAACAAGATAGACTATTATTAAACCGAGCAAACTACTCCATGTGAACTTGGTAAAGAAATAATCATTTGCAACCACCTTTCTAACCACCCAGGTTCATAAAGAAATGTAGGTGTTGAAATATTAAGACTGTTTATATATGGGTCCCACCGTTCGTGTTTGTTCAGATTATATATAATTTATATACATGAAATGAGACCCAACAGGCATTCTGTTGTGTTGGACATTATAGGCATATTGCCTAAAGCACCGCAGTATTACCACCCAATGTACAAACCCCAAATTATTACAAATCTGTGTTATAGAAATACCTACTGTAACGCCAACTGTATCTGTGGCAAGGAGGTTTTATGACACCTTTTAGAGCCTCAGCAAAATTTATATGTTCTACCAGTAGATTTTTTTTCTTTTCCTTTTTTGGGGTGAGAGGAAGCTATAAATTTTACAGTACGTCGGATTTTTAGATCTCCTAAAAATGTACTGTGCAGGATTCACATTTAATATCCCTCAGCTATAGTCATCTGTGTATTTAAGTCACTAAGTGAAACAGTACAGACAGGGCTTCTAGTTAAAATGGTTATTTTTTCCTCTCTCTCGTCTCCCCCCCACCCCCTCCCCTTTCCCTCCCACAAGCGCATACCTCACCCTTGCCTCTTCTTTTGGTTAAAATAACATTACAAAAGCTGATTCACTGATTCAGTGTTCGCACGTGAACACCTCTGGCCCACTTTCAGGAAACTCTGAGCACCATCACACCAGACCAAGAAGCTCTGCAGGTGCTCTGAGAAAAACCACGGGGCACGGCGTGGACCATACACCACAAATGGAGGCTTTCGGAGCTGTGCTCCTCCTGTTGTTGGCCATGGGGACAGATCTGCTTAACTCTCAACTAAACCTCCCGTGGTTTATGTCCTACCTCGAAGGATTTATTTTATTCCGCCTACTCTTCAATTCATCTGTCATTGCTTGAGTCCTGTTAAGACTGTGCCCTCTTAGACTGTTTGTTTCCGTGATGCATGTGGGCAAAAGTATCACACACAGGCTATAATTTTAAGTATTTCCTTTTACTGCCTTAGTGTACTGCTGATAATTCTTTTTTTTCTTTTTTTTTTTTTTTCTCTTTTTTTTAAATTCCTTTGTTCTCCTGTGGAGCAAAACTCTCTATCAGCAAAGAACCAGATAATGGCAGCATCAAGTGGGGAAAAATGGACTTTTATCATTTGTTACTAGATGTCTGTTTTCTATATCACTACGTCATCATTTTCTCGTATTTAAGAACAAAATAGTCTTCATAGAAAAAACATTTTTCGATTGAAGTTTTATAATTATTCTGTGATTCCTCCTGTGGGCTTCTGTTTCTTCTCTGGCCACTCAGGGATTGATCCTGCCAGATCCTTTGTCCGTCCCAATAAAACACCCGTGGAGATGCTCAACAGCTTTTGGAAGCTCAGACATCATTAAATGCTTTTTAAATACTGTAGTGTTTAAGTAGTAGTCAACGAGGGCTAGTCAACAGGGTGTTTGAGCAATACCTACCATCGAGGCCTTTTAGAAAGTGAAGAGGATTTATCCTGTGAAAATTGTGCCTTTTCAATTAGAATCTGGTTGAGCATCTAAATATTGGGATGAGAAAAGGAACTGTGTAATACTAAGTATGATTAACCAAGACTGTTCGGGGTAAGAAGTAAGTTACACCGAAATACATAAATCGGAGTTTACAGACCCACGGATTGCATTGCTATAGGTAACAGAGGGCACTCCAGCTCCGTAAGGATACTGCAGAGTTACAGTAGTTTCTGGGTAGAGTAGGGAGAATAATTAATGGCACATGGAAAAGGATGAAATGTGTTTTCCTCAGAATGGAGTAAGTAAGAAGGGATGTGAAGGCAGCACAAAACAAGAAGTGGAGAGTCAAGCAGACTGAAATATGGCAGGCTGAAAAACCCAAAAGGGAACACTTTTTACCGTAATGTGTAACTCAGCTGGGAAATTCTGTGCTTCTGTTCAACTGAGAACAAATCAAATTTTAGAGGGAGATAACCAAATTTATAGCAATAGTCCATGCTACAGCAGGAAGAGCAACGGCAAGGTCATTAGAAATGCACTGCATCGAGCCTTCAGTCGCTGGGTGTTTGGGGGCAGAGAGCGACAAATAGCCGATAACCATAGGTAGCAGAGTTGCGCTTTGAAGACTGGTTCTGGCCACAAGAGACTGGCTTGCACGGACCGTTGTCCTTATCTAATATTGCAGTTTCTTTGCTTTTATCGTTAAATTGAATGTTTATAAAAGTTTGGGATAACCAGGGTCTTGGATGTCCTGTGCAGAATGTTTTTCTCAGTCTCCCTATGTCGTGGTTTACTGTTGTACGGAGGAAACAGAAATCACAGCAATGCAGACAAGCCAAACAAGATTTAAGTCTTGAGTAAACTGACAATCACTTTCGTGACAGTCTCTTGCCATTTGGAGTAAGCTTTTCAAAGCCTTTCCAGCCTGCGTTACGACTGTTGTTTCATTTGCATCTCAGTGTTGCCAGAAAAAGCAGTGGCAGAAACCTGCTCTGGGTAAGCCAGATCTAGAGTTCTTCTGGCTTCATGGAGGACCTTTTCCTCTGCCATAGAAAATCCCCCCTTTCCTTACTGCAGTTGACTTGAAACTGTGATTTATTTGTCTAAAGGCATTTTCTGGTTTCAGTTTGTTTTGGAGCAGAAACCTACTTTCTTCCTTTAAGCTCCTGGTGTCTTCTAGCCTGGAATACAGACACCAGCCTGCACAAGCACTGACTTGCATAATGCTGCTTCAGATAAAGGTCATAAATGGTCTTATTTGGAAATTAATTTAAATAAGAAGGAGAATGAGCCAAAACCAAGCCTCTACTGGGCATGTTAATAATGTCATTTGTTTACAGAGTGTAAGATCGCTGCTAGAGGACATCCTGAATCATTGGCTGTTGCCCTTAGTGTTTGCCCTTGGGTGTCCCTGTTGTGGGGGAAGCGAGTCCAAAGGTCAGAGAGACTCTGCTGGACCAACACTGCCTGAAGATAGCTATTCATCTTCTGGAAACCCAGGCTGATATTTGGAAAGATCAGTGTTAGGATTTTGATGCCTAAAAAAATAGATGGGATTCACTTCGTTCCATGGACTAGTTCCAGTACAGTCATTGGCACTGCAACCCAGAGGAATTAGTGCTGCAGTGCTTGAACACTAACCAGGAAAACGCAGATTGTTGTAATGTCGGGAGAGTACGGCAGCAGATCAGAACTGGCGTTTGGGGACTGTGACCGTGGTGTGTGTGCCAGGAGCCTGGCGGCCTGCATTTCTGTTGTGCTTATTTCTTGCACACGTAAAATCTGCATGGGGTGGGTGGTTGTTTTTTGGGGTTTTTTTTTTTTTTGAGCAGTCTTCAATCCAGTATTTGCAGAAGTTTTCCTCACTGAAAACATATGTGTTGTAATGTTCCTCTCAAACATACACACAAAAAGGGTGTGAGAGGCACAGTCAAAATATAATCTTTATGAAAGGTGTTTGCCGTAGAGGCAGGCAGGGCTTGCATAGCTCCACGCGGAACGTATGCCGAGTTTCAGCAGGTAGCAGGTAAAAGAGCAAGCAAATAGGGAGCCATATTGCCAGCCATGCTGAAAAGTGCTCTCATGCCCTTTCCTAAGCATTTTCTCATCAACAACAACAAAATCAGATGTTTCTATCAGAAACATGAATAGCACCAACACATGGCTCTTGGCTCTTTCCTTCAGTAAGTAGCAGCAGCAATTAATTAGCTCTTGGAACAGTTTGCATCTACAGAGACTTTTAAACACCCCACCCCATCCCCCTTTTTTTTTTCCCTAAGGTTTAACGTTTTTTCTGGGCAGTTCAGCAGCATCAGTGATGCATGTTTAAGGTGTGGAAGAAGCTGGCATTCTGGCTTCGGCAGCAGGCACACGAAGGGTACCTTCCCACAAGTTCAGTTGCACTTCTGGCTTAAGAGAGCACATTTCACTTGTTAAAGCAAATAAAGAGCAGGGGATATTCCGACACTCTGTGAAGGTCTCCTGGGTGTAGCTATGGATAGTAGGTAGTATTTATGCTCCATTTTGTATGCTTGTCAACAGCTCTTTGTGTCAGACTTTTTTTTTTTTTAATGCATGTTGTCCTCAGGAAAGTAATGAAAAGGAGTGAACGTTGTCTCAGCTGCCATGAAGTGTTACGTTCTCTTTAGTATAAATCATCATCCTGAAGTTCATTAACGTTAATACAGTTTAGTCTTTATGTGTCATCAGTTGAGCCCAAGCCTTCCAGATGAGTCATTTGCTATATGCTGAATTTGTGGGGGCAAGCTGATTTTTGCATATAATGAACATTATGCATAGGCCTCTCTTCTTCTGCACTCTGCTCATTGAATTGAAATTGCATTTGTTGAGCTGAGAAGGTGTTATGAGAAAAGCAGGGTTGTGACAGCCTAAAAGAAGAGGAGGAACTGATTCCGGAGGAAAAGTCCACCGCGGCATGATAACAAGGGTGCCAGTGGAGTGGTGTAACAGTACTGATTCTCTTTTTTCTTCCGCATCAGTATGTAAATCGGGAATTGCCCTGTTGCGGCAAAGGGAAGCGTGTAGTTGAGGAACGTCCCCAAAGCTAGCATGCACCCAGCCTGGGCTGTCTACAAAGCGATGCAGATGTATGGGCTCAGACCCAAAAGTGAGCGTTGGTGGACACAGAGCAAGTGGGGGAGCCCCAAGGGATGACAGCAGAGCTCAGCCGACGTCCTCAGCAGCCACCTTAGTGCACCAGCTGCTTTGCCAATGTCCCGTGCTGCCCAAGGGTCACATCACGGGTTGATTTTAAGGAGGAATGTAAAGCAGGATAATGTAGCCGCTGACCTTGTGGATTTTTACAGGGGACGCATCCAGTGCCGAGGGGCTGGCGTGACACAGAAGGTGCTCGTTGGAAGGCTTGACAAATGGGCAGTGGAGACTGGCACAGTGTGCAGAGTGGAGGCAGGGGTCGATGTAGTGTGTATGAGATGAAAGATGAGGACAGGGCTAGGTCAGGAAGAACATCGTATCTTGGGCAGTTGTCTTTTCCACTGTCCAAATTCCACATAATCAGTTTTTCCGTCTCCCCCAGCAAATCGAAGGCATTCGTACTTCACGCTTTTAAACACCGCTGCCTATTTCTGCTGCTTCGTGGATTTAAAAAAATACCTGAACATGTCCGCACAGAGATATAATAGAAGAAAATAAAAATCCCCTCGTAGCTTCAGGTCATCACTCTTTTGGCTGCGTGAAGCTCACCTATTGACAGAAATCATCTACCTCCAGCTGATCTTACTTCTCAGCCAAGGTCTGAAAGTCTGTCACCTCCCGTCATGATCTATCATACAAACATCCCATGCAGTGTTAACCTAGCGGTTAGAAAGATTTGTTGCAAGTCTGTCGGATCCTTTTTTTCTTTTTTTTTTTTTAAAACCACTTAATACAATGGGGGTGAATTGTCTTATATGTTAAGGGCAGAGGCTGGGTCTTAATTTATCCCAGTAATCTGCCCAGAGTGCGCACAGGAATCCTGCAGACTGCATGAAAAGTGCTTGAGTCAGACCCTTCTCTGCTCAAGACTCAATAAGGGCATGAGTTGATCTAAACACATATATCTTCTTCTGTGCCGGGGGGATAGGGGGAGGAGGAAAAAAAAAATAAAAAATCAATGCTGTCTCTGGCTGCATTTCTAGTTGCGTTTCACAAGGCTGTTTGGCTCATCTCCTCACCTCCAGACATAGCGGAATAGCCCTGCTGCATTCCCTCTGCATTGGACCGCCTGGATTTTTCTCAGAGAAAACAGGCTCAGCCTTTTCCTTCAGCTTCTGCTTCTTCTCTGTCTTGTTCTTTTTTTACCTTTTCCCCCATGCTCATTTTTGCTTTCTCTAGGCTGTCACGAACTGTGCCTCTTGATGTTCTGGCCACTCTGATGCCTTCCTCACTGGGGCTCCAAGTGGGCAATGCGGATGAATTATTTTCCAAAGCACAGGAGCTGCGGTATCCTGTTCTTGGCCCCAGAAAAATAATGGCTCATACAGATTTTGCTAATTTGTATGTGGTCTTTAAAAGAAGAAAGAGGAAGACTGACTGCTAAAATCATCTTCATTTGCATGAACCAAAAGTTTTTATTTGTATACGTAAGGTTTTTAAAGGCTTCTTGGCAGTATTGAGAGAAATGACCCATGGGTTATTAAATAATCTTTAAGGTCGTTGTACTGTACTACAGGCTCAATTCAGAGGATACTTATGTCATTACAATTGGTGTTGAACTTAAACATCTTTGCTTAGCACAGTTTAAACTAGTAAACTTTTAAACATAGTCTAAACATAGTATAAAACTTAAACCTAGTTTTTTCCTCTTTTAAACAAATTCTTACTGTTTTTCCTTTGTCTTCTGAAAACTCTTCCTTTTGCTGTCACAAAACAGTCCTGAGTAAAGCACTAAAAGTACTTAGAAATGTATTGTAATGATGATAAGAAATCGACATGTTCAAGGTCTGGAGAGAGTAAAGAGGAGTGTTATAGTTTTGAAACCCCAAAATAATTTGCCTAAACCAAAGCTCCTAATCTTTGCACCACATCATCTATGGTATGGAAGAATCAGTCAATCAGCTGTATTGGCACCTCTCCATTAACTAGTTTGTCTTCAGTCCTTGACTAGGTGAAGGGCTCATGAGGACACAGATCCTGTCCTCAGCTACATCACTGGGAACAAGACTGGGGCCAAAGCAATGTTTGAAAGGTTTTCTTTTATTTGTAGAACAAATGTTTTCACCCAGCTGTAGCACAGGCAAACAGTGTGAAGGAAACATTACAATACCTCTGTCTATTTATCTGTGTTTTTATAAGGTCACCCATCACCATGGCATCTAAGTGTCTTTCTTCTTTCCTTTAAGGGTCCTGGTCAGGAGTTGAAAATAAGGAAAAGAGAGGAAGAAAACCACAAAGAAAGAGGCATATGAAAAGTGAAAAAATACAGAGCTGGAGGTGAACCTAAACACTCAGAGGTAATTTGCCTTTAGGAGCAAGAACCCTTGAGACCTATGTGTAGACTTTGGAAAAAAGAATCTGTGAACAATAGTAAAGGCTTTGAACGTGCTATCCTCTGACAGGTATGTAAACCTTAAGATTAAAATAACAGCTTCAAAAATCCTTCTGTCAGAGTTTGCTTTAGCTAGTCTGGGTTTCAGGGGAAGTATCGCAAGGACGCTATATAGCAAGTGGAGATAGCAAAGGAAAATCCTGTGTGAAATTTCTAAACAGGTTGGTTCTTGAAGCATATTCTCTACAGCTTGACAAAGTTATCATGACATTAAAACAGCTTACATAAAATCAGGTAATTGAGGATTAGAACTAGTGGATTTTCTAAATATTTTTTCTGCATATGTTGAATCATTTCAAAGCTAAATTTCATACTTAAGAAGGAAGATAAAGAAAGAGTCAGGAAGGGCACAAAATAGAAGTTTCTTTTTGTTTGTCTTCATGTCAATTATTATTCTGATTTGAAAATATTTTCACCAACAATTCTGGCAATCTCAATACTCCTTTACTTCACAAAGTAATTGGGAAGGGGTCCTTGATAGACTTTTAAAATTCTGTCTTAGTTTAGCAATGTATTTCCACTCTGTCATGTTTGGGGTTTTTGTGGGTTTTTTTGTACTTGACTTACGTTCATGGTGATACCGAGGGGAGGTATTTCAGTCACATATCTGTTACCCAGTCTCCCTCTGTGCGTGCCACCCTGAAATTTGTGTTGTGGGAAGCAACCTTGTGCTTTAGTAGTGTCAGTCTGCAGCCATGGGGCTGCTTATGGAGAAGAGGTGGGAGGGTGGGGCAGCCAAGTGTCCTCACCTCCATCCCTGGGGTGGGAGCCCTACCTCCTTTGAGTGTGCGAGCCTTAGAGTTAAGAGATGTCTGAAAAGGATGGGGATAATAGGGAGTTCAGTGTGTCTTGCTCTGGTTTATTTTCCCAGTTTGATTAAGTATGAATTCCTCTGAATATCAACTATTTGTATGCTAATCACATCCCTTCAACAAACACAAGCCATTAACCAAACTCCTTTTTGCACTGTAAAGAAGTAAGAGAGTTCTTGAGCGCAGAAAGCAGGCATGATGTACGTGGAAGGAGTGAAATTATTCAGCATGTGCTTGTTGATACTTCTTTAAACAGCAGCTTCCTCCTCCCAGAGATCTTCCTTGAGGTTTGCAGATGACCACATGTAATGATGTGGTTTCTGGTCACTAGTAATAGCTTTGTGAGGCAGCAATATGTGGAGCAAGAGCGTACTAAGTCAGTAAGTGGCATTTAACTGACCTAGTTACCCCAAAGGCTAATTGCTAGCTTGTATATATTGCCCTGCCTTCCAGCAACACAGTAGACTGCAGAGAAGTTTTTAGCAAAAATTTTAGCTGCTGTCAGGCCGCATTCAGTTCAGGTATAAGGCCCACTGGAGTCGATGGCTGCTTACACAGTGAAGCAAAGTAGACTGAAAGGTCAGATTCCGAAAATCATCTCATGAACTTTGGCATTGACTTTGACAAATCCCATGCCTCCAGACGTGGCCACCGGTTCAACAAGCTACTTAGATCTATGACCGGCTTAGAAAGATGTGAGTCATTGCACTGACTTCAACATGGTGACTCACATCCTTCACCAGCGTCCCGTCAGCTGCCCCTCTGGGTTGGCCCTTTCGCTCCAACAGGCTGTTGAGAAGGCCTGTCTGCGGTTTCAGGTGTTTATTAAAAGCAAATGGGTCATGATGATGGATTGTGTTTTGGCTGCCTGCTTGGAAAGTTTGACCTGAAATAATGACCCCAAATATTGGGATCTCTGTGTGGTTCTCTCCTAGTTCATTCCACCAAGAATGTCATATGTAAAGGCATTAATTCAAGAGGAAGAACGTTTCCAGAAATAACAGCCCTCCAGACTATTAAATGGGAGGAGTGAAATTATTTCTTTGTTTTAATTGTTTTGTCCTTACTTCAGTTTGTATGTACCCATTCTATACAGTGAACTTCATCACAAGTTATACAATTGTAATATAACTTGTTCCACTAGATCCAAAGAAGTGTTCGCAATTGTTCTTTAGACTCATTACTTGTAGAACATGTACCAGAGAATCATAAAAATCAGAGACACAGAAGTTCTTCTGCATTAGATCTCATCCCTGCCCTTGCCGATGCAGATTTTTTTTTTCCCCCCTGTACAGTATATTCTCTAGCGCTTTGTCCGGTCTAGCTTTAAGGAGATTAAATATGGTACTTTCTCACTGCCCTGTCAGAAGCTGTTGGAGAGGCTCGGAGGTAATTGACACTGGCACCCTTTGAAGGTGCGTGGTGGACCTTACCACACTTGTCATTTGTATCCAAACACGGAGCTTTCCTCCAGCTGTCATGAGTACTGTGTGGCCATAATTCTTTAAGACCCAGCGTACAGCCTGCGCTGAACACTTACAACTAAGATGGAACAAAAGAAATGAAAATATGGTTTTGGTTTCTTTTTGGCAGACAGTGTACATAGGGTTAATTCTTTTGAGCAGCCCAGAGGTGAAATAGTAAGGTGAAGGCCTCCAGAATATTTTGTTGATGAAAACTAGCGGTATTGAGATATGAAGTGCTTGTCTGCACATGAAGCTTTTTCCTAGATGAGAGGTGTATTTTGTAGGGTTCAATTAATAACTACATTTGAAATACCAACTGTCTGCTCTTGTGACATGGAAAGCAGATTTAGCCAAACAGTGGGTGCTTTTAAAGAACACTACTGATGATGTACGTACTTAGGCAAAGTACTAATAACGTTTGGAGTTTCTTTCTTCTGTCAAGGAGCCCACCAAGTGTTTTACTCAGTCCTTGCTCAAACTGGGCGGTTGCTTTGGGGTAGGGACATGCCTGCCACTCCCTGGCATGACAAAATAAAGGACAATATTGTTGGGAAGTCAGTAGGAAGCTGCTGGGCCTCTTGTATTCAGACTCTAATTCTTGAACTGTTCTGTTAGTCCCAAAAGATGTTGATGCATCATGGAGAACAGAAAACAAAGGTTGTTAGCTAATCTCTTGGTTTAAATGGTTTCTTTCTCCTGTCGTTGTCACCAGAACCCTGACTTGTAATTCTGCCAGCCATAGACCTATAAAGCCATGAATCTCTTAAGTACAATTCTCCATCCAAATCACCGTCATTACTCATTTCTATAGCTTTACAGATAGGGGAATACTGTCCCTTGGTGTAGCCTCTTTACTTACTACTTTTACTCAACTCATATTGAAGGTTTTTGATGCTGCGATTATTCATAGCACTCTCACTGCTTGCTGTTACTGCCTATGAGTTCACAAATCCCAAACTGAGATCACATCATGTAGCCCAGCATTCCTTGGACATGTAACACCACATTAAAATGTCATTTTAAGCAATTAATATTTTATTTATAAATACTTATAAATATTTATTATAAACGAGGCTTGAAACAGCAGCTTATGAGAAAACGATCTATTACATTTGTATTAAAACATGTTCAAATGTTTAATTGTAAGAGAGAATATTCAGCTCAACTGTAAAAAAAATGCATCGCTGTGCCCTGCTTTGGCCCGTTCATTGTCAGGCTGCCATATTCAGCTGAGAAGGTGGACTTTATTTTGTTCCACACTAAATCCAAGAAACCAAATGCCCAGCTAAATACTCCATGTTCTTCTCTTACTTGGGCAGTACTCCTGTTCAAGACGCTGGGTCAAATGCTGCTCTTGAAATCCCCGGTGTGACTCGTGGCTGAGGAGGAGTTTTGGTGGAGTTGAAAGATGAGGTTTTGTGCCCACCAGAAAGCCCACTGCTGACAATGGGATTCACCCTGCTGGCTCCAGCCGTGGGCTTTATATCTAACCCAGAATCATAGAGTCATAGAATCGTTTTGGTTGGAAGAGACCTTTAGGATCATCAAGCCCAACCATTAACCTAGCATTACCAAGTTACCACTAAACCATGTCCCTCAAGGGACCCTCACTTCGCTGACTCCATAAATCAGAGGTCTGACTCCAGTGGAGTAATCTTCTGTTTGGTAGGGATCCTTCCTCCCTTCCTCCCTTCCTCCCTTCCTCCCTTCCTCCCTTCCTCCCTTCCTCCCTTCCTCCCTTCCTCCCTTCCTCCCTTCCTCCCTTCCTCCCTCTCTCCCTTCCTCCCTTCCTCCCTTCCTCCCTTCCTCCCTTCCTCCCTTCCTCTTAGAGTGGTTTTGTTCTCCTTTTCTATAAAGTCTTTCTAGGAAAGCATGGAGGTACAGCCTTCTTGGGCTGTTTCCCCAAGACTTTATGCCCTTTAGGAGAAGGATGTATTTGGCTAAGATCCACCCCTTCATAATACAGACCTGAAAACAGTGCAGTTTTAAATATAAATAACAATATAAAATAATCAAAATCATCGTCATGATTCTGGTAACTGTTTTATATCTTTGCCTTGAACCAGAATGACCAAACATCTCTGATTAAGTATCCTACAGAAGCATTTAAATTCAGCGGTTTTAATAGTTCTGAACAACTCCCGTTGATGGTATTATTTTTCATTGGGAAGAAAAATGGTTATTGCTCACGTTGACCTCCAGTAAATCTTGTCACCCAGCCCATACCCTAGTCTCAAAATATAATTAAAGCACTCTGTTTTGGTAATAGTGACTTACAAAAGTGTAGGTACTAGTATTTACATTTTCTCTTTTTATTGCTCTTAAGTTTGGTATGAAAAGAAAGGTAATGCAACTGAATTACCTTAAATGGCCATGACTGATTTATTTCTGTCTAAGGGTGTTGCAGTTTACATACATCAAAGATATATGTATTTTTTTTTTCCCTAGGATTACCTCAGTGTTTGATTGGCCTTTTATTTTTTTCACTGTGATGATTTAAAATTCAATCCACAGTGTGAGCACCTTCAGAGGACCGAAGCGGTTGTTTTTACCCCACGTGAAAAACAGTGACTAAACAAATAAATAAAAAGCAGGTTTGCAGCCATATATTTCTGAGAACTGCTGTTCATAATATTTTGTGTTGTTGTAGCAACATGTTCCTCATCTATATTTAGTTTAATAGCTGCTTTTGGAATATTGCAAGCTAGTACAGTATATTATCAAGTGGTTTGAATGACATCATAACCTATGAGTGTCATCTCTTGTGGGTTATAAAATCCTCCCAAACCCTCCGTTTGTATTAATGGCTTGTAATATAATTTTAAACCAGGTATTATAGTTTACAGTGGAAAGATAAAAATTCTGGCCTGCCTTGTGCGGTGCACTGGGGGAAGAAGAGGGCAGAGGGAAGTGTCTTTCCCACCCTACTCATATACGGACTGGGCGAGATAGGGAGCATGGTGCTGGCCGGGCTTACGTTTTGCCAGTGGGCCAGGAGAAATTTGTCAGTCTCTAAGGAGTATTTTAGGTGGTCCTTGCCCGCACTGAAGACCTTGATTTTGTGAAGAAGTTTGCTTTTGGGACAACACATCGGTCGCACCCTGTCTTTTGCCATGTTGCCCTACACCTATAAGAAGGCTCGAGACACCTGCTGTATGTTCTGTGCCTCCTGTTGGCTACCGCATTATAGAGAAGAGGCAATCAAATTCCTTGCTAGAGATGCTGTGTGTTCTCAGTCGCCTTGAACGAGCTCGTCCCACCTGCTCTCGGTTTCTGAAGATACAGCTAATGAGTCATCTCGACTTCTGCTGTAGTTAGTGGAGAGAGATGAGTGTCCCTGTGGGGCAAGTGATCCCACCTGAGGCACCCCAGTGTGTAAGACAGGGCACATTTCTCGCTGGAGGTGTGTGCCGCTTTCCACTGGTGACTGAGGTACTACCTCAAACTGAGCTGAAAGCCTCCCAGCTAGTGTCGGTGAGTGGAATGAACCCCATGCCTTCATGCCAAGTCTGGATGTTTTTGGCAGGGAATGTGGAGTGGCACCTTCAGCAATTTGATGGGAGTCCCTTGGTGGAATTCTGTCTCCTGTTTCTTACAGAGGAATATGTTTCTGTTGCCTATAATCCTAATTTTATATAGGAGGCCTCCTTAAGAGGTCATATTAGTTGCTTGTTGGGGAAATCTATGGCGTATCTGTCTTCACTGAAGTGAAAGGGAAGTGGAAATCCCAGGGACTGTCATGAATCCAGAATCTAAGCCTATGCCTTTGTGGAAACTGTAAGTGTATATGGGTCACTGGCCACTAGTATGGCCCTATAGCACTCGCTAGATTGCATGATTCCCAGAGTAATTAAACATGCCATATGTTGCCCCTGTTGCCACAAAAGGGTCTCCCTATATTTTGGACGGGAATAGACTGCTATGAAAGGACTGCTGTGGGTATCGTCGACCTCTGCGTGGCTCTGCGGTTCTGCTTCTTCCACCCAAATGCCGTCGACCATCAGCACAGAGTGTTTCCTGATACTGAAGTCAGACGTAAGATATGTTGATAAATACATTTCAGTCTAATAAAACCGCAGCCATCCTTATGGCATACAAATAAAGCATCTTGGGATAAGTAGGGGTATGGAAGGTGTACAATGCAAAGATGCCTTATTCCATAGCATAAGAGTAAATTGTGAAAATTCCTGGCAGAATAAACTTGATGTTTATTGCATGCGCCGAGGCTCAAAAACTGCTTCTTCTGTTCGTATTGAAAGATTTAGCGTCATATACATAATTTCTATGCTATATTATTTGTCCTGGTGTAAATTTAGAAGCACGTTTGTTTTTTAAAAAATTGTTTGCACACAGATATAATTTTTTTATCCCTGAAATGTTCACCATAAATAGTTCAGCTGCTGTAATGTTCTGCCACTAGAAATGATCAATAAAACGTTATTAAAATGTACAGTCCATGCATATCTAATTCCACTTACCCACATGTTACCTAATTACAGATTTTAATCGCTTCCCCTCCACCCCTGAAAACCTGCTTGGTGATGTGACTATATTGAAAATGCGTGAAGAAATTCACCTTTGCTTTCAAAGAAAAGAAAAGAAATTCAGTGTAATGCACCCAAAAGGTTAAATTTATCATGCTGGGAAGAGAACTGCATATCACAGAAGCTCTGGATATTTTTGGCATTCAACTTCTCCCACCCCCTCCCCGTCTTTAATCACACCCAGAATGCAGTGCTTGTAAACTGTACTGATGTGTCAACTGTCCTCTATTTATTACATCTTACGCTTTAAATATCACCTCTGACAAACAAAAGAAAAGCAAATGTTCCTAAATTTCCTGAAGGGCTGAAACATCAAGCCCGGATTATTATTGTTTATGTCTCAGCTTTAGCAGCTCCAATGTCTCCATGGTCTGCTGTGCGCCGTGGTTGGCAATGATGGATGACCATTACAGCAGCTTATTGGAAATGGCTTGATTTATAACCTGTTCTCCCGCCTCAGTCTAATGGCTTCATTTCTTTCCTCCAGTGCGTGATGCCACAGCCAAGGTCATTGCGCCAATGGCCTTTTGTTGTTAGTTTGCTGATGACCACTGTGCCCGAGAGTCGGCATGCGGGGAGGGTGAGGCGGGTTGGGGGGGGTGTGCACAGCCAATCTTTACATTTTATTTTTTTTTTCCCCTCTCAGTCCCGATAACTGCAGCAGAACAGTAGATTAAATGCTGTCTTCTATTTGCTTCCTGTGCTTGCCAGACAAGGGGCTGCTTTATGATCCTCACTGGGAAAGTCTATTACTCACATCTACTTTAAATGACCAACATCAAATATATACAGCTCCCATTAAAGCTGAGATCAATAAAAATGCCATTAAGATAGTAAAAGTTGCTGATATTAGTGAAGCCCCCAAACAAAATATTTGATTTTCTTTCAGGTTGTTAGTGAGATGGAAT
The DNA here is from genome assembly GCA_013397275.1 of Burhinus bistriatus. Classification (NCBI taxonomy): domain Eukaryota; kingdom Metazoa; phylum Chordata; class Aves; order Charadriiformes; family Burhinidae; genus Burhinus; species Burhinus bistriatus. The sequence goes on from VYXH01001844.1 coordinate 22,082, forward strand.
ACGAACATATAAGAGAAAGGAGAGAGGGCCATGCCCGTGGTCAATAATTTATCTCTGAGATTCATTCAGCCTCTCACCCAATATTTCCCTCCTGTCTATTGATTCCTCATCATTATTTGTCATAAGCTGTCCTAACTCAAGGAGAAAATATGCCCTCCATGTCCAAGGGGAGTCATACCTGAAGAAATAGAAAGGAATTTCATTAAAAGCAAGAAAGGACTGCCTTGGCTTTGAGAAACTCCAGCAGAAACTTACACAGACTTGTGTTATGTGTAGGTTTTGTGTGTTTTGGTTTTTTTTTTTTTTTGTTTAAAGCAGCGTTTGAAGCCCATTAGACAGCGCCATGACAGAAGACACCTAAACTTTGAAGCAAGTTGCTTTGATTACATTTTGTTGCCAAGGAGCTGTGTTTGGCCCTGAATGAAAATGGGCCTATTAAAAAAAAAAAAAA
>VYXH01001844.1:22564-110500 GCA_013397275.1 Burhinus bistriatus
AAAAAAAAAAAGACTGAAAAGCCAACTTTGTAAGTTATTTCCAGTGATGCTCTCCTGAGCCACGCTGAATCTGGAGGTGGAAGTCTCCTTCAGGAGGTCAGAAGGATTTGGCACCAGCAGCCTGGCCATCAAAACAAAGTACAGGAGATGGTAATATAATCATTAAGATAAACTGTAACCCAAATGGTAAAAGCATGAGTCGCAAAATGGAATTAAATTTTTAAGTATGGTTATTTGCTAAGAGGCTGTTTAAAACAGGCAATATTTTAAGTTAATGAGACCCATATGTTTTATGGTATGTCATTCAACTGCTTTCTTTGGAAATGGCTTGGAACAATAGCTTTCATGCTTACTTTGTAAAATCCAGAAAGGATAGTGATTGGGAAGTGCATGCGTGGAAAAAATCTGCAAGGCATAATGATGCATGTCTAGGAAGTGTCATCTGTATGTTGGTATATTGTTACCTCGAAAAGTGAGTTTGTCTCCACGGTCTGCGGCTGAGTATATGGTGCTTTTCTCCCCCTGCCTCATTTTTTTCTTTTGGAAATGCACTTCTTAGGAGGGCACATTAATTTAAATAGGGATAAATTTGCTAGTGGCGCTTTTGCACGCTTCTCAAGTGATATTCTTTGCTCACCAGAGCAGATCAAGCTTGCCTTTGATATTATTTGGGGTGTTTCTTACCTTGGCAGAGGTAGTGGGGGGGGACAGAGCTGCCTTCCTCACCCCATGTAATCCTTCCTCCCATACGGAGGCAGGCAAGCCGTGCAGAATTCCAGTGGCCAGAGCAGAAAGCTGTTGGGCCCTTTCCTAGGGCTCACAAAGGTCCCCATGGAATAAACCCACACCTGGTTTCCCTGTGGTTATTTTCTCCCCTCTCTTCTCTTTTATATCCTATCTTTTCTAGGCATTGCTGCCATCAAGCCCACCGTAGCTCTGAGGTTCTTGATAAAAGACTTTTCTTCTCCGGTTTTAAAGACTGAGGCTGTTGGGGTCAGGCCTGACTCCTATATGCTGTTAAATTTCTTGGTACAACACCATACTCCCTCTGCAGAAGCTGCTTGAAAAGAAAAGAAAAACAAATATCTGAAATGGTTCTATTTTTTGCATGCCTTTTTGTTAATTTGCACTATTAACCAGGATAAATCATTACTGTTTTTAAGTGTCTGTGGTCACATAAATATGCACTTGTGACTCTCATTAATTCTTATCGGTCTGAAATACTGACAAAAATATATGAGCTGGGAATACCTGAGTCAAAACTGTAATTTAGTTGAGTCTTTTTAATGATACATTCTGGATAGCATCATGTAACTGGTGACAGAAATAAGCCAACTCATATTCACCTAAAACAACTATTCCTTGAGTCTTTTAGACTGTCAAAAGACTAGAGGAGAAGAATAAGAAGGAGGGATTTGAAAAATAAAGTCTGTAATTTTTCACCTGCAGTTTTGTACCCATGGTCAACTTAAATGGAGGAAAAAAAAAAAAGGAAAGAAAAGAATTAAAATCTTGGTGTGACCGATAGATTGCAGATGTTGCTTTTTTTTTTTTTGCAACCCATAGCAGGGAGTAAAACCTCTGCCTTCTGTCTTTTTCACCCCGAACTAGTGAGAGCTACAAAACCATGGATGTGAGATGAGAAGTTTGGGTGAGGCCTTGGTATGGACTGGCCACGCCGTGAAAGTGCCATGAAAGAGCCTGTCTTCAGGGGCTGCCCGTCCCAGCCGGTATCTCCTGGCTGTTGGTTTTGGAAAAGAACGAAGCTTTGTGGGACTCGACGTGCAGCTTTGTAGGTGGCAGGGACAGGGACTGGTTTAGCATGAAGGGGGCAGTGCCAAGCCCTGTCTGATTTTTTTTTCTTTTTTTCATGAGGAGCTTTAAATGATAGATGCTATTTTAAGTGTAGAATTAGGAGCACTAATTACGGCTGACATACTGTTTCGTAATTTTTATTTCCAACTTTGCACTGTGCTTGGATTTCTCCAGCCTTTGCTAGAGAGCTCTTTTTTGACTGCGTAAGGAGAAAATGGCAGATTCAGAAATCAGCTGTTTCCCTAATGAATTCAGAGAAACTCACGTGGAAACACTGACTCTTAAGGCTCATTTTTCATTAACGTGGAGGGGACTGGAGTTCTGACCATATAAAGGTAAAAGCAGGTGTTTCTCTGGGGCTATATTTGGCTTCTGTGGGGGTTACACACACGGAAAACATCTCAGGATCATTCTGTATGTAATGTGTTATCAAAGCTTTACATTATTAATCTGTTGCCTTTTGGAAATGAGAAAACAAAACGTGACGCGAGGATTGGAGGGGTCAGGAATAGATCCTGGTGGTAGCAAAGCCCTGCGTTTCCTGTAACGTATTCCCTTCGCTTCTCCCACTTTCTCTCATTATCTTGTTTGTTATGTGTAACCGAATAAGCATGTAACCTCTAAGGCTGTGGAGCAGATCATTAGGAGTTACTGATTAACACCGCGTTTCAGTAGCAGATCCCGAGTTCTTCTTTTTACAAACTGAAGGGGTCTGGCTTTATGATTTTTTAATTAGAGTGTAAATATTGCAGCCTCATAAACTGCTTGATTTATAGGTGACAGCAAAGTTTGCACTTTGGGTAAGGACACGGGAGGCTTCAGCTGTACAGCTTCAGTGCCCCTGTTTGCCTGCACAGCCATCCTGGTCTTTTGCCTTTGCTGCTTTCATCCTACCAGCCTTCCTGATGATGCCTGTGTGTCGTGTCTTTAAACTGGTGGGACGACTGAAATTCCTCTTTATGTTTTTAAGCAAAAGGAGGACACTCATACTATACACTTTAACTGACAAAGTCAGAGAAATAAGTTGGAGTGATATTATTGTCACTGTCAGCCAACAAGGTGAGCTTAAAAATTGATGCTCATTATGACAATTCCAGAGAAGTTGGGCCAAATTCATCACTGAGCATTGTTGTGTCAGCAGCATGAGAGGGACGGTAAATCAAGATTGAAAGAGATCCAAGGTTCTGGTGGGTAATAGAAGGGTATTTCTGATATGCTTGATGCAAAGTGTTACCAGATTTTCAAGAATGGAGACTCTGTTTTATCCTGAAGAAGGAAAGTCCTGCCTTTCTCAGGCAATCCATAGAGCCTGGCTTCCATGTGCCGCTCAAATTAGGAATTCACAGGCATAGGGAGCAATGCTAATTTTAACTGAACTTGAATCAGCATTAATAAGCAACGGGGCACCTAAAATCCTCAGCAGAATTTGTTCATCAGAAGGTAGGACTCCCCCTGGGCAGCAGAGTCCTTGGAGCAGAGAAACACTTTGCAAACACTGAACTTCTGTTTTTGCCTCCTTGCTCTATTTCCACAACCAACCTTCTTCTCCAGCTTGCTGTCAGCAATGTGACACTTGCATGGGGATGACTCGGCCCCGAATTGCTCTCAGATGCAGTAATCCACCAACAGAAGCCCAATTCTTTGCACGGGGGTTTTGCAAACCCTCCTTCCCTAGTGACACAACTTGCCTCTTGCCATCTCGCGCATCCTCTGGAAACTCTATTGCCAGCAGTGCCAGTAGGATTTGTCTGTTGGGATTTGGGGGGATGTATTTTGGGAAGGCTCTTTGTCATGTTGTGAGGAATTGCTCCATCTGCCGTTTCTTCACTGGGCTGTACCCCTTATGCAGCCTGCCTGCACCGGGCCGGTGGCCATGGGCTGTGGGTAGGGGCTGGAAGGAGCTGGGGCATGGTGGGTTTGCTTCTCCCTGGGCATGCAGGAGCAGCATAACCCTACCTGAATCTTCATGGTGAGAGAGACAAAGAAAGCTAAAGCCGTTTTCCTTAATACATACTTGATTTAGAATAGAATAGAAAGTTTCAGTTGGAAATATTGGACAGTTTTCTGTCCCCAAAATGGTGGATGAGAAGCTCAACATGAGCCGGCAACCTGCGCTGGCAGCCCAGAAGGTCACCCACATCCTGGGCTGCATCCCCAGCAGCATGGCCAGCAGGTCTAGGGAGGGGATTCTNTGAGATGATCTTCAAGGTCCCTTCCAACCTAAACCATTCTGTGATTGTACGATACATCGCACAGCGTCTGCAGTGCTGGGATGATCAGGACATAGCAGATGGAACAAAAACCGGGTTTTATTCTGCCCCGGCAGCCACTCTAAGCGACTGTCTGCAATCAGTGGCCTGAGGTATCACTTCTCCTTTCCACCCCTCAGCAGTGCCTTTCTTGGTCCCCACGCTGGTCTCTTACCCGCTCCAGCACCGGTGACCTCTCCTGCCTCAGACCAACCGCTCAGAGAGGGGGCGGCCAACTCCTACAAGCCAAGAGGCCGGCTTCAGAATTGAATGCTTTCAGAAAATGTTTGCGCTCTGTTTGCTGCCTTTTCTCTGTAGCGAGAAGACTAGAAACATAATTTGTTTTTTTTTTTAATGATAGCCGGAATGTTCGTGAACAGTGATGAAATCCAAAATCATGCCACAGTGTCAGATTCACCTCTCTCTGCTGGAACTGTACTTGTTTTACTGCAGGAAGTATTTTGTGGCTCTACAGTAGCAGCCTGGGTTTGTTGCCAAAGGCCCAAATGCTGAAGTTCGGTGGGGTTTTTTTTCATCAAACTTGTTGAAAGGCCTTTCAGTGCAAACTTGATGTCAATGGCAATTACATATATGTTTACAGATTATGGCTCCAATCCCATCCTGGTAAATGTTTTTGCACGTGGTTAAATCTGCACATGTAATTGCCTAGAGAATAAAATCAGAAGCAGTGAACGTAGGAAGATAATAACTTGAACTGAACTGTTTTCTTGTTCCTGTTTAATTTTGAACCTATTCAACCCTTGGGAGTTCAAAAGTTCACCTCAGTCTTGACCATTATTGAGTTTGGATTCTGTTTAGGAGAAACTGTGACTCCCAAGTACAGCGAAGGGTCAGAGGACAATAAATCCAATAGAATAAATAAAGTGATAAATGAAGCAGGCAGAGAGATGGAAAAGTGAAAAAATAACATATATTGGATGAGTTCATGGTTTCTGTGACGTTGAAAGGTGTTTTGCCACTGACTGCATCGTGGCTGGGATTTCTTTTGTAAAACCTGGTTCAGAATCCCTGGAATTCAACCAGCATGTTTCTGATACCTGTAGTGCTCCTGTGTCACTTAAAATGAGCTTCAGTTGTAGCTCTAATGCACAGTGTAGCTCCCAGTAGCCCTTAGCTGCAACATGTAGCAGCCTGGTCTTTCTGGGGTGGAAAAAAAAAAAAGTGGAATTATGGAGAAGAACGGCTTTTCCTCCCCTTCCTGTTTCTCCCCAGAGGCTTCTGAGCCTCAAATGCAGTTATCTTTGCAACCCAGGTTCTTTGTGACTCGGTTTCTGTTGTGTTTATTGAACTCCTCTGTGATGCCAATGAAGCTGGCACCAAACATTTTCCTACAAATTTCATGTGAAAAAGGACTGAGAACGTTCCAGTGCGTGTGCGTGCCTGCAGTCTTCTGTGTCCTCAGCAGAAGTTCTTGTGTTGTCAGCACTGAGCTTGAGCGTTGAATGGGGCTGTCCAAAAGGTGAAGCCCAGTTTGCTTTGCAAGACGCATTGCATTTTCCCTGGACTTCCCATAAAGGAAGCAATTTGGCTCAGTGCCTTTACTTTCCAAAGCCCAGACTTACATCAGGAAAGTGCAAAAGTTACGTAGGGCCAAAGCTGCACCAGGGTCGTGTAAAATGATTTAACTCTGTGTCTGCAAAGGGGCAAGGGAGATTAGTAGGAAATACAGATTTGGCTGATGGTTTACAAAACACTTCGATACCTTTGGGTTGAGATGTCAGGGCTTTCATTAATTATTACTATATTGATACTCTTGAGATCCTAGTACTTGACGGTTTAAATTGTCACAAATCTACCCATCATCAGCATGAAAGAGGATCTCCTTTTTATTTTCCTTCAGTAATTAAACTGAGCACATTCCTGCTCTAATTCTACTGAGTTTATTTTACTGGAAATTATCCACCCTCTTTCAAAAGTACAAACTAATTGAACAGGAACATACCAGCAACTTGTAAAAAGAATTAAAAATCAAAGTTTCAAGTTTTAATATTTAGTTCTAAAGCATGCCATGTTTAAAAAGTAAGATAATTTCTCTGACTTCCTTGAGAAGTGCTTCTGGTCTATCAAAGAGACTACACTTGATGGGTTAAGTACTTGGAAACTGAAAGAAGCACTCCAACCACTGCAGAAAGTCCGAGGTTTTAAAGAGGGAGAAATATTTGAAATGCTGCTTTCAAACCAGTCTGGGTATTCCAGCTCAGCGTCGTTTCTTGTTGTCAGTAAACTAAAAATGGAAAGAAAAAAAATCCAAACCCTGCAAAGGAAGGAAAGTCGGAGAACCTGAGTAAGTGATGATTTATCTGATAACAAAAATCCTACTACCCCAGTCATTCATGGTTTATTTCTTTGGCGTGCAACATTTAAGAAAATCCACTGAGCGCTAGTAATTTCACTATTGCGAAAGCCAAATCCTTCATTTAAACTTTTGAGACAATTTTTCCATTTACTTCTCTGCCACTCAAGCAAAGAGCAGAAATCATAAGCTCACTCATACCAGTTCACCTCATCAATTAGAAAAGAGACAGGACTTGCTTCCAGATGAAAAGGGGATGCAGCAGAGGAGAAATATGCTGGAAAATGAAAATAGATTGCCTCTAATAACTTCTGGATAGTGATCCAGGCTTGGGTTGGCCACATTGAGACATCCCTAAACTTTGGGAAAGTTGAGATTTGGAGCTGCCTGTTAGAGCAGGATCATCAGAGAACCGGAGAATATTGCACTTAAAGAAACTGTTGTATAGAACAGAGCCAGCAGTTTGTCTTGTTTAAAAGAATGAAATCATAAATTAGTACACTTTAACCAAAATTTGAAAACCTAAAACCCAAACCCAAATTTTAAGTTCATGCTTGCTGCCAAAAGTGCCGTTTGATACTGCGCTATTAATACGAGTTGCAAGAGTATGGCTGATGAGTCCTTTGTGTTGACACGGGAAAGTTAAATGCAGAACACTGTCTGCTTGGTTTTGTTTCTGTTTTAACACCACCTTTGGCAGCTGAAAAGTTATACAGTATTAAAATAAAACCTTAATGAAACAGAGTGAAAATTTGTGCAGTTTCCAAGGTCTCTGGTGCGAAAGTTGTTCACGTTTGATAAATCGATTTCCCAAGTAAGGTAATTGGAGAAAATTGTGGTGTAATCCTCAATAGAAACACATGTTTCTTATGCAGCAGCAAAACCAGTGTTGTCCGAAATGTTCCTGTAAGGGGAGAAATATTTCCCTATTTCATATCAGGTTTGCAAGGTTTTCAGATGGACAGTTAGTCAAGCCGTTCTTCCTGTTCGGAGTCAAAACAGGCGAGGCCGTGTCCTCCCACTGAAAAGCAACCGCTTACGGGCAGGCAGAGGATGTGCTGTCGCCTTCTGACGGTGGTTTTGTCGCTGTTCGTTTGCGACACACATCCGTGGAGGCAACGCGTGATGGTGTTGCAACTGTGCCTTTGGAGGGGACTCCAGAACAGTGGCCGTGAGTTGTGTTTCTTTTCTTTACTTCCACTGGGGGTGAATGAAAGATGGTGCTAGTGATGTTGAGAAAAATGAAGGGAATCTCTTTCTACAGAGAAACCTGAAGTTCCGTAGTTTCATAGGGCAGCCTATCTCTGCCATAACTTGAAACCATACATCTGAAGCACGTGGATTGCATCTAGACTGGGTGTGAAACAAAAGTTGGAAGGTTTAATTGTGATGAATACGATGCTGAATTTCTTTTTGTTTTCTCTTACTCTTCTATTTGTTCTGGGAAGAGATGTGCTGGACACCCGCTAGTTCAGCAAATCCAATTTTTGGTCAAGCTTTATCCTGAAATTTAAAAGGCAGATTTAAAAAACATTATTGTGAACTATTCCCATAAGCAATCTAGTTTAGAGGAAACCACTTCCGTGTGGGTGCAAAGCAAATAAGAAAAATAACCACTCAGGCTAGCTACCAGTGGCTCATTGTCAAGCTGCAAGGACGTACTGAATAAGTTCTGTCTAGGACCCTTTCCACATTTTCATTAATGATTTGGATAATGAAATGGATATTAAACTTACTAAATTTGCAAATGACACCAAGCTGGGAGGGTCTGCAGGCAGTTGTTGGACGGGATTAGAATTCAAAATTATTTTGACAAATAGGAGAAACAGCTTGAAGAAAACAGGATGCATTCAGTGAGGCCAAATGCCTGAGCGTAGGTGGCAATGAATAACCTGACAAACACTAGCCAGGAAACGCCTGGTTTAGGAGAAGGGATCAGAGAGGACTTTAGCACATCAGTAGCTGAACGCAAACCTGCTTTGGGGGAAAAACCGACCATGTTGAAGGCAGGGAAGATGGTGTGCATCTTGAGGTAATGAAAGGTGTTCATCTCCTCTGTGAAGCATTGGTGAGACTTTGGCTGTGGTGGTGTGCTCGCTTTTGGGTGCGATAAGGAGAAAAATGTGCCCCAGTGGGAGAGGTTGCAAAGGGAGCAAGGAGACTGCTCGGAAGTTTGCTAAATGTGGCCTTCGAGGACAGACTGAAGATGTTAGGTGTGTTTAGAGTAAAAAAAGGCTGAGGGGGCACGATCACAGGCATCAAATACATAAAGGAACGCCGCACAGAGAAAGGGAATCATTCGCCCTGTCTGTCCCCTTGACATAGAAGAAAAAGTAGTGGGATTAGACTGCAGCAAATAAGAATAAATTAGATAAAGGAGAGCACATCCTGACAGTGTAGACTGTTAAGGACTCCAGGAGGTTGAGGAATTGCAGGCTCTGAGAATTTTTATTGAATGGCTGGATAAAGATGATCCCTCTTCAGAGCATCCCATGGACAGGATGACCTTCCTAAGGCCTTTATTTCCTAAGTAGTGAAAAACTGTATTCCTAGGGAGTTTATTTCAGGAAAGCGCCAGTGAAGAAGGTTGTCCAAAGAAATCGCCCCATCACCAGCCCTCTTAGAGGAAGGTTAAAGAGCCTACACCTGCATGGAGCTAGACGTGGTGCCTGCCATGCAGCCATATTAGCGCAAGTGGTTGTGGCAAGACGGAGCTTTCCCTTCCGTCTGCCCTGAGCTTCTTGGTCTGTGTGGGCAGGTACTGACAGCACACAAGGTTCCTTACTTGCTGGAGCAGCGAGGAGAGAAAAAGGGTGTAAAGGAAGAGGACGCTTGCTTGGGACACTCATCTTTGATATGTACCATCACCTAAGGAATACCTCTCTGGAGCAAGAGGGACCATCTATAGCCTGGTACATCTCCAGTTCATACCTCTGGCAGAGGCACCATGGGCACCTCTCCTTGCGCTCTGCAGCAGTCTGGTGTTGAAAACCAACCACGTAGGATTAGAAGGAAAGAAAAAAGAAAACAGGGTTTCCACATGACAGTGTTGTTCATATCCCCTACAGTGAAAATTAAATGTAAAATTATGTCTTTTGAAGATCAAGAAATAACACAATGGAAGAGTATAATAGAGTGTAAATAGAGGGTAACCAGTAAACTAGCAGTGCGTTGCTAAATGAAAGACTTCCCTTCCTTCAAGGGTAATCCCTTCGAGAGTGAGATATGCTGCTTTACCTTGGGATTCTGTTTTATTTCACGACATTTCATCTTTAATTTTTGATATAGCTTTGTTTTGCGGTGTGCAGTTTGGATTCATCTTCTGTTTTCCAAGTGTGTTGAGCAGTTTGTGTGTATCCGGCAGAGACAAATCTGTGGCATTAATTGAGAGAGACCTTGATCACATAATAAAGGGCTGTGAGTTACATCCGTGCATGACGGAAGAGGCTGGGATTTTCCTGTGCAGCCCGAGTTTTGCATTTCAGGCTTACAAGTGCTGAAGTTTGCCCCTCTGCTGTTGGGGTAATAGTACCGAGCGGTGATACGAAGATCAGGAGGGCCGTACGGCAGTCGAGGACGGCGTGTTCACTGCCCCTTCTGCGAGCAGGCTCTCGGGCACGGCGGTTGCAGAAGCAAGTTTGGAGCGTGTTTATGGCTGGCACTGGGGTACCTCTGTCTGAGGAGATGTCTTTTGCAGAGGTCGTAACTGCCAAGCTGTCAGGTATTTCATGGAATTGTCAGTCTCTCTGGGGTGCAGCAGGCTGTGATGTATGAAGCCACAACACTGACATATCACTTACCTAGTTCTGCTAGACTTAGCCCCTCTCCGTGAAGTATGCAAACTGTCTCCGTCTTTTGCAGAATTTGCATTGTCTAAAGATCACTGTGTACACTACGGTCCATTCGCCTTTGCAAATGCTGTTTAAATATAGCATCCATAAATAAATGTTAAATAATTCATGAACATAATTTTGTAAATTCGGCTAGGCCACACCTCTCTAGGGGCATATTTATGAACGTGCGTCAGCCTGGAATCAATGTGGCTGCCAAGCGCCCTACCTCTGAGGCAGAATTCCCACATCTAGCCCAAAATGCTGCAAACGACTCTGATTCCACTTCACTAGTCATCCATCATACTGTCACTTTAATTCAGATGCTGCTACTTGTTTTAATAACATACATCTTACACAAAGAATATTGCTAACACAAGATTCTTGAGGTAGATTTTTACAGCCTCATAAAATGGTGTTAACCCTGTGATCCCTGATATTCTTTTCATACGGCTTTTTTTTATGCTTATCAATAACCTGTGTTCGTGGGGTCTGTTCATGCTGGAGAATCCGACATCAGTCACCGCGGTAAAAATATTATTCCTCTAGCATTACCCTAAAGAATTATGGAAAGAATAAAAGTGTTATTGCAGGAATTATTTAGCAAACAATAGATGGATAAAATGTATTATGGTAAGTGTTAAATTATATCACCTCATTACAGGAAACTACCTGAGATAGCACAGAAGGTAGTTCAGTGCTTTTTCTAAGTAGTTCAAAGAGAACAATAGCAGAATCCCACAAAAGGTTTTACTGTGAAACCCTGGAATGACAAGGCAAATGATGTATTATCAAATAAAAAGATAGTTTAGAGGAAAAAAAAAAAGAAAAAGAAAATTCCACCTGCATATTTCTGAGTTGCACCTGGAGATATTTTGGGTGTGAGGGGAGGAGAGTAATAGTAATTTGCAGTTAGCTGCTTAACACTCAAGTATTTAAGGGGCTTAATTTTTTTTTCATGTCTTTATAGAAATACCTTCCTCCTTGTAACGGAGCAACATAGCATGTGCAGTTTTAAAAAATATTTTGCTTCTATTCCAAATAAAGAATGCGCTAAGTAATTTCTTTCTTTCTTCTCCCTGCTATTTTTCTTTGCGGTCAGCACCAGGAATTAGAAAAGATTTTACTGAAATACTTGATTAAACCAATTACTAAAACCATGCCCATATTTTAGGTATTATTAAGGATACCTAAACAAGGTTGGGTTCCGTGATTTCACCAAGTAGAGTCTTATCAGTTAATGCAGATTTAGAGAGGGGAAAAAAAAAAAGCATAATGTTACACTGGGCTCATGGGATTCATTTGATCAACATGATTAAATTATTTCCTTACTCAGCTAGAAGGAAATTACTAGTAACCAGACATTATGTGTCTGTTAATTATGTGCAATAAGGTTCTCTGCTATCACACCAGCTCTTGCATTCATGTTCTGTGTCTTTTAAAGGCATTCTCATTTTTTAAATGTAAATATTGAAAAGGGACAGCTATAATTTTCTTCCCCTTATTTAATAAATATCTACCGTGCCAAAAGGCACTTGTAAGAAGCAGCTGTTTGTCCTTGATGTAATCATAGGCAAGTTTGTGGCGATGACATGCTAGCATTTCACATGTTTTGGGTCGCCCCCGCCAGGATCTTTTTTTGTGTTGCAATCATTCATTTTTTTAAGTTGGATCATTTATTATTGTAAGGAATGTGAAGGAGGGTTTGCCAGCAACCTGTAATTTTGCTTGAAATAGATAATCTCCCTGATGAGAAGTGTGCTCACCTATATGTTGTCTTTGTGCCAGATCTACATTCTGCTCTGGTGCTGCCCAATCTAGGATTTCAAAAGGATTTTTTATAAAGGAAGAAACAACATATGGTACAAGAGGGGCCTTATTCTTTTTCTAATGAAATGATGGGCTTCTGTTTCATATTAAAGTGTTAATAGGTCTGAAATTAGGTCTCAAAAAAGAGAATAGTGCTTTTAAAATTCTTAATATGATTCATTATCTGCAGTCAAAACCAGATGACATTTATTTTTATCCAAAAAAAAGGCAAGCCAGAGGGAAAAAAAAATATCCTGGATTCAGGCTCTGATTTATTGAACAGAAAGCTCTTTAGAATCAGAGCTTGGGCTGGAGGCTGGAGGTTTTGTTTGAGTTTGAGAACCTTCATATGTTTATGAAATCTAAACAAATATTTCAAAGAAGGTGGTGTCACATTTGAAGTAAGTGATCCTATTAGGCGCTGGGATACGGCTGCTTTGTTGAAGGACTGGGCAGCATTTTATGTATGATAGTGCTGTGTACTGCTAATATACCGAGACATTACTTTCATCCGAAATGCCGATAGGACTGAACTTCTCTCATGCACTTTGGCTTTCAGTGTTAATAATGAATGAATAAAGTTCAGAGGATAGAAGCTAAATGGATACTGTGCTTTAAAAGAATGAATTTTAACTAACAGTATGCCCAGCTACTTAGAAATGAGCGAAAGACAGTAAATGGACGTATTTATTGGGAGTGGATGGGAGGGCTGTAATGAGGCATTTGTATGAGTTACACTGGCATAAAACACTAGAAATTTCAATACAATTGAAAATACATGTTAATTAGACATAATGAAGGTTTGATGACATTTCCTTCATTATGTGGATTTCGGGTGCATCCTTTTTTGCCACAGTTAGCTTCCATAGATAGCCATCTCTTCCATGTCCTGTTATTTGACATCGTTCTTACTCTATGTCTGCCAGAAAAGTAAGCATGGGACTAGTGTTTTTTGTAGATCTTGGGCACTGCCAGCAGGCAGCCTGGAAAGTAGCTTCTCTGGAAGCATCCTCTGGATGATGCCTTCAGACTTTCTTTGTCTGATTATTGTGAACCACCGAGCCGCAGTGACGTTGGTCACTCTTGACCAAGAAAACTTGTTGGCTGTCCAGATCCTCCGCTACTGTCAGTCGGCTTCAATAGTATCATGTCAGCTCACGTCCAGAGCAGGTCTGGCTCAGAACAGTCACCAGCACTTGTAGCATGTAGAAAATGGTAGCAAAGAGCAAAAACATCCTGAGGTGTCATGCAACCTATACCAACGGCTTCTCTTCCACACTCTGCCTCCCACCTGTAGGTGCTGTAATTGCTTACCCCAGAAGACCAGGCACTTAGAGATGCTCGCAAACGTATATGGAAACACAAAGCGCAGTTGTATGTAAGTAGTGCCTGTGATCAGCTGTGTTAAAGTCACAAAACAACTAACCTCAGCACTTTCTGATGGATACAAAAAGAATTATATAGCAAAGAGCGAATCCCAAAATGATGTGCCTCTGTGTGGAGAGGTACGTCTGACATTCACATTAATACCAAATGAGTTCATCATGATTAATGTTATTACATTAAATATCGAAGGAATTAATAATGATTAGACCATTATTTTAAAGGGTTACCGACATGACACTGGCTCATTTTTTAACAGCTGTAGACAGTTGCGTTTGGACTTTTTTCTCTCTACACATTTCCAGTCCTCACCTCCTTTGACCAAATATACTCACTTGGAATTTCATCTTACTGAATTTATGATTTTATGGCTGTGTTTCCTGCCAGGGCTAAATCCAAGTCCCAATGAAGTCATTAGGAGCTTTGCTATTCACTTCACCGCTGCAAAAAGCTGAGGCCTGATCCTGGTTTCCCTGGACTGACAAGCACTATTTCCGTTGGCTTCATTGGGCTTCTATATGCCCCCTCAGTCTTAGGAAAAAGCTAAGAGATTATTAGTTTCTTTGGGTTTTTTAAAATATTTAGCATAGAAGGAAGGTTTCTCTGTCATACCTTAGATGCTTCTGTGGGAAGATGAAAAGAAAAGCAATTAAATTGAATAGTGAACAAGCCAAACATGTAAAATGCTCCCAGAAATTTCTCTCCCTGCATGAAGACGAGTCGCACCAAGACTTCAATGAGTCACTTGGCCTTGTCTCATGCTGCAGGCCCACATACTGGAATAAACCAGAACTGGGACGGGGAAAAGGCTGCAAACAGTCTCCGATGAAATTTAGCCATGCATAGTAAACCTGATGGCCTGAACTAGGGAATAGCCACCCGTCACAAAACGGTTCTCTTTGTACAGCAGCTTGCACCTCACATGTGGCAGATGCAAAGACGAAGTTCTGGCTCGCTTTCTATCCTTCATCATCCCCCTTTTTAATGAAAACTGACTTTTCTGGTTTTACAGAGGAACTTTGCTGGAAGGACTGTGCATGATGTGCATTCTTCTTCCTTTTCCAAAAAAGCCGCCTGCAAAGAGATCAATAAGAAAGTCAAAATTACATGTGCAGTATTATGCTTTAAATAAAACTGCCTTAAGTGGGGTAAAAAAAAAAAAAAAATAAGACGCAGACGTCGCAAATAGGAAAAATGCCTGAACCAGATGATTAAGAGCTATGTGTTTTATAGGAATGGCTGCCAACGCTTGGGTAATACACTGTTTCTTGATGCACAAATAGTATTATATTCTACACTTTTAATAAAACTAAAGAAGCCAAAAGTTCTTATAAATTGTCTATTCAGTAGAAACTGCTAAAACCTACTAAATCTGTTTTGAAGTACTAATATTTCATAGACAGTATTTAAAAATAGTGCATATCAAAGTGTGTGATTTATAAAGGGGAGAAAGCAAATATTTTTCCATTTCTAATTTGAAATTCTTGGATAGAAGGATAAATCTTGTAACATTTGTCTGCTTTTCTTTACTTTTTGTCTTTGCTGATTTTTCACAGGCCTTAGCTAAGATTAAATTGCTTCTTGATCAGCTGCTGCTGATGAGTCATTTCAACCGATTCACAGGAAAGGGTATTCGGAGTTACAGTTTGGCTGTAATTTTTCTCCTGTTCTAATTGTTAAGAATTTTCCCGTGGTTGCTTTTTAAAATGGTAGCTTGGGGTTTTCATTTGGACTTTTGCTCTGCAGTACAAGAAATTCAAGAAAAGGGAGAATTAAACCAGTTGCCAGAAATCCCTTTATTATAACGTTGTTTTTCCCGTAGGTCTCCTGTTGTGTCCAAGGCATACCAGCCTCTTCAGCAAATTATATAGGTACATGTATATCTGTATATTAGGAAATAAAACACGTCAGGGACCGTTCTGTGGCATTGAGGCTCTTGGGCACAGAGCTGCCCACTTGCATATTGTTATATACTTTTGCCTTCAAAATTAGAGATGGTTGCATGGAGGCTGCCTATTAGGAATGGTCCTTGATCTATGAAAATACCTGGTCCTTGCCAGGGAGTTGGCCAAGGGAATGGTGGCTAGGTTGGGCCAAAACATGCAAGGGATGGAACTGGTGACTGAGCAGTATAGGTGGTGGAGCTGCTCCTTGTAACGCATGCAAGTACCTTAGTGTCCAAACGCTCGTTCAAAACCAGGTTTTACTACTTCCAAAATTTGGGTCTGTGTTCACTGTGTCCATTCTGTACCCTTGTGCCCTGGTTTTTCAGAGGTGTGCTGTAGCTTTTTCTTTCGGTTGATGTCAGTGGACAATGGTATTGCTTGCTGCCTCCAAAAATCTCATCACAGAAGTCTGAATGTAAAGTTCGGGGTCAAAGTCCCTGTTCATAGCCCCTGTTTAAATCCACACTTATAACTCACGGAAGGCATCAAGATTAAAGTGTTTGTTTTAGTGCACAAACTTCAACAAGGATGATTTTCTTTACCAGATTACAAAAATCTGAGCCCAGCTGTATTTAACCAGATCCGTATATTACATATGAAATACTCTCTGAACGGGGCATTATTATCAAATATAGTGACAGTAAAATAATGTGCAGCGGGGTCTTTTGTGTAGAATAATTTACAAGCTGGAGAGATGCAGCCACTCTTGTCAGTAGTGGTACGGTCAGATATCACTGGTTTTGTTGTTCCTCAGTTATGTGTGAGTTTCTCTGTTTTAAAAATACCTACAAAGTGTATATACCAAATAAAAGATTGTCGTTTCGGGTCTGGATGGTGTGCGAGTGCTGAGCTGACTGAAGAGAAGCGCAACTGTGTGAATGTGCTTTGAAAGGGACATTGAGACCCACGGGTACCTTGTACAAAGACAAGGTATTAAGTCTGCTAGGAGGATTTTGTAGTTATTACAATGTAAAATCAAAACCCTACGTGTATGCTTTAGTTCTGGTTAGTCATTTGTTTTGCTGGAGGAATGTCTAACGGCTCCTGGCAGATTTCTGTTCCTCGCAGCAGCAGGCTCAGTGCAGGGAGGGTACCTCGGAAATATGTCCTGCTTGATGGCCAGCAGGACTGTGGCGTAAGGCAAGAGGTTGGAGAAGGCTGGGCCTGGGAAGCCTGCCAGCGTGCTGAGAGAAGAGGGTATGTCCAGGCTGGTGAGTCTCAGGCCTTTGCTTGCCTGGCGGGTGCCGTGTTGGTTACCCGAACGCTTTTAAGGACCACGGAGGACATCAGTGTGAGTTGTGCCGCTGGCTTCAGGGGAAGCAGACATTTCGTAGCTCCAGCGCAAAGCTTATGTGCTAGAGGAGGGTTCAAAAGCCTAACAGTGGCACTGAACCCCTTTGTGTGCGTTGCTTGACGGGAGGCAGGAAGGTGACCGCAGCTTTGGCTGGTGCCACACGCACCTTGGCCGAGCCCGCAGTGTCCCCGTGCACTAACGTGGCAGACGGTGTTGACAGGCTCGCCTGCCCCACAGCGGGTCAGCGAGACTTATAGCAGTCTAAACTGGGAGAGTGTTACCTACTTAAACTGTTTTTCTGACTTAATAAGAATTTTTCATCTACAGCAAGCCATTTTAAAATATTGTCTATACACAAACAGTCATTCTGAATAATAGGCCTGCACACAGTAAATGTCAGCTCTTTAAATCACAGAGGACTTCGGAAGCGGAGTAGAGAATGCTTCATAACAGTTTAAACTTCAGCCTCCCATTTATTATGTATGTGTTTATAAATCTCTGAGGGGCACTCTTTTTCCTTCTGGGAAGCCCAAAGGAGCAGAGTTGTTTGTCAGCCCGGCTGGGTGGTGTGCGGTGCCGTGGTTGCTCCTTTGCGTTCTGACCCCATTTGGTTTCAAGGTTGGTATCCAAGGTTGTGCCTGAGGAAATCTTATTTTCTTTTCTCCTAACAGCAGCATATAGGACCTTCTGTTTCTAGGAAGATAGTACCGGGAGAAAAAAAAGTGGCGAGGGGTCAGGAGCACAGTGTTGTGTTGCGTTTTCCTTTTTGAGCTCAACATGAGTGATCACCACCTTCAGAAAAGGGCTCTCCGTTTGTCACATAGGAAGAGTGTAAGGGTATCTTGCACAGCGATGGCTTTGAAAAATTTCTTCAGCGTTCCCATCTATCTTGGTTAGTATGAATACTTTAGCATTAAATGGAGAAAAGGAGAATCCATCAATAGTTAATAACTGACCTTAAGATAGGAATTCAAAGTTCACTACAATTAAACCCAAGTGTCAGCAGAACCCACAAGGGAGACTATCAATATATTTGACTATACCTACCCATAGATAGTAGAGTTAAGTTCTATAAAGGAGAGGGCCATGCATTATTCCTAATAAAAACATATCGTTGTACTGTCTTATATCCCAGACAAAACACAGAAGTTCTGTGTTATGAATGATAGTGGGAGAAAACATACTGAAGAGCAAATGTGATTCTGGATGGAATTTCATCACGTGACTCTATTGTAAACCAGATGTTTGTCAGATTCAGTGGGAGAATGTATCCATCTTGAAATTTTTAATAAGGTTACATAAAGGATTAAAAGCAAACATTTACAATGCACAGGATTTAAAGATAATTATATTTCTCTTAAATTTGTTATTTGCTTGGTAGATCATTAGAAATATTTACATAATCTGTCTACGGTGCAGTGCACCTCATGGATGGCTTCTTTCATTACGGTGTTTGATGTACATCCACAGCATCAGGAACAAAACATAAAGAGGCTGTTCCACAGACATAAACAATGCTTGTGATGTAAAAAATATGCTCTATTATTAAGGAAAAAAAAAAAAGACTGCAGCCAAACCTAGGAGTTATGGGGTAAGATTCTGACGCTCAGAGGGGAGAATTACATTTTCCTGTGGAGAGCAGTGCTGGCCTCACCCCAGGGGAAGCTTGCTCTGGGTAGAAAGCAGATATGTTGATACTCTTGCTGCTGCAGCTGATTTTCCCTTCGGTTTCTGTCCCCTTCTGAGGAAAGAAGAGGGAGAACAAAGCCTGAAAAAAGGGCAGAGATAGGAGAAAGGGAAGCTTTGTTTTGTAGCTAAGGCTTCATAAGAGATTACTTTGCATTTGTGAATTTGTTCATGCCAGCGTCCTTGTAATACCTGTGGGCAGTTTTGTGGGGCTACATTCAAGGCTGCTAACTCTCAAGAATGTCTTCTCTACTGTGTTTTTTGTTGGCAGATAATTAATAAGGGAACTTCATAGTATGGTGTATCGAGTGTACACAGAGATAGATGCATAGATGCTGCAGCAGTATGGCATTATACTGGTCTCAAAAAAAATAAATGCTGAAGGTAAGGTGCCTATGTGAAGAGTTTTTTACAATAAGTAGCATTTGAAAGAAAAGGAAGATGAGCAAGTCGTACTCCCTGTTTCATTTTGGGAGGTATTCTTCCACTCAGTGGATATTTCTAATTTAGGAGGAACAAGGACAAAGTTAAAGTAGTAAAATACAAGAATACCTTTTCCTTTGACATCATCTCCCATGTAGCTAGAGGATGTATAAGTCTACTTGGACTTCCGTTGTGATATTTTAATACACCAGCCAACTTAGGAACGGTAACTAATATCTATAGCATTTTAATCATTCCTGGTACCAACAAGATCTGTTGAATACAAAATCTCCACCAAGTCAGAAGGCAGTATTAATGTTGAGATATACTGCACTAAACCCGGGAAGCAGGCTTCTGGATGTGGTGCTAATTCACCGGCATTATGGACCATTTATGGCCCAGATGGATTATTACAAATGGAAGATCTTGCTGATGATCGCTATACCCAAGTTAATGACCTTGACACTCGCTAGCTGGGAGTTGCGCTGCAGTAGCCTGCTGTCATGCCGCTCTTCTGCCTGCCTCTTCACCTCCAACAGCCCTTGTGCGTAGCGTAGCCTGGGAGGCCAGCTCAAAAATCAAGGAGACGTTAACTTGCTTGCAGAAGAGTTAAGCGTGCAAGAGAGATTACTCATTCAGAGCCCTTAACTCTAATCGTTACTAGAGAAGGCTAGGTACCACAAACTTCCCAATAGAAGAAAGCAAAAGCTGTCTTTTAGTACTCTGAGCCACAGAACATGGGTTGTTTCTGATTTTTTTGCTTGGGTCATGGTAGGTTTGGGAGAATGGTACATGTATATCTGTGAGAGAGAGAAAAAAATCAGGGTAACTGGAAAATTGTAAAAGACTTGATCCAGAATTTTTCTGCAGCTGTTTCACTGATACTGACTGGGCACCACCTATCGGTGTAGGAGACCCTTCAAGTCTTCAGTGAGTATATTTTAAATTTTTTTCCAGCAAACTCTCTGCACTCAGGTAGTTGGTAAAATGGGGCAAGTCATCAACATCTTGGCTTCCTTTTAAGCTTGAGAAATAACATTGTGATTGCCCTGTTGTGGTACAGAAATGTATCTCAAAAGCCCAAAGCAGGACAGTAGATAAGAGGTCTTACTTGCATTGAATAATGTAATTTTACAGCCTTGAGATTGTCTTGGAGAATGTTACTAAGTTAAAAATGTCAGCCAAGATCAAAGCATAGTGAAAAATATATTGCTGGAGCAGACAATTGGAGGTTAGGGGTAGGAGACCCCTCGTAGGAGACTGTGTCCAAACCCTGCGCCCACTTATCCCTCCCACTGCCCCCTGACCACGTTAGCTAATCTCATTTTAGACATACAGCACAGGAGAAGATAAAACATGAAATAGCTGAATCTGACTTACTTTGAATGTCTGTCAAGTTTCATGTCTTTTAAGTCCTAAACAGATTTATTTCACTTGTATCCGTCACTCTGTGGCAGGTCTACATAAATCAGAAAGCAGCCTGGGAGAAGGTCCTTCAGTTGCCAACTTGCCTGTATCACAGATCCCCGCAGAGTACATAGCTACACGTGTACATGCGGAAGAGATTTGAGGTTCAGTAATCATCATGGAGTGTCGCCTTCCTCATAGCTAAATACCCAGAGGAGCTGGCTGAAAAGGTTAGCCGTATCTGTCAGGTTTTTTGGGTACAACAAAGGGTCTTGTCCATTCAGTCTAAATAAGGCGTAATCTCGGCTGCATGGGTCAAATATTCCAAGTTCATTTACCAAATCACTGGGCAAATGTCACAAGTTCCAGACAGACTTAGTATAGAGCAATGCAATCTATCAATACTTAAGCATATTGGAGGGAGAGCGTCATGGCTGGGAGTGTTATTTATTCAGTGAAGCACATGCTAAATTGAACAGCATGCTTTGGATAGAGAGGGTGGGGGTCTAGCATGCATCTTTCCAATGAGCTTTTTTATTTCTGTGTGGAGAGATTTTATACTCAAAAGAACTGTAGCAAAAGCAGTTTAGACTCACTCACCATCCAAGTGTATTATTTCTCCCTGTTAGACTGCAAAGTCTTAAGGAAAACAAGTTTTTTCTAATAATTTTCAGTTCAGATTGGACCTGTGTGGGCTTATAAGGTCATTCGCTTGACTGAGCAACCACGGACATTACACAGTGGGAAGTGGGCAGGGCTAGTGCTTGACAGCTGTTCTTGGGAGTGATGGCCATATGTATCCCTTGCCACAGGACTGGTTTTCTGATTGAGATCATTCATTTGTGGAAATACTTGCCTGTGCTCTGAGGGATGGTGCCATAAATGCAAAATAACGTGGAGATGCATTGGGTTTACACGGGCATGAGCGGGCTCTGCTGGTGTCCGCCCACCTGACAGCTCCAACTGGCACAGGGTCGGTTGTCCCTCTGAACCTTTCCCTTTCACCAAAGGGTTACCACCATCAGGAAAAGGTGCAGAATAGCATCTTCCCCTAATCAGCAAAATTGGTTTTAGATACTCCCAGTAAAGCTTTTTTTGTTGCCTTAGTCATGTTGCGTGTCAGTGGGCAAGGCTCACGGTCAGGTAAGGTACCGGCACCTGTGTGTGCTCAGAGGAAAGGTATTTCTTTTGTCTCGGTGCCTCTGTCTCCTTTTCTCTTTCTCCCTTGGTCTGACTCATCCACTTATCTTGTAAGCTTTGTTATCGCTGAGAATGCCTCTTATTGTGCTTAGATACTGTGCCTATCAGAATGATCTTGTTTGAGATATCTTCATTTCACAGATGAATATAACCAAGCACGCAACAGCCCTTAAAGGCCTTTGCTAAGGTTGCAAAGTGGGGTAATGTGAGACTCATGATTGCCTGTACACACTGAATTCAGCCTTCTTGTGCATATGTGTCAAGATACAATCTTTAGGGACGTGTTCACTCATTATTTCTTCCACAGACCACTTCCCCTAGCTGTCAGCCTGTTCTTTTAACTCACTTGCTCCGTGTACTTTCCTAGGTCTTTAAAATAGCAACCTGAAAGCACAGAAACACTATGGTGACAACGTTGATATGAGCCCTCAGTATCCTTGGGAAGTTCAGGGCCAGGCTGCATGGCAGTCTGAAGTGTTTGGGGTTTACTTTTAGAGGGCTAAAATCAGAAAAGCTGAATCTTACTCAGAGCTATCTGTGCAGAGCATACACGATCTGTGAAGCAAATGGGTTCTCATCAGGTAACGATCCTGTCACCAGGACACGTCCTCATGCTCTGCAGAGCTGAGACAGTCTCCGTAAGTGTCCAGGGCAGGTCCTTACCTACTATCTCTTCTTCCAAAATGCATGTTTCGTTAGCCTTTAAGGGATTGGGACTGCGCTGAAGTTACATGATACTGGGGTGCTTTCCTGTGAGACTGTCAATGTGGATATGTTTCGAGTTGGTTCTGCACTATAGCTGCAAAGTATCCTGGCTGTTGCGAGAGAAGAGAGTTCATCTACGGCTACGGGTAATTATCGTGTTGTTGGTGTAGCAAAAATTTAAGCAGTCTGCTCTGCCTGCAGCTTAGCAGGCATAAAGGAGACCTGTTGTTGTTAAGCAGTCCCCTTTTTCCTTCCACTCTCCATTCCCATTATCCCGTTTTTATAGTTTTCCTTAATGAATGCTCCCCAGTGTCTTTGAGGTTCAGAGTGTCTAGCTGGGCAATTCATGTCCTATCCACTTTACCTATCCGTGACTTTTGGGTCTTACACAGCTTTTTGCCTGCTTCCCCTCTAATAGGAGGCTGGAGCATCTGTAGCAAGGGAGAGAATCTCATGTCACTACATCTAGTCTTCTCACGTGGCTGGACTTTTTCATGTTCTTGAATCCCAGAATCCGCTTTAACACATGGAGACAGTGAGTAGCTTTGTAATTGGCTATCTAAAGGTGTAGTTCACACCAGCTTGTTTGAATAGAGGCATGGAGTCAAGCTTGCAGGTCTGCAGGGCTTTATTAAGACTGTATTTCCATTAGCGCTCCAGTCCGCAGCATCTGTAAATTCATAATTTTAATCCCCACTTTATTAACTTAACCAGTGAGTGATATGCTAAATCCAGCCTGATTGTGCCCTCTCTAGCAAAGATGTCAAACTGCTATGGAAATAAATAAAAGAATTCTTCATGAAGTAACCATCGGACATGCTGCTGTTGCTATTTGTAAAGCTCTTGTCTTTCATCAACTTGGTTTTGCATGAGGTTTTGAAAAGCCATTCCGAATTGTGTAAATATCTGCATATAATTGGCTTTCCAATTTCACAGTTTATCAGAAGGAGAAAAAGAGAAGGGGGGAAAACCCTAGATATTTCAAAGACAATAAATGCATTTGATGTAATGGTCTATGAGTTTGTCTTTTGTTGTTTAACCCAGGATTGAAGAAACAGATGGTAAGATTTTGTAGGAAGCTTAAAGCAGAAGCCAAGCTAATACAAAACTGTTCAGCTATCAGACAGGGTAAATCCATTCTGTCGCTTTCTTTTTTTTTTTCCAAATCACAACCCATCAAAAGAAAGGTTTAGCTTCATAAAAAGATATTTACCAGGAAGCTTTTTGCAAAGGAGAAGGGCATGCTTTGTTAAACCAGATGCATTTTATTTTTCCTGGAACCAAGATTTATGAAAGCAGTATGCTCATATTTCTCCATATACAGTAATTGGAACTCATTATGCTAATTGTATTTCCATTATCACTAATTAACAATCATAGTGACCTGGCCCACAGTCTAATTTGTCTTTAATCTGTTTTTGTATTGGGAGTTTTACCCTGTAATTTCAAGGTGATAATTCTATTCAGCACAACTTTATTGAATAGTGAAATGTAATACTTGTAATATTTAGGGCTGTTCCCATTCAGATAGTTCAAAGGGAACGGGAAGTGAATTTGTACCTGTCTGCGCTGCTGCATTAGGGGATCTGCCTTCCTCTTGCACTCTGTTTAACCTACCTGTGTCTGACTTAACCTGTATCCGGCTTATCTAGGGTAACGGGAGGTTGGTCAACATTTGCTGATGAGATTTGCGAGCTGTGAAGGAATATGTGTGTGTGTTTATTGGTGGATAAATCTGCGGGAATCTGCCGTTTTTCACTTTGTGACATTTCACCTGCAGGAAAACAGGATTTTCCTCAAATGGTGTTTCTCGTGTGGTATAAAACACGTCCTATGTCTTGAGGAGAGGGGGGGAAACCCTCTGAGCTTAGCACAAGAAGTGGTTTGGTTTGGTTTGGTTTTTTCATTTTACTTAAACAACAAGCAAATACTTGTTTGCTTTTTCTTCAGGATTTGCTGGCATTCAGATATCCCAGTTTTTTTCCCCACAGTTTCAGAGCGAGGGAAATGAGCGGTGCTGTGCCACTGGGGTTTTGCAAGTCCTGCTGCACTGCTCATCCCTCCCCAGCCAGTGTCACAAAAACGCTCTCAGCGACTTACTCCAGGCAACCCGAATGTTTTTCTCTGGTGCTGCTCACCTACTGCCCTTTTCCCTCTGCTGATTCACGGGCTGTGCATTGCTGCTGATGTCACGTTGTTCCCGTTTTACCCGCTGATCGATTGATACCAATAATATTGTGCTGTGCAAGCCCTCTCCGTTAAATCCTTGGCTTATTTCTTGGCTTCCTATCCACACAGGGTGCCACCTTTCAGTGAGGCGGGTACTAAATTTTATCCGATGAGCTATATTATTGCATACCCTTTGCACTGCCTCTACTGTGCTTTGTCATTGAGGACTTTTGAAGCTGGGAGTGATTCAGATTAGAGTCATTGATCCTATATTCCCTCTTCCCGTTCTAACGCTTTCTGTCCCAGGAACAGCCCAGGTCCCTGGGTGAAGGCAATTTATGTCTTTGATGTCAACGTAACTCAACAGCTTTGTATCATTTGCTGATTTGTCCCTGGATTTATATGAATATATATGTGTATACACATATATATGTATAAATATACATATGGAGATATAAATATATGCATATTCTGCTCAACTAGTTATTTTCCAAATGATTTCTCTCATTGCGGCTCTCTCCCCCCAGTGCCTTGGTCTCTCTCTGCATGCCCCTTCCCTACTTTAGGAAGAGCTGAATCACATCGCTGACGCAAATCCTCATGGCTCCTTCTCTTCACGCTGGAATGCGTGACCTCCCGAGTCCACAAGTGAGCCCTGCTTCTGCGTGACCCTTCCTTTCAGCTCTACCAGGGAACTGCGAAAGCCCCCTGGGTCCGATCCCACTTCAGCTGCCTGGGCAGGACAACCTTTGCATAGTAAATGCTCCTCCTTCACCAGCACATAAATCAAAGAGTACCACCTAATCAACAAAATAATCTTAATCAATGCTTTCACCGTCTGGCTTTCCCTAGCAAATATAACTCCCTGTTGATGTTTCCCATCCTCCCTTCTGTTATACCAGATGGTGTGTGTTCCAGTCTTTTTATTACCCTTCCCTGACCACGACACTTCGCTCAGTCCAGAGATCTTCATACCGCATCCCCTGAGTGTTCTCATCAGCAGCTCTGTCCTGCTCATTGCATCGTGATGTTTCAAGCATCTTGCACTAATGACCCTCTTCTTCCCCCCTCCTTCGCACTGATATTTTTCACAGTATTCATTCCCATAGGTTGGTCAGCTGGTATCTGGTAGCACATGTGCTTTAACCATCACGTATCCTAAGTGACCTCTGAGTCTGTATAAATGTTGGTGGTATAGGCTAATTTTATTCTTCTATGTTACAGCTTCCTAAATTCTTCAGGATAGATTCAGAGTGTAGTAACCTCTTCCTTTTTTTTTTTTTTCCCCCCTTCCTTAGAGAAGATTACAGAAGTTGATCTGCTTCACATTATCTACAATTAGGTTGTTGCTGGATAGGATGACATAATAACATAAGCATCGGTCAGAAGAACTGTACTTCCTAGATGTACAGATTTGATTTCATGGCTTTGTCTTTCTCAGGTGTTTGCTCTCAGAAGCAAGTGGCATGTTTGTGCTGGAAAAGGGAAAATGAGGGGCAGGAATTTTCAGGCAGAGGCCCTAGCAGAATATGGCATATTACATAGGACGTGTTTTCTGTGGCATTCAGGTTAAACAGCGTAAGATAAGCTCAGCAGAGTTCGTAAGTTGTCTCTGTGCAGGTACCCAAATCCTCCCTGCTCTTACCTTTCTGTGTCAACATAGAGGCATTTTATGTTATCTCCACTGTAACAGGCTCTCCAAAAAATTTGGTCTCCTTTCCTGAAGTGCTGTGGCAGAATAGCACTCTGTGAACTGAGGACGTGGATGTACTCTGCAGTCCACAGCCCGAGTCCGCGCAGTAACGCCCCCACCTCTCCTGCAGCCCCAGAACATCGAGTCAAGGAGGCCGGCTTGACTTCACAGCCTTTTACAGCAGCAGCAGCGAAACTCAACAGCACCAAACCCCAGGCTGAGTATTTGCAAGTTCAGCTCAGCCAGCCGTCGTTGGAAACGTTTGGGTTGGGAAACACAATCTCCCTGGACTGCCCGGCTCCGCAGGCTGCAGTTCCGCTCTCCGGAGCACATGCTCTCTTAATGCAATTTGTAGCAAATGCAGTAGATGTGTGGAGTTGAAAGAGAGGCTGAGTATCTAAATTGCAAAGACCACAAATCAGTCACTGAGTAGATAGATATGCTAAGTGAACGCCATTTTTCTGGAGAATCTGACAGAACTGGAAATCACAATGCAGGGCGATTTTATCACAGAGGATTTTCAATTTGTTGTTTAGAAAGATGGGTCAGTAAGCATCCTCTTTATCCCTAATGACTAAAGAATGTAAATAATCTTGTTGTAACCATTCTTCATGTACATTTCTATCTAGATGAGGTATATTGCCTGCTAGGTATCTTTTTTTCTCTATCGAGGAGCATAAGGACTCTTTTTTTTTTGTCCTTCTGTTAAAAGAGGCACTGCAGACTAATAGCTCGTTCATTCATCATAGAGGTTGATGCAGCTAACGTTTTAAGTGGTATTGTCTGCCAGTAATACTTAATCCCATTGTCGAAGACTGCAGTGCATAGAGAATGTGTTTTCCTTGGAAAGGTAGGCTGTAGGGAAATGTAATGACTATTTAACTCTTAAGCCAAAGCAGAGACTGTAATCTAGTGTCAGAAGGGTTTTACCAGCTGCTTTTTCTAAAGAAGAGCCTAAACTTTGCCTTCTAATTTATTCTGCTTTGTAACTATTCAGTAAAAGTGTTTAGCAACTCCAGTGATTTGTATCACACTCTTTCACTCACATGTTGCCCTTTTGGGAAATACAGCTCCTCGCCTTTGTTCCTCCACTGTTCTTTTGGCTGGTGGTGAAAGAGGTCTTGAAACATTTATTGCGCTCCAATACAGGATTATATGTTCAGAGAAGAAAAAAATGTGGTCTACGTAACTCTGATGCAGTAGAACAATTACTAGGATTTTACGAATAGAAGGGACCTTTGCGAGCTAATGGCTTGTGTAACATCACTCAAGCAACTTCCCTGAAAGCTTTCTTGAAGTCCAACAGTTGTGACTTACTTTCAGACACCTTTTATGACCTTGTTGACATGACTTTGATTTAAAAGTTTCCGGTGATGGAGCATCTATTGCAACCTTTAATCGGTTGTCTTCCCTGTAAAGAAAAAAAATAAGAACTGCCCCATATTCTGGACCTTAATTTGTCTAATTTGAACTTCAAGCCATTGAATCTTGTTAAGCCTTTGTCAGCTAGATTGAAGAGTCATCAATTATCAATTTTCATTCCCTTTGATAATAGACACTTATAGACTAATAAATTATCCTTTAACCTTTTCTTCATTAAGCTAATAGATTGAGCACCAGGAGTCTCTCACTTCAAGGCATATTTTCCATTTTTTTATTCGTTCATGTGACTGAACACTCTCCAATTTTTCAACATCCCTCCAAAGTATAATAAGCACCAAGTGTATCTGTACCATAGGTCCTCCACCATAATCAAGGATGCAGTTGCGTTGCTTTCCTCTATACCTTCTTGCAATTCATATGTTTATTCAGCAAACAGCTCACATTAACTATCAGATTTTTTCAGCAAAGTCTCCAACAAATAATTATTCACAGTGACTTCTGAGTACCAGTTATGAGGACAGAAGAATTCCCGTCAATTCAGTTTTGTTTCTGGCTATATGACCTGACATTTTATCAGGTTGAAATGTGTACTGTGTGCTCAGTAAGGCAAGCAGATGAACTCTGAATTGTGTATTTGTTGTTTCTGAGAATCGTAGGACTAGGTGTTTGGTCCCTGAATAGGTACGCAAAGAGAGATCTATTTATTGGTCTGGGAAAATTATATAGCTGGAAAGACCTAGGCTGGGATCAGTCCCAGTGAATAACAACCAAGATGGGAGGAGGGTGTGAATTGGCCATTTTGGGTATAGTGGTGTGGAAAGTAACAATGAATTGTTAAATTGTGCTCAGATTGTGCTTCTGATAGTGGCTCCTGATCTCAACACTCAAGACAACTGAGCAAGCTCATGACAAGCCCTCCAGTTGTCCCACTCCCTGGTGGGGAGAATGGAAAAAATTCTGCAAGGGATGGCTGGACAACATGATACTACACTGTGTTACTGAAAACAAAGCATTAATCTTTAGTTGAAAATTGGCCAAGACTCTGGCATTTGATGCTAAAACATTCCAGTCCCAATGACGTGAGTGTTCAGTATTAATAGCTCTGAGGCCACAGTGAAGAAACTGGAAAAGGCTTGCGGGAAAAACAGTCAAATGATAAGTCAGAGGAAACTGGAATTGAACATCATGGCTAGGGAAGCAGCATTCAGGCAGCAGGCTCGTGTTTCACAGAAAACTGGTCTTCTTGGGAGGGAAAAGGCAATGCATTTTGTTTTGTTTATTTTAATGATCTCATTGATGTTGTGGATTCCATCATTTAGTTACTCAGTAGAAGCATTGATGAGAGGGGAAAAAATATGACAGAATTGGCATTGTGAGGAACGTAGAACTGCGGTATAGTCCGTCAAAGCTACTGAAAGAAAATGGAGTCAACTCTCCTGATAGCAGAATACTTCAAACACAGTTTGCATGAAATCCTTTTTTTTCCCTGCGTGAAACTTAAACTCTAGAAATGGAATCTCTTGTTATTAGACTGGAAAATTATCTGCAAATCTGTTGCAAAAATATTCAAACTAGATTTAAAAAGAAATATGGAGGGTAGGAAGCAGAACACAGTAATCTGGGTATTTCTTTATTTCTCTTGTGGGAGAAAAGCTCCATTGATGTTATTAATTTTTTTTAATTAAGACTGTGGCCAAGATTTCATCAAGCAAGGTACTTAAGCACAGAACATTTTGAGGTTACAGTGGAGAGTTTATAATTTTTCATAGCTTATATCATGGATGGAGAAAGCTGGTGCATGTCAGCTCCACAAGCTCACCTCTTCAGTTCTGTCAGAAATGCTTGTGGTTCAAATAACGTTTAATGAAAAAAAGCTAAATATACTTGAGAAACTTAAGCATTAAAGAGAAAAATTCGTTCAAAACAACGCTGCCAAAGTAGCCAAGATTTATTCAATAATAAAGCCAAAATTCATTATTCCTTTCAAACATGGTTTTGTAACGACTGAACTATGGTTCTGCTGCAGCTCAGTGAGGGAAAAGCCACTGCACCAATATATGGTGGCGGAAATGTACATTTAAATTAAAAACCCACAATCCTCCATAGCAGTAACAACTTCCAGGATAACACACTTGGAGGGTAAAAGGAAGGAAGTCCAAGCTTATTATTTCAAAAAACAAGAATAAATAAATAAAGAGCAAAGAGTGATTTAAATCAATAAAACTGGCCAAAAATAATCATGTATTTCAGGAGTGGGTTGGAAGAACAAGGAGATAGTTTAGCAAGTGCCAGTGAATTTCTGCTTCTCCAGATCCATCTTCTGTTCTGTTTATTCTGCCTTTAAGCAATGTTTAATGCATGCGTATTCCGTAAAGCTTGAAAGCTTGCCTTTAGGGGCAATAGGGCATCAACCCAGTGTCTTTTCAAACTAGTGGACTAGTTTTGGGCTCCCCTGGATGAGGAAGACGTGGCTATACTGGAGAGAGTCCAGAGAAGGGCCACAAAGATGATTGAGGGGACTGGAGCATCTTCCGTATGCGGAGAGGCTGAGGGAGCTGGGACTGTTCAACCTCGAGAAGGCTCAGGGAGGATCTTAATTGTGTGTATCAATACCTGATGGGGGGAGGTAAAGAAGCCAGAGCCAGGCTCTTTTCAGTGGTGCCCAGCAGTGGGATAGGAGGCAATGGGCACAAATTGAAACACAGAAAACTCTGTTTAAATGTTAGGAAAAGCTGCTTCTCCGCCCCCCCTCCCGCCCCGTTTTGGTTTTTTTTTTTCTTCTCCTGAGGTAGTAGCATCTCCATCCTTGGAGCTTTTCAAAACCAGACTGTACATGGTCCTGAGCAACCTGCGGTAGCTGATCCTCCTTGGAGCAGGTGCGGTGGACTAGACCGTCTCCAGACGTCCCTTATGTTAATGTTAACAGATTCTTCGTCCCAGCAACGATGGAGTTCAGTGGAAATTCATTATAAGTATTAGCTTATTCTTTAGGGCCATGCTGTGTTTTTCATTATTAACAAAAGAAATATCTGAGAAGGCAGTTCCCATTGTTAGTCCTGTAGTTAGGGCAACTCAACAGTCTCAAGTGCAGCATAAAACTGGTGATGTATTTACTATGCATCCTTTGGGCTGGATGCCCAGGACCTTCCTTGCACCCCTCTTCATTCTCTCTGAAAATGGGGATATACGGTTACACGGAGATATATTGGGTCTTCCATGGATGTTAGCTCCTTACATAAAAAGTAGGCATCAATATATTATCACCGTGTACAAACCCCAGGACTCTGCATTTTAAAAGAAAGATTTCTTACCCCATCAAGTCGTTCTGGGACCTTCCACAAGGTGAGAGAGATCCTTGCAATTTCTTATATAGCCTATGTCATTTGTAGGCGTTGAGAGGTGTGGGACAGCACTGGGGCCATGGCTGCAGCATGTTTGGTGAGAGAGAGAGGGAAACTACAATATTATTTTTCTTTTGCACATTGTTACGCTGAACAGCGCAGCCATCCTGTGGAAAGGTCGGTGCGTAAAGCAGCGGATGCACCTTCAGTTACAGCGTGGAGCCTTCAGCCGTCTCTCCCTGCACGTGTGCACCCAGGAAACAGGCGCTGCTTCCCTTCCCATTTTGAGGCTGCACCTAAAGACCCGTCTGAGCCTGGAGGAGGGAAGCCAGGAGAAAACACCGTTCGAATAACTTCTATGCGAGTTTAAATAACTCCTGAGGGAAGCCAGTGGTGCTATCTAGATGTGGAAGGCCAGCGTATTTAATGAGTTGCATATATTTGTGCTGGCCATGAAGAATCAAAGAAGTAAATTAGGACTGAAACCTATAATCCAAACCAGTCAGGATTTTCTCCTGTGTTTTGTGGAGCCTGTATCTCCCTCCGGAGTTTAAAGACAGGAAAGATGGTGTTGGTATTACACATGTCAAGCAGAATACATGGACACTTGGAATACCATGTGCCAAATTCATGAGCATTTTACTGTCTTCTTTGGGAAGAATCCATAAAAAGCCAGACCCACATTTTCTGAAAGTTCTGAAAAAGTTACTAAAAAATGGAAATGTATGTTATATGTATCTGAAAATTGCCTCTTTGAGCACATTCTATGAAAGGGAACAAAAGCGCTGAAACATAAGGGTATCACATCTGTGAATAAAAGCTCCAAAGACCTCTGAACCTTGCTTCCCTTTGGTTTCAACTTCTATCTTAATGGAAATTTTTTTAAGGTGTAATGGTTTGGCACAGTTGCAGAGCACAAGACAAAGAAACAGGAGATAAAACCTTATTTATTGGGTAATGCTGACCAAGACTGTTGCACTCCTGCTTTACCCACGTCATCTTCTGCTATACTTGCTTTGTAGACATGCATTATGTGAATGGATTACTACAATATACAGAGACAAACTAAATTCTGGAAGTTGTTTTCTGTTATCCTTCATAAATTTAAAAGTTTCATAATAACTTTTGTTCTCTTTTATTCAGGATCCACAAATGTCTAAATTGCAGTCAGTAAGAAAACCTGCCTCCTCCTAAATGGCGAGGTGATTGTACGCAGAGTGTGTTTAGGAGTGTCAGCTGCTTTCTCTTTTTGATTTTTCACCGTCACTGTTTAAAGCTAACAAACTAATAAGGAGAGACTCATCTAAGAAAACCATCCAAGCTGGAGCACTCCAGCAGCCCAGCGCATATTACTGACTACGTGCTGAATGTCACAGCAAGCTTTATTCAGACCTTCCAGTTGCTAAAAGTTGAGGATAAATTAATTAGATGTGCGGCTTATGCTGATTAACTGTGAGGTGGCAAGAGAGTTGCAGCGATTTCCGCTCTGTAATATAGATGTACAGCTCATTCGCTGACCACTGAAGAGCATGTGTGCTTGACTCTTCCTTAAGATCAGCTTACTGAAATTTCCAGGTTGGACTAAGATGGTCTCCAGGTGACTTATTTGGATCAGCAAGGAGTTTGGGTATGGCAGGACAGGGGAAGTAAGGAGGGGTGCATCCCTGGGTTGTACGTCGTTGCTGGGGCTTGAGTGCAGAGGACGCGCTCGCTGTCAGCCTAGAGTGCTCATCGCAGGCCACACTGCTGTTTGGGGAAATACTTTTTCAGGATCCTGGTGTACAAGTCATGTGGTTGACAGACGGCTAGTTTGACTGAGTTGTTTTTGAAAAGTATTTTTCAGACCTTTGAATATCAGATTTGTAGCTATTCACCAAAAAAAAAAAGAGAACCCGTAGTCTGAGAGTTACAGGGTGATTTGTTGTCTGTGATGCCAGGTGTAGTGATGATGGGCCCCAGTCGTGCTGCCCAGTTTCAGTCCTTCAGAATATCATGAGGCGCGCTTTGAAGGCATTCATTTGTTAGTTTACAAGAATAATTCACATAGCATTTTTTTTCTCAGTTTGTCTTTTCATGTGTGATCTGACTAGGGGCTATTGTTTTTCAAGATATAGTTTTTTCCCATGACCATCAGGGCTATAAATATATTCAAAATTAAGAAGCAACAATGGAACCTTAGGGGTTTTGAGGGGGTTTTCTTCTACAGTTTCTTGATTCTAGACATTGGCTCTTCAAGAAACACACACGGAGCCTTGAGTCTTGCAATGAAAAATCTGGCAACACAGAGATGGCTGCTGGCCTGGCTGCCAGGGACTGACCTGTAGGTGCGGTGGCCTGTGTGTCGCGTTGCTGGGAAACATCCTGTAAGGCTCTTCTTTTTTAAGGGCTATGCCGGGAGCCGGAGAGCTTGCTTCTGAGAGCCTGAGCAGATAAGTCACATTTGAAACCTGACAGCGTTGCCACTCCCCATTGCAGACTGAATCCAGTCGCATTCCTAAGGCCACAGCTGTAAAGCAAGTTTGTGGTTTTATTTTTGTTCTTTTCAAGCCGTATTTTTAGTGCTCCCTATAATAAATCTTCATGTTTTGATTATGTGTAAAAGACAGTGACTAGAGACAGAACACAGTGCTACCAAAATAAACTCGCTTAATGCACAATGGTCCTGCCACAAGCACGGACTCCCCTCTTTGCCTAAACTTAATCTCATTTGAAGTGGTGCAGGGAGAAACATGGGCAGAAGGGAAGAGTCTTGTCCCAGCAAAAAGAAAATAAAATTAAAAAGAGAGAGCACAAATATATATACGCTGGCAAAACGTGCGCAAAGGGTTGCCTAGCAATTCTGCAGACTATTTGTGCGGTCTGGGGAACGCGTTCTGAATTAGCATGAAGGAGAAGGCAGAGCCGGTTACGCCGAGCTCTTTAACGTGGCAAGTTGGCCGCCGTTTCCTGAGGCAGAAAGTAGCAATTTACTTTCATCGAAAATGAGTCACTGGGAGCCACCGGCATCGAGGCATGGCTGCGGGGCCAGCTAGGGGGCTGTGGTGGCTAATGCCACTGCTCAGCACCTGCTGGTCGGCTCGGATTATCCCGGGAGCGGTGCTGGACCACACAGAGGTGCTGGGGTGCAGGTGGCTCTGGGCACCCAGCCCACGCCTGGGAGGAGAGGGAGAGCGGTGTCCCAGCTGCCACCCTGCTCCCCGGCGAGATTCTAGCCCGGGCTGGCGGCGGGGGCAGAAGCCCCGGAGAATGTCACTGTCCCAGGAGCGTGGCCAGGCTCCAGCCCTTCTGCTGGCGTCTCAAATCGGGTTTCCGTACCTGTGTCTATGCACTGCAGGCTGCATTACAGAATTTTTAGAGTGCAGTTGGCGATACCAGTGAGTACTTTGGTTAAGAAGAAAGGGTTTTTTAATTCCAGATGTCTATGTTTAAGGCTGCATTTCCAAAAGCAGTTGGTAAAACCTGCAGAAGCAGCGCCTTTTGAAATCTGCAGTACCAAAGTAAAGTTCAAAGACTTTTTTAGAAGAGTCATAGAATCGGTTTTGGTTGGAAGAGACCTTTAAGATCATCAAGTCCAACCATTAACCTAACACTGCCAAGTCCACCACTAAACCATGTCCCTCAGCGCCACATCCACATGTCTTTTAAATACCTCCAGGGATGGCCACTCAACCACTTCCCTGGGCAGCCTGTGCCAATGCTTGACAACCCTTTCGGTGGAGAAATTTTTCCTAATATCCAATTTAAACCTCCCTTGGTGCAACTTGAGGCCATTTAGATGTGGGTTTTTTCACAAGTACTTTCTCCTATCAAGTAGATTTCACTTTGTCTTTTTCAGTGAATTTGTGTTTGTCAAGTCCAAGTCTTAGCTTAGCGACCACATTTAATTCTAAAATTCTAATTTTGCTTCTCCTTTCTGTGTGAATTTAATATCACTTTCAGTGAAAGCTCAGGTTTATGAAATTCAGTTCAATGATTTTTCATGTTTCGTATCAAGTGGTGGGGAAGAGGCTGAGGCTGGAGAAAGATTCTTCCATTTTTTTCTTGGGAGGTGGAAAAGATATAACGATATTTGAAAGTTTGGGGTTTATGCTTTATTAGCTTTTTCCTAACGGGTGAGTGAGTGCTTTTCTGCTTTGAATCACCAAATTTTTTCTGCCTCTTGAAAAGCTGAAAGTTTTTTTTTTTTCCCATAGCCACCTCTAGCAACTTTCTATTTTTTCAAAGGCTTAGCTTCCCAGGAACTCCTAGAAATACATATCTAGTTCATAATCTCTGAATTAACCAGATTTTCTATTAAATTCTAAGTAAGGTACTTACTTTAGAAATATGTGTTCAAAGGAACCACTAAACTTCATGGCTCTATCAATACGTACTTATCTCCTAATGGTACACGTGTTTAATATATATGTAAATAAGAGTTATTAACAGAGATTGCATGTTTGGCTATAACTGTGGGTACCAGAAGATTACCCTGGGGATCTTTTAAACTCTTCTTTGTTTTATTCCACATGAGAATGATAAGATTTTTATTGAATTAAATTTAGTTTTATTTAAATTATCTTGATACGTACCCAGAAAGTGTCTGTTTAAAGGAAAATGTGTATCTGATTTCAGAGACTCAGAATAGATACTTCTATACTTCTCTTTGGCCACAAGGGAATATGACAGGAACATTTTATTTCAGTATTACTTTAATTAAGTAAGAGCTGATATGGAAAGTGTGTAGAGCCCGGTAATTTGATATGGACGTTTTCTAACCTTCGAAACAGACTGTGGAGAGCTCTCTGTGTATATCAATTCCTGGTGTGAGATAGAGTGGATACTTCTTGAATTTGTCATCTATTTCTGGTGTCCTGGCAGTATTTTTCCTTATCAAATCCTTAAGTTATGTCATATCTATTTCTGTTCTTTCTTTGAATCAGTCAAGGTTGTGGGGTTTTTTTTCATTAGCCATTATACACTGTCACTTATATTCCTGGCATTTGTATTTCTAGAAGAATTTCTCTGTCGTTTTTGCATGCTTAGCACCTGCAAAAAATGGCATTTATGAGTTGACTTTGCATAGACGGTACCTGCATCCTGGCTTTGCATTCACTAATTGAACTTGGAGCATGTAAGTCATCTCATCTCAGACACGCTCCGAAAGGGCATGTGCAAGTCAAAAAAGTTTTGCTGGATTGTGTATGGAGAAGCGTTTTAAGGTCCCTCTTGGACATGCTGGTGCCGAGGCTATTTTGGTATGGTGGTAAAGCACAACCACCTGCCTCCTTCAGCTTTTGCATTATTCATGGCTTCCCTTCAGAAACGGAGGGGTCATGAAAGCCAGCGGTTCCGGGCTGGTGGCTGAGGAAGCATGTTTCACACAAACCTTGTCTGAAGTTCTCTGACACTCGGGGCAATAGGAGTATTTTCCAAAACCTTAAGAAAATTGAAGACCATGGGGTTGTATGGGGTAAAATGTCTGGTTGGACAGTACTGGATTTTTTGTTTAGTTTTAGCTTTTATCGTGTGTTTCTAGGTCAGGTAGATGAGGCAAAAACGTGCTCGTGTTGCAGGGAGTGACAATTCAGATGTGCCAGTGAGCAATGTGTAAGAAAAGCCTGTCATGGGAAGGATGCAGTGGGAACTGCGTGCTGCACACATGTGGTGTAGGAACGCCACATCTTTCTTTATTTAAAAGAAAAGCAAACCAAGCAAATAAAACACAGGAAATGTGGGTTTCGTCTGTACCATCCTTATGCTTAGCCTGGAGGAGGATGCCCTGCGATCCTCAGGCCACGTGGGTGAGGCTGGCTGGGTCAAATCCTGCTGTCCGAGAGCGGGGATGGGAGCATACGAGAACAAGGCAGCATCTGTACCCGGGATGCTCTCTGCCACGTGCCCTCACCCATGCCCAGGTATTAGCTGGTGCGTAGGTGTCCCCGGTGTGGGAACCGCCTCATCGATGGCAGGGGAAGGAACGTGCTGGGATCAATCCCAAAATGAAGAGCTGGTTTTCGGCCATGGAGCTATCGCAGCTTGATAGCAGCAGCAGCCCCGGTTTGCTGCAGTGAAGGGTAAGTGAGCGCGGCGGGGATTTGTGTGTGCAGGGAGATGGCAGAGCAGAGCCAGCAGTGCTTCCCTGCCTCTGCGTGTTTCCTATCCACGTGGCAAGAGTGTCTTCAAACTCATCGTTCCTTCCTCAGCATCTACATTTCTGTTGCATTAGTGAAAAGAAGCTGGAAATTAATGTGTCTGTATTGCTAGAGAGCTGCTGTTCTTTTCTTACAGAAAAATCTGCCTTAAAAAAACCCAGAACGTAGGAAGGAAAAAAAATCAAGTTTTAGAAACAAGGTTGTGTCCACATCTTGAAACTCTACCAACGATATCGCCTTCATGAGAAATTTTAGCTCTTTCCGTTGTCAAGTTTGCTAAATGTAAGTGGGGTGATTAGGTTCCTTTTCTTCATTCGAAGCTTTTGGGCAGGAATTTCAGCTAATATAAATGTCCCTCATGGGCCAGATTAGGTCTCAGTATCTAATCTAACATGAACATTGAAATGACTTGGATTTTTTGCTGTCTTTATTTTTCTTGTTGTCTTTGGGAACTTTTTGGTTGCAGAAAATAGTTTTATGCAGAAATAGATAATGGAAATTCTAAGGAGTTGAAGTTTGTTTTCAGACTGACTTAAAAAGAAGGGTAATCGCTTCAAAATATACTCCAGAGTGCAAATTGCAAAAGAACCCCTAGCAGTTGATATGGGAACATTGAAAAATTTCATTTTTCTTGAAACATTGTGAAATAAAACAATATAATTATTAATACAATTCAAATAAAATGAATATAAAATCAGAGTTAAATTAAATTAAACAAACTGATAATCAAGGTGAAGAATTTTTACCTCAATGAAAAGTTTTTGATATTGGCAAAATGAATATTTTGGCCCTAGTGGCATATGGTAGGAATTAGACCTTCTTTGTGAAGCTTTACTTCAGAAAATTTAAAAATATTGTTGAAAGGACCAAGGTGGATTTCTTTTTCTTTTTCTTTTTCTTTTTCTTTTTCTTTTTCTTTTTCTTTTTCTTTTTCTTTTTCTTTTTCTTTTTCTTTCTCTTTTTCTTTTTCTTTCTCTTTTTCTTTCTCTTTATCTTTTTCATCTTTCTCTTTATCTTTTTCTCTTTTTCTTCTTTTTCTTCTTTTTCTTCTTTTTCTTCTTTTTCTTCTTTTTCTTCTTTTTCTTCTTTTTCTTCTTTTTCTTCTTTTTCTTCTTTTTCTTCTTTCCCCCAAAGTGGAATGTTCTGATGGAAATCTGTTTTTCTTCCATGCATTAGTTCAGTCCAGAAAGTATGTAATGCCCATGCATCATTTAGCGCTAGCTTCAGTCACTTGCTGAATTCTTCTCTCCTTACTTAGGGCATTCCTCTGCTGAGGTCACGGCTTGGGTTTTAGCAGTCAAGGGTTGGGTTTTAGCAGTCAAGCAAACAGATTTTGGCCACTTCTTTAGTGGCTAAGTTAAGAATCCCGAACTATCTGGATGTCAGGGACCCAGGAAGTCACAAGAAATGATTCCTCGTTGCAATTGAAAGAGAAATGACCTCTCCGGCGACGTGTGCCTCTTGGTTCAGGTGCTGAGGTGGGACGCGTTCAAATGAACTGTTCAGTGTCGGGTTTATCCCAGCACAGCGAGCCCGTGGTGGTCTAGGATGCAGCAGTGTTCCCTGTAAAAATTTATTATTAATTTATGGTTTTGTTGTGTAGCGCTGCAAACCTACTTCCAATTGTTACTGGTGTATCAAACCCATCTGACAGGGAGAAGATTGTGGGTTGCTTTGTGGATGGTATGAAGTACCCATGCCTGCGTGGATGTGCCTTTTCTGGTTTGGTATTACCAAATTAAGTGTCAGTTTGTGAAATATTTACTCTATCTGCAGAGCAGATGGAGTGGAAATGCTCATGTGAGTAAATATTTGCCATATATGGACTGCACAATCTGGCTGCATCCTTGCTTATGCTCTATAATTTATGCTTTTTAAACAGCGATGAAGAAACCTCAGAAGATTCAGAGGTTCATTTGGATTCTCATAAACACCAAAAGCTTGGATGCTTTCCTCTGCCTCTTGAGGCTTTACAATTTCTGTAAGAAATTGGGTGAAAGCACTTTCTGTAGCAATGTAGTTCATACCTTCAGTTCTCGTTCCATCTAGGTGCAGAGAAGGTGGGATAACTGCAAGGTAACGGGGAACAGTTGCTGCCTATGGTTAGACTCTAATACATACTGCCGTTTAGATTTGGGTCAGGTGTGATGTTCGAGACAGGCAGTCTCATTTTTACCTGAAAAATCTATTCTGTTTTGGGTGGGGTTTTGCTTTTGGTTTTGGTTTTTTGTTTTTGTTTTTGTTTTTTTAAATAGCTAATTCTGTTCAAGCCCCTATACAAGGGAAGTCAAATTTGGCTACCCTCAGTTGAATATGTTATCTATAAACTCATTTACCATCTTTTCTACTAGATAAGGAAAATTTCAAAACGCATTCACCAAGTGGAAGAGGAAAGAAATAGGAAAGCTTTTTTTTTTAATTATACTTTTAAATTATCTTATTCTGAAGATTTATTAAAAGCAGAAGAAAACCCCCTAAAGTTCTGAAGGAATATTAACATAACGTGCCTGTAACTCAAGCTGTGTTTAATGAGAGGTGCTGGTTTTTTCTGCCATGAGGGCTACAGTCCAATGAGTGATAGCTATGAAAGAGGTCACATACATATTCATCAAATTCGACATGCACATGTAAACTGGTTTTAATAGGCCATGACAGCAGAAGTTGTGTCAGGCAAATAGCTGCACATGTGCTCATTCCCTCGACTGGCATATTTAGCCATTATCACTCTGGTATCCATGGATGAAATATTAGCTTGTTAACTTAAGACCATCAGTTGTTGCTGATGCTTAGTGGAAACCAAAAAAGCACAGATTCCCTCTGCAACTTTATTATGTGCAGAGCTAGGATTGAATTATTACGATTTCATTGTAATATTTCCATTTCCTTCCCTTATTTATTACAGAGGATATTTGTAAGTGATAAATTGGAATGCAGCTACAATATAAATAAAGGGACTATTGATTCGAAAATACTCCAAGGATTGGATCCTGTTATTTCCATGAATTTCTTGCACTGTGCTTCTGATTGTACATTCAGAAGGGACAGTGTTGCTACAGCATTAATTTTTCCGCGAGCACAGAGCAGCATGTATATTGACACAAAAAAAATAAACCAAAAGGAAAATACAGTCCTTCAGAATCCTCAGCTCAGCGAGGGGTAAACGACCGCGCTCTGCCGGGTGTAAATCAGCATACCTAGGGGATCCCGCTGGTTTGTTGTGCCTGAGGTGTGACGGTTGGGTTAATAGTTAACCTCTTGTTGTTGTTCCCTGCCAGGTCTAGGGAAAAGGAATACTAGGCTTTCCCTTTCCCGTCTTTTAGGAGAATAACCTCTTCCTGCATTAGGAAAAAAGCAGAGAATGGCAACTACGTACACAAAACCAGGCTTACTTAGGAAACAGCTTTGCATTTTAAGAAGGAAGGTGTATTCCATTGCGGTCTTTTCCCCAGATAGGTTTTTTTAAAGGCTACAGATTTCGGCTGACATGTGGGATGGGGCGACGGGGCTGTGATGGTGTGTTCGAGGAAGTGGTCTGGATTGCCCCAGCAGGAAATGTACCTCTGTGTGACACAGGATGGATGCGCTGCTTCGTAGACCTAACTTATTACTATACATATGTTAGGAAACCCGAAGTGAAAGGTTGAACAGGGCGAGAAATCTAAAAAAAAGAGTTAAAACCTTGTAGCATTCTAATTAAGTATGCTGAGGTGTGAATGCTTTGCTTTTGCAATGTGGTTCCCTTGCATTTCTTGAAGAGCTTTTGCAAATATTGAGAGCTAGTGAAAGCAGATGTCAAGCTTGGCCAAATTATGGTGTGCTTGATTGTAATTTAAAAGGAATAAAACAAGTCAGCACTGAGGCAGCTCATCTCGGTAAAGAAGGAAATAATGCCCTCTGTAAACAAGTCCCTCCCCTTCCATGTCAGATCAGGAGACTTAGCTGCCCAGATCACAGGGACAAAACCTTCAGGCGCACAAATAAGACGTGGAAAGCAGGTTTTGAGCTGCATCCTGCCCTAGCCTGTTGGCTCTCGACGTTGGGGAGGAAGGCTGGCAGGAAGCTCAAAATAGTTTTTAGGTTTTCTTCTGCACCAGGACAGTAACTGTCTCCCTGGAAACAGTACTTGCCAATTCCTGGTGCGTGCTCTTATTTTGGTCGCAGTCCCTCCTGTACACAGCCCGTCCCCTAAAACACTCTTTGTGCCAGGTCTGGTATGAAGTTGGCTAAGGTGGCTTATACCGTCTGAGAGTTACTCCCCTCCCTGGGGGGAATATTCATGTAGCCAACTACAGCTGCAGTGAATAACACCGACGAGTCTTCTCTGGAGTTGAGGTTGATGTTTATTTTAAGAAAGCACACCTCGTCTTTGTGATTTCAGACTCCCACACAGCTGGGAATGCCATGGCCAGTTGAGAAATCTGTAAAACTAGACTCCTGGGGCAGATCCGTTCATCAGTTACTGCGTGCTCCTTTGCACAGCTTTTATCTTGTGTAAGAACAGGCATGGAGAATGGCACACTATTAACCATGCCAGCTGCAAGGAGAATCAGGTTTGAAGATAATACTTCAGGAAAAGTACTGTGTTTCAGTTTTGAGGGACTAATTTGAAAATTATCTGTATTCACAAAAGGTGGCAAGTTTTGAGAGGGTCCTCTGTGCCAATGTGTCTCTCTGTCTTCTGAATTTGGCAGTACCTGGTTCAGAGGGAAGATCAAGCTGCAGCAGGATAACTGCCCCTGTATGAAGGTTAGTCTTGCTCAAATCATCTAGAGGTGAGGATGGCACTACAGCCTGAAGTAGCAGGCAGTGCACCCTGACCAAAATATTTCTTAGCGACGAGTGTTGCTACTCCGAGCAGTTTTAATGTCCAGATAAGCAGACCGTGATTCCTGCCGGTCGTCTTCATCTCTAAGCTGGAAGAGACTCTTCCCCACGGAGCTGGAGACACAGGATCTTGGTGTACAGGTCACTGGAAGATCAGAGTTTCTGAGTCTTAAGTTTTCCAGACGGCGTCTTCCTATGCAGCTCTATAGGGAGACTAGTGCAAGGGGTCATGTGGAAGGCTCTTAGGTGCTGCTGTGCTATAAATGGGTATAATTTAAGAGCAGAGACATTGAGAGGTGACATGAGTTAATCTTTTACTGTTGCTCTGTTTCGTATTTGTTAATGCAGCAAGTCTGGTTTCAAATATTTTGAAAGAAGACCTGAGATTGCTCCAGTATTAACTGTGCAAGGAGAAGTCTATCCTATAAAAAGACTTTATCTTTTTATTAAAAAATGCACTAAGTCGTGGGAAAATATTCAAAATGAGGAATGATCTGATAAAAAACATTAGAGGCTTGGCTTTGGCTTGTATGAACTTCTCTGAAAGAGAAGGGACGTGTTTGTATATTTCTTATCAAACAACGCCAGATTTATTTATATCAATCATTCCTGTAACATGGCATGTGAAATTAGCATTATTATTTAACTTCACATTACAGCAACCAGCCAGCACCCTTTCTGATCTTGTCTAGATGGAGGAGAAGGTTTCCAAAAGTGCTTTGCAAGAAATTGGAGGACTGGCTGCTCTTCAGTAATGCAGAGTGCAGTTTTTGGTTCATCTGGGCTTAGGAGCACAATTTTTTATGGATGCCAGAAGAAAGTGAGTTTTTCAAAACTTCCTAGGCATATTGAGAAACCTGTCCTCAGAGCAGGACAATAACATGTTGCAGTTTCTGTCACAGAGCAGCCTTTGAGGTTTTTCTTCACTTTTCTGACCTCAAATCAACTTTCTGTCTTGAACATACAGTAACTACTTGAACTGCATTCATTCCGAAAAGCAAATGCATCTGGGCTTGCAGTCGAAGCTATTTATTTGACTTTTTGTTGTTGTTTCTTTTCTGACAAGCTGTTTAGCCTCTTTGATTTATTGATGTGCTGAGTTAATTCATTCTTTGTATATGTAGGGGGTTAGGGGTGTGCTGGGGTGGATTTTTTGGCTGTGGTATGGCCCCAGCATTTGCAACTGGAAGTCTAATTCGTGGATGAGGCAGCAAGAGCTGCTTGTACGGTCATTTTTGTGTGTGTTTTCATTGAAATCAAGAAATACAGCAAGTCCATGGTTAATGTTTATAAATATGCATACTGTTAAACTTACTGCAACTGTGCAACTGTTCCATAAACTTCTGAGTCCATGACCCAATGCTCCTTTGGTGACGTCCGCACAGCTTTGCTGCATAACGTTATTGGTGCGACAAGGGATCAGAAATGAAACAAACACAAAGTTGTAGAGCCTGCACTTTAACTGCTGGATATAACAGGAAATCAGAATTTGTCAATCAGTTGGTTTTGAATGAAGGTCTCTGCTAGTCTGCCTGCAGAAGAGTTTTTATGCAGTAGCAGATGTCGAAATCATGTGAAATAAAACCCGTTTATCTTGTTCTTTC
The DNA here is from genome assembly GCA_013397275.1 of Burhinus bistriatus. Lineage (NCBI taxonomy): Eukaryota > Metazoa > Chordata > Aves > Charadriiformes > Burhinidae > Burhinus > Burhinus bistriatus. Next base: position 65,774 of record VYXH01001844.1, read on the forward strand.
TCTTTTCCTCTGAATTCCTCCTTTAATTAAAAAAAAACTTTAAAATCTTCATCCTAAAGTTTTAGAAAAAACCTTTAAAGTGAGGCTGCCTTTCTGTAACCATTTGCAGTACTCACAGCCACCAAATGCCAGCCACGCTGTCCCAAACAGCTGACATGGCATTCCCAAAGGAATAAGCACAAAGAGGGAAATGAAGCCTGAGTTTTTTTCTCTTGCTACTCTGCCCAACGGGAAAAGCCCTATATACCAGTTCTGATCGCTTTTCTGAGTTAGTAAAACGCTATTTGGCACATAGTTCCCTAAAGTTTACGGGGAGGATTTTCCGATGACATGACACGTAAAAGATGGTGTCTTGCATGTGTTTTTCCTTTCTCCCCTTCCTCGCTGGCTGCTGGGTCACTGTTGTCTGGTTGAACATACACAGCGTGTGCGCTATGTGAATTCACACTTCCTTGGCAAAGGCACCTCATACAGAAAGCTCACTCCATAAATAACTTGGGCTGTGCGTTTATTCTGCTCTGAAATGCTGTAAAAAATAAAAGGCTACCTATCAAAGTTGTTTGTCTAATAATGGAGGAAGGGGACGATATTGTAAACACTGTCCAAATGAATTGTAGTAACCAGAATAAATGGTGGTTGCTGTTAGTGAGCGCTGAGGCTGAATTGAGGCCTTTCCAAATGCATCACATGTGACTTTAATCCATTCCAGAGCCCAGGTCTCTTCCAGGCTTGGAAATTTGATGCTCTGAGGTGCTAAGCCCCCTCTATTGCTCTAGAAATCAATAGGGCAGCAGCCTGCTCAGCACCCCGCAAAGGTGATCAATCTGTCGCGAGCCTGGTCCTCCAGGCCTGATCCTGCACAGCGTTTCTGTCCACACTTAATTTTAGGCAGGGATATACCGCCTTTGGCAGAAGGACCACGCGCTTGCTTGAAGTCGGCATGTATATAGGGTTGTACAGCATCAGGGCCTCGGTCTGTGTTTGGTTTTTGTGTTGCTGCTTTCTAGTGCACCTACTGGAACAAGGCTCCATTTCTCTTTTTAAAATCGGCAGTTTATCTCCTTTTGGTGGACAAACATTCTCGGCGCTAAACTTGTTAATAATAAGCTGTGCCTCGGGTTTAAAGGAATGCGTTTACAACGTATAAAAGAGACCGTAGAGGGTGAAGTTAAATTATATCCAGCCAAAACTGATTTTTATGTGAAAGTTTAGGCCGGCAGGTGCAGAAACAGTAGGGTGGGGAAGGGGTGGAGGAAACAATAAAACGAAAATGTCCTCGGCCATCAATATTTGCTGCCTGGGAGGGGGATGAATCCTGCTTCAAACAGCCCTTGAGACGCCACCACTTAAGGGGCAGAAAAGCAGCTCTTTTGAGGGGACATTCAAACCTTTAATAGCGGGCAGTCAGTTTTGGCAAGAACAGTTTTCTCTCGTTGCAGGCCAGTGACTCTGCTGCTGGCTTACCTGTCCCTGGCAGCCCGGGGGGAGCGGTAACCCCAGCCCCTGCGCCGGGGGGCAGAGACAGTCCTGCATCTCTCCCCAGCCCATCCGTGATTATCCAGCCGGCAGAGGAGCGCCTCAGGTTGCACATTAGGCCCTGGCTGAGATTAGTAATTATAATATCAGTTTTCTCCAAATAGGTCTGACAGAATGGCACTGGTAGCAGAGGTGACTCAAAGTTTAGTAAGTCTTAGGGAAAGTTTACTGTCTCCCGCTGCTTTCTGTCCCACAAATTTGGCTTCTCTAATAACCAGCACCGGCCACAAACAGTAGGAATCCTTTTCAATCACTATTAGCCACACTTCATTTCTGTCATATTTGACCCCTGGCAAGCTGCAGCCCAGCAAAGAGCATTCCCTGCAGAAAGTAACCAGACATCCGGGATTTACTCTCTGACAAATGACATTTTTAAGGGCCCTTAAAAAACACTGAGACAAATTCACAGCAGGACTCTGGAAAGCCCGGTACCAACCTCCGGAGGAGATCAGGGGCAGCATGGCCCTTACTCGGTAGCGCCCCATCTTCAGCTATTTCTTTTGTGTGGCTTCATGTTTGCTGGTACCTCCCGTAGGAAACTGCGCCTCCCCTTCAGTGTCTCAAAAGCATGCTGAGGTTATTTGTGTTAGATACTGAGAAGTTTCCTAACACAAAAATGTCTTTCTCTCGCCTAGATGTTTTCACTTGCAGCTCTTTCTGGGTAGTTCAGCCACCCTGGCTTTGCTGGGGAAGAAGTGAGGCACAAGGAGGTTGTTAGGGCCACCAAGCCAAGTTGTAGTCTGTGCCTTAATTTTAAAAGAAATTTTTTAGTTCATCAGGAAACCAAGTCTTTATTAAAATTCTGTTGGGCCCAAGAAAGAAGTCATCGTGGGTCTTTTATTTGCTTGTTTAGTTTCTTGTGAAGACAGTTGTGCATTTGGGACTAGGTTGCAGACACCAGTATCCAGGTAATTCACTGTTGTAAGGGACTAAATTGAGTGCAATATGAACCTGGAAAAGGCAAGCAAAAGGGAGAAGAGATCAGAAAAACTCTTTTGGGAGATAGGAGCAGAATGACTAGGAGATGCACAGACTTCTATTTAGATGCTTCTAGCCTGGTAATTCTGAGGTGGGTCCTGGTTGCTCAGCGAGATCTGCAGGGTGAAGATGGGGCTGTAGTCTGGTAAGGGTAATAAATATTAAAAAAGTCAGGAGAGATGTAGCAGAACAGAAAAACCAGGGCTTTTGATGCCACAGCTTCTTACATGCTCTTCCCAGCTGTTCTTCCTTCATTTCATTTCCTCACCCTGTGATTTACAGAGGGGGAAAAAAAAAACCAAACCAGAAAAACATCTTGGCCGATGGTTTATGGCCATTCAGAAACAGCGGTCGTGGGGGTCACCTGGAGTACTTGTGCACTTGCAATAGCAGATGGCGTGTTCTCCCTCCCGCCCGCCGTGGCCGTGCTGGCCAGCGGTGTGCTCGGCGCAGAGGGCTGCCTGGGTGCGGCAGGCGCTGCCCCGACCGGGAGAACTGCATTGTTTGCCCTTTGGCGATATTTTTCTGCAACGCTCACGGTTGACGTTTGAACATATTTTGGAGGGTGTGTTGCAGCCGCACCTAAGCCTGTGCCCACGGGCCTGTTGTCGCTCTGACCCGGAGGCTCCCTGGGAGCCAGGCTGAGGGCTGCTCTCCCTTTTCAGTACACACCTGCCCAGAGCATCCCTACTTCAGGGGTCCAGGAGGCTCTTCCCTTAGCGTCAGGTTTCCCATGAGCAAGCTGGGGAGCGTAGTGGCGTCTGGAGGCAGAAGGGAGGGCTGTCAACCCACTGAAGAGGTACCTCGCTTTTACATCAAGAGCAAAAGACTTTTCCTCAACTGGTCCTGCGTGCTTTCCTTGTGGGGTGCCTGCACACTCACGCTTTTGCATGCAAAACGAGAGCTTCGCCATAGTTTCTAGGCTTCTGTCTTCTGGCCAGTTTACGTCTTTCTTGGCAAACCAGTTATTGACACGTTCAACTTCCCAGTGACCCAGCCAGCTTCCACAGGTAGAGAAAACAGGCTGGGTTAGCGCTGACTGACCGAGAGCTGGGCACCCTCTCAGCTGGGTAACCGAGTTTGCCAGGGACCGGGATTAGGTGAATGAAAATCTACGAAGTGCAAGAGTTGCATTTTTCGGGCATTGGTGTAACAGTAAGTGTACGTTAAAGGGTCACACAAAATGGTTACGGCTTGCAATAGATACCTGTGAGGGGGTAGAAGAAAAAAAAAAAGACACGTCAAGAATTCCTGCACATCTGTGGGTATTTTTGGGCCTGAAAGCAAGTGCTCTCTAGAGTCTTTGGTTCACATCTTGGCGCTTTGCTGAAGAAGGCTAAGCTAGACAGATCAAAAAAGAGCAGTGTGAAGAGGGACCAGTTACTACTTCCATTGTACCATGGGAGATTGTCTCCCAGACCTCGATATGCTCTTAATATTCTGAAAATAGCCTAAGAAGGGCCAGCTTTGTTGCTGAGATTGTATGCATTGAATGGAAAGTTTTTTGCAGCCATCAAAATCTCCTTTAAAAGTACATTTAAGTTTTGGCTCATCTTCTCCTTCATGCCCCCTGTCGAGGCACACAGGGTGAGTAAATGTAGCCCAACAGAGCTGAAGTCCTCCTAACAGATGCTGGTGGGGTCCACGGTTCGTGCTGGGGTGGATCAGTGAAGAGAGCCTGAGTCAAAGAAAGCACGTCAGCCTTGCTGTTCAGCTCGGGCAGAAATCACATCTGGGACAAAGGGTGTAACCTACTGCTGCCCCCCACTTTACACCCTGCTCTTCCGGCCTCGGAGGCTCTAGGCTGATACACTTATTTAAACACCAAAAGTTGTGCTATTGGACAACCATGTTGGCTGAGGCAACCATCGCCCCAGCCCGAGTAACCCGTTGTTGTGTTTTGTCAGGTTGGTTTTCAGCTGGCTCAGGTTCCTCAGCCGTGCAGCCATAGGAGCTGTCTGGTTGGGGCAAGGCAGGAGAGACCCATGAGGTGTGGGGGGACACCCGCACATCCAACTAAAACCAGAGGAGGACCCCGCATGTCCTCAGCATCATCCCTGTTGCAAAGCCCAGGAGATACCTGCTCTTTTAGTGCTCGGGCAGCTGAAGTGCACTCACGGGAAAGACAGGTTTTCCTTAATTCTTTCTGATTTTTTCTCCTTCTTAATGTCATTAATTGATTTTCTTTCGCTGTGGCCGAGGGCCTGGATTACCAAGTTCCCTCTGAGCCTGAAGATACAGGATACTTCTGAAGTCTCGAGGCAATGTAATTAGTGAGCTATAAGGAGGGACGGAGCCCTGTTAAACTATCAGCCACTCCTGGAAATTTGCAGTGGAGCCGCACTGATCCTGCAGCATGTGAGGCAGAAAAGCCATTAAAAGAAGTCCAGCCCTGCTGAGGAGGAGAGGTATGTCTTGTGCTTAATGCATCGAACAGGGATTCAGGAGGCAGAAGCCGAATTCCTGCTTTCCCAAATTCCCTGCCTCAGCCTTGCTGCCTGCCCTTAGGCTTGCCACTTACTATCTGAGCAAAGTTTCTGTGTGCCTCTGCGAAGCTGATTTTTCTTAAAAAGGCAAGATGCCTGACACAACCGAGCCCTACTCCCGATAGTTGCCATCAATATAAAGCATCACAGTTCAAGTGGATGGCTGGATATTTGCCCGGGAGTAACGACTTTGTTTCTTGGGCTAACCCACAATGTGGAAGTGTTGACTTGCTGCTATGCTAATGTTCATTCCCATGGTTCGTTTCTTTTTTTTGTGTCGCTCCATTTGTGTGAAAATCTGCATCTTTACATTTCCAGTGGGAGTCTGGTCCAGACTAAGTTAACATAAAGCTCTGTGGAGAAACAACGGGACAGGCTAGTGTTAAAAAGGAAGGGAAGCAGAGGTGACTCAAAGTTTAGAGAGCCTTAGAGAAAGTTTACTGTCTCCCGTTGCTTTCCGTTCGACAGAGTTGGCCCATCTAAAACCAACACTGGCCAGCAGCAGTGGGAATCCTTTTCAATCACCATTAGCAACACTTTTATTTCCATCATACTTGACCACAGCAGGCTGCATCCCAGTGAAGAGCATTCCTTTCAGAAAGCTAGCAGACATTCAAGTGCAGCGGATTTACTGTGTGAAAACGGCATTTTTAGGGGCTTCTGAAAATGTTTAAATGAATGCTCTTTTTTTATTCTTTCTCACAGCTTGACTCTCAGCTTAGAAAGCCTTTCTTGCTAAACAATTTTAGAGTTTCCTACAGGAGCTTAGAAGTCAGGTTAACGTTTGCAATATAAATGTTCTGTTGCTGCTGTGAAATTCCACATTTCTTAAGGCCTGTATATCGGCCAACCAAATGTTTGTAGCTTATTTTGTTCAGGGTGAATGAATTGGGGTTACTGATGCATATTTTCGAGTTGACAAAAGAATTCTGCACAGTCCTTTAGTTTTGATGAAACTCTGCAGTAACGTTTGCAAGGCTTTCTTGCTCTGCCTAGCCAGCCGGCCTTCCATAGTACAGCCCCATGCAAGTTGCAAAGAGCCACAAAGACACATCTCCCCCCTTAAACTGAAAGCTTGCTTGTTGGAGAGAACAAATAGGAATAAAGTCAGTCTCCATTACAAATCGTAGCAAAAGCAGAGTTAGAAGGAGCTGGATAAATTCGACTCGCAGTGTGGTGGGGTGGTAGGACTTCCCTTCGCCCCCCAGACCAGATTAAAGTGGCTCTGGGTTTGGTTCCTTCCCCATGCAGAAACGCCTGGGCTCACACCAGTTCTGCCTGGAATCAAAGGGAATCTCTCTTCTGCAGTGAATTATGTGACGGGCAATTATGTGCAAATAACTATAAAAGTATGGGTTTTGTCAAGTTCCCGTAAAGTCCCTGTTTATATTCACAAACTTTTACTGTCTTCTTCCCTGAGGCTGGAGATTTCAGGAGCAGCTTGTGAACTTTGTGCCCTTCATAGTTTCTTTTTTATTTTTTTCTGATCCCAGTTTTGGGGGTATGGCTGCATTGATGGCGGCTCCCACGATGGGATTTCCACGTGCTGATTCCACATTCTTCTCCTTACACAGCCTGTAATTGTGTCCCAGGTTAATCTCACCTCACTAAATTAATAGCCCAGTCAACAAAGACCGGCTTTTACAGTTACCAGAGAGAAATGAGCATATTTAGGCAGTTTTTCAGCCCACCTATGGGATGAGTCATCTCCTGAAGAGGTTGTGGCCCGTTGTTATTTATGCAGCCTGGGTGAGTCATCTCCTAACTGAGATGCCACCGGTGAGATGAGGTGAACCCAGGCCTGCCGTGCTCCTGCCCGGAGCCCTCCTGGGCCTGCAAAGCAGCGGCTGCAAATTGGGCTTGGGTCAGTGGGAAAACATAATGCAAAACGCAGTGGGAAAACCCACGTGCAGTGGAACAGTTTGACATACTGCTGTTATTCTCAGGGAGTAAGTGCGGCAACGCTTTGGGAGTCGAGCACATAATTTGAATATTAGGCCTTCTAATTGATCCCAGTCCTGACGAAGACAGACTTGACATTACATACTGGATGATCACTGGCACAGCAGGGGCAGTTAGACAGAGGGGATTGAGTGGTGTGTTCATGAAAGACCTAATGGAAATCAAAGATAAAATGTTGCCTCCAGGAAATTATGCTCCCCGACACATGTGGTCTGTTCTTTCTTAGACCAAGAATATAGGGAATATTTAATGAACTGTATCTTAAGTGAGTGTAGTGTTGTTTCCCACTGTAACTATGTGGTCTCCGTTAAATGCAATACTGTATTTTTGATGGGCAAGCAAATTGGTTTCTTTTGTTTTGTTTTGTTGTGCTGACATTAGCCAAGAGCTTACATTTTCAATTTCCTACAGTAAATTGTGCTTGTCCACTTTTGAAGAGTACAGAACAAAGGTGTATAAATGTGCGTGTCGAGGGTGGCAGTGTGGAAGATGGAGTTCAATAGTGCAGGTTCTGTTGGTTTTAATCTAGATTGAGGCGAATATTTACCTGACTGTCAGGTATTTTCTTTCCAGAAATCACTGCCCTACTAACAGTTCTCATGTCCTTCTGCACTCCTGGATTATAATAATATTCAGTAAAAAGGTATTTAGACTGCAATACTGCATTTAAATGACTTGACTCGTTCAAGTGCTCCGCAGTCGGAAAGTTAGACCTTCATTATAGATTGACCAATTCAGACTTAAGGTAAGGTGTGCTCAACAAACATGGGTTTCTCTTGCTTCTGCCAAGTAAAATCATTCACGTTTTGATGGTATTTTCCAGCATAATCTCTGTTATTAGGATACAAGGGGGAAAGTGTGTGTGTGTCTCTGATTTTGGCCACAAAATCAGTAGCCACTGGGTGCTGAGATTATTTGAAAGTGCAGCCGATGCGATGTTCACAGTGATCAAACTGGAGCTACTGCTGCTTTGTCAGCTGCCAAAAATACGTAGTTAGAGACTTCATTCAGGGAGAATGAGGAAAACTCATAGTCCCATCACATTAAATAAAGAGAACAGCCAAAGCCCTTGTTATATATTTCCTTTTTCCATTTCTTTGTATGTGTTTTTATCCTCCTTTACATCTCTCTGTGTCAGAAAGGTTCTTGTTTAAAAGGTTTTGTAGGTGTTGGAAACAAAAGCAGCTGAACTTGTAGCCAGATCCATCCAACCAGCTCCTCCTGCCATAGACAGCTGTTCTTTCCTTTCAAACCCTCCAAAACCACTCTGAGCTAAATGCTTAATTTTTAAAAAATGAATCATCAATCATAACCCTTCTAGTAAGCAGAAGATACTTCTGAACAATAACTATAAAATTTCCTTGCGTTCCTTTCAAGACGATGTCTGTTGCTCTTCCTGTAATAACTGTCCTTTCTCTGCACCTCCCCGTCCTTACTGCGTGTTCCTTCTTCTCCGTCCTCTCCCAAAACATGCTGTCCGCTCTGTCTTCCCACTTGTATCACATTCCCTGACTTTTACGCTTTCCATCTTGTTTCCACGGGCCTAGTCTGGTACCAGTGAAATTGATGGACATTTTGGCAATTTGTCTGTCTATAACAAAGCCGGATGCTGTCTAAGTGCTGCTGCGCTTGGACCAGTAGCAAATGTATCAGGTTGCCTATGAAACTCCATCACGCTGGTGCTCTACAGGAAACCAGCGCTGCTTTTGTCAGGCTAGCCAGGATGTACATCATTGCTAAAGAAGCAGTCAGGCTGTATGGAAAATTAAATCAAACTCTAAGATCCCAAGATGAACTGGAGATTGGCTTCCTCCCAGTTCTATTCCTCAGGCTGAGATCTTTAGCAGACATTTGCTGGAAGAGGGATCAGGGAAGAAGGGAAAAGATGGAGTGGGAGAAAGGGAAGTTTTAAGTGCCCTGAGGCAAAAGCTTAGCTGTCCTTCTCTGCAGCCGTTTCTAGCTCTCTGTAAACCTCTTGCTCTTCGCTACTGAGTAAGTACTCGATGGTTCCAATTTCTATTTTTTTTTCCTTCTCTGCATAAAAGTATAAATATCAGTCTGTACTAGCAGGGTAGTTTGGATTTTGGAACAGTCAAAGGTTAAAAAGTTGTTTGGGAAACTTTACAGTAATCCATAAAGAGCATGTCACCTGCCTTCTCTCCACACTGGAGAGCTGTGTTACAAAAACTCTTCTTGAACTGGGGGCTCAAGCTTCCTTTTTAGTTAAAATAAGATTGTCCATGTAAACCAGACATGACAAAGCAACTTGAATCTTGAAAAAGAAACAAAGGTTGAAAGAGGAAGAATCACAAATAGGGGTTAGAAAAATGTCTATACTTTCTCCTGGATCCATCTCCTGTAAGCGCTTTAGTGATACATTAGAAAGCCGGTAAGCCTGAGCTCTCTCTTGTCAATAGAAACCAAAACGTGTCTCCAAAGAGCAATTCTGCTCAGCTAAAACCCGCGTCAGCCTGACAACACACTGCCTGTCTTCATGGATGGTAAAGGAAACAAAAGGCAACTCATTTATTATTTTTGGCATCTCAAGCAAATGGTTAAATTTGAAAACGACATTGGTCCTGTGTATATACTTAAGGGATACGGTGTGCATGAATCTGCAGGGGTACCAGAGAGAAAAAGGGACATTAGAACTGGTGACACGGAGGAAAGACCAGCAGATGAATGAGCCTGTACGTATGGGGCAAAGGAAAGAGAAAAATAAATGATGGGCAGGAATAGATGAGACCAAGTGATGGGCACTTGGCAGAGTCACCTGTGGTGACAGAGAGGAGGAAATGTGGAACACACGTCCCTGGTTTTAGCTACGTTTAGTACACAGTGGTGACAAGACAGTCTCAAGAAAATGTTAGAGGCTGAGAGGTAGGATTGCTTAGGAGGAAACAGCTGGGCCATCTCTGGTGTACTGGAGACTGTGGCAGATAGACTGCATGCAGACCTCTGTTTCTGATGAGCTGAACTTACCTGGGATTTTATGCTTAAATGGCCTCATTGACTGCCATTAATAATTTGCAGCAAAACTAGGCAAAAATTGAAATCCATCCTAAAAAACCCACCCTAAGTACTTCTGTATTTTGTCTCAGCTGTATGTGTAGGACCAGCAGGGTCATAGCAATCCTTGAAAGGTTAGAGAAGTTGTTTGCTAAGGGACCATTGCTCCCCCATTTGTGTATTGCTTCATCTGACTTAGGTGCTACCCATGTTGCTGAGGGCTGTCTATAAATCTCGTACCTTGTACCAAATTAAGAAGACCATCTGTTGAAGAAAGCTTGTGTAAGGAGGTTTCCTGGAACACAGCACTGATGAAACTGCACCTATACCAACATTTGAAACCCCACTTTCTTTGCAGAGAAGGGGGCAGAATTGGTTTTCTGTCGAGCAACACACAGCTCCAGTGAATCTGTAATTTCCAAATGTCTGTTGATTGAATTTGTGTATTAATGGTTATAAAGATCTTCCTCCTTAAGCTATAATTCACATTTTATGGTATTAATTCATAGGAAATGATTAAAGCATCCTAAATAGGTGGAGATTTACAGGTTTAATATTGGCTGCTTGACTGGCATCTCCCCTTGATGTTGTAGTACCAGAAGAGTGATTGGAGCGAGTTCATTTTTATGGAGTTATTCTTCATTAATAACCTGTTTCTGACTGCATCAAACATGTGCAAGGAACACAGAGACAGTTATTTGTTCTGAATATGAGGGACTGTAGGTTAAATGTTTTCCTTCATTTCTGATTAGATACAGTACTGGTTCTCTGCCTTAAGCAGCAGCTCACTGCTGGGAGATGTGTGAAACACCGAAGCAGTCAGGTTATATTCTTCATGACAAGAGTTTCTGAAAAGTCAAGGAGGTCCGTTGCGAAGAGTTCACTGACTTTTGGCTTTTTTTTCATTTGAACATGCAAATGTTTTCCATTTCAAAGGATTCACAGCCTTTTAAAAAATAATCTTGCTGGGGATTTGAAGACATGACAGAGTAGACACCTGGGAGACCTGTTCAGAAAATGTTTTCCTAGGTAGGGTGCAGCAAAGAAACAAAGTGTTGTGAGAAACAGTTCGTGAGTTAGTACCTGTGTATTGGAGAGGGTAGAGGGCAATGCAGAGAGGATCAGAGACATAGTGACTGGGTCTGGGAAGGTCCTGGATGGTCAGGAGAATATGGTTGACTTGTGCTGCTAGGAGATAGGAAGATCTTTGTTGAATGCAGGTCGAATTTCAGCTTCTTGGTGCCTGGATGCACATAAGTTGTATATCCCTAAGTTGCCACATTTCTACAGCAAGCAAGGCTGTGTTGGCATCCCAGCTTTAACCCCCTGTTAAAAATAAACATTACTTTAATGCAGAAGTATCTCCATGTTTAATTGAACTCTTCAGGCTAATAACAAACAGAAACTTGAGGAGGCTTCCTTTTGTTTTGATATAACCATTTTTCTTTTGTGGAAAGCACCGTACCTTTTGATCTCCTGAAAATGAGATGTCATCTGCATTATACGCATCACACTGCTACTCAGTAAACAGTAAGTTCCGGATACTGTGCACCTCTCACATTGCCCAAACCTAGTTCATTAGGCCACTTAGAGATGAGGTACTGTCAGTCATTAGCTGTCATGATGGAAGATGGATTAAATCAGTAGTTTCCAAATTGTGATCCGCAGACCTGAAGGTCTGCCGAGATTTAGCTGGTCTTGAGAATTTTTCGTGCTTTGATTCAGCTTTCAAATTATGTTCAAAGAAGTTCACCAGTCAGAAACATATCATCAGCTGATGGTATGACTGGCAAAATTTGACAGGAGTCAACACAGTCATGCAGCCCCACTCTGCCTGAAGAACCGTCCCTTTCCCCAGACTTTGTTCAACATCCCTTTCTGTGGAAGCCAGCAGCAGTGTCGTTGCTGCTGCAACATGATGTAGTTACCAACGGGAGGGAAAGAGTCTTCACGATCGCCTTAAAGATATGTATATGGTATAAAAAGTTTTGGACGCTTCTGGCTTTTCCTTTCAAGAAGTTGATGTGAAAGTGAATTATTACTACCACAGAGAAACAGAAGTATAATATTAGGATGTTTATGTTTTAGAGGTGGCCCATGCACAACGCCTGGAGGATCTTGTGATGAGATGTCAAATCAAATAAGAAATCCAATACTCAAATTCAGTTGTCGTAAAAAGAAGGTTTTACTTTGACTCTATTCCAGCACTCTGACTCCATTCCAGAGAAATAAAGACTCAGTTTCAGAATGATTTTGATTTTGCTTTGAACACTGTTCACATACACTAGATGAAAAAGAACTTTCATGTTCTGGTTAGAGAAATTAGCTCTAAGAACATTTTAATGCTACTTGCTCTTATTTTTGATTTCATGTTCCAGAAATGTCTGTGGTGCTTACTTAGATCATAAAGCCTCATCAGCCTCTCCTTTGCCATACATAATGAAAGCCAGCGTTTCAACAACACTGGGAAGAAGCGTTATTTACACAGCACAAAAGAAAACAATTTTTTTGAAAGGCCAACATTAATCATGGACAGTAAAGCAAATCACAATGTTTTCACAGCAAAACACAATGAAATATTTTTATTCTAGCCGAAGAACAGGTTTCTGATTCTGAGAATAGCACCGTACTCCACGCCAAAGAGATACAAAAGCGCTTCTCCAGCACTGTGCCTCTTGTGTCACCCCACCTGCAGTACTGCGTCCAGCTCTGGGCATAAGAAGGACACGGAACTGTTGGAGTGAGTCCAGAGGAGGGCCACGAAGAGGATCAGAGGGCTGCGGCACCTCTGCTGTGAAGACAGGCTGAGAGAGTTGGGGTTGTTCAGCCTGGAGAAGAGGAGGCTCCGGGGACACCTTATAGCCCCTTTCTGTGCCTAAAGGGGGCCTACAGGAGAGATGGGGAGGGACTCTTGATCAGTGAGTGGAGCGATAGGACAAGTGGTAACGGTTTTAAACTGAAAGGGGGGAGATTTAGATTAGATATTAGGAAGAAATTCTTGACTGTGAGGGTGGTGAGACACTGGCCCAGGTTGCCCAGAGAAGCTGGAGATGTTCAAGGCCAGGTTGGACGGGACTTGGAGCAACCTGATCTAGTGGGAGGTGTCCTTGCCTGTGACAGGGGGGTTGGACTAGATGATCTTTAAGGTCCCTTCCAACTCTAGCCATTCTATGATTCTATGATTCTAACCCTCTTGTGCCTCTATAAGAAGAGCTCAGTTCTGACAATGCTGACTGTGTTTGATGAACCTTGAAGTCAATGGGACTCTCTCCATGGTATCTACTCATATCTCTCAGATCCCTGTTAATAGGCCTCTGGGGAAAACCTTTTTTTTACCCTGCTTTGCAATTTGTTCATGCTGACGTACATCTGAGGCTGAGCAGAAGGCTGGGGCAATTATGGAGACCCTGCTGATGTCTGTGTTCTACCTCATGGACTCAGCAGAGCCCTTGCCCCTTTGGGACAGGGGACTGGAAGGAAATCCCCATCTTTTAGTGAATATAAATGTAGGTTTGGGATTTGGGTGGCTTTTGTGTTTGATTTTGGGGAGGAGAGAGTGTTATCTTTCTCTTGTTCTGTTAGAAGAGGAGACATGGATTTGCTTTGGATAGCTTTTTTGTTAGCTCACTGAACTCAGTAGAAAGGCACCTGATGGACCCTCTAGGCCACTGGGGTGGCTTACTGCTAAATAGATAAAATACTTCAAGCTATGACTGATGATAATTATTCCCTGCCTTCTTCACACATTTGTGGAGCTCACATGTTGTCTAAAAGTGAGTGGAGCAATGGAAGGTGAGAAACACACCTGTAGACATGAACTAAGGCTGACAAATCTATAGGAAATTGCTTTGAGTGCACTCAATTAGTCAGAAAGCCTAATGCTGTTGTATGCTTTTCCCTTGGTTTTTGTTTTTTTCTGTGATACTGTTAAATACCACCCAGATTCTTACTTCTTGTCTTTTGCTTCTTTGAGAAATGTATTTCTCTTACACTCTGAATACAGTTTGCAAAGGCGTGTGAGATTCCCCAGGGTTTCCCCTGAGTCAAGTCAGATACTTGCAGCCCTTTTCTTACCAACTGATTCCAGTTTTTAAACCATCAAAAGCAGTTTGATGCAAAAGTTGCATCTTCATGCCTTGAAACCCTACATTTCCTTCTCAAACTGCTTCCTTCACTGTTCCAGAGAGGGCACAGCTCCCATGTTACTAACAATACTAATATAAATCCTTAAATACATTAGTTCTAACAACAGCTCCTGGGACATCTTCCTGGTGATTCCCTTCTGACATGAAGAATCTGTGACTGTTTGAAAAAAATATGAATCAATATCGCAGCACTCCAGTAGCATTTGGGTTTTTTCCTTCTGTTTCCTGGCCTGTTGTTTTTCATATTCCTAGGAAAATCCCATCCAGCTTAGCGCTGATCTGTTTGGCACTGCTATCTAATAGCTGCCATCCATCCAATCAAAGCAGGGCAGAAGCTGCCAAGCTCTAGTATTTCCTTGCTTTATTCCTCGAAGAATGTCCTTGCCTCCTCTTTCTTGGATGTTTTCTATACACGTGTTTGTGACTCTCTCTCTCTCTATTCCCCAAGATTGTGTTTGCTTACAATTAGTGGAGCTTTTGAGCCGATTTAGGCCACTGGTATGTGGCTCAATAATCACCACTTTTCCACTCTTTTCCAGTCATTCTTTTGTGATGGGCAAATATATTTCATGACATAATAATGTCCCTTGGCAGACTGGATCTCATTCTCGTAATGCAAATGTTTATAGACAATGGACTCAATATGCCAGTTAAAACAGATTTTGATTTTGCTTATCTACAGCCAAAGTTCTTGGCCCCTGGTGCACAACCAAACCATGTGTAAAAAGGTATTCAGCTCTGAATGAGATCACTAACATCTGTTGTTGCACATAACATTTAATCTTCAAACACCATCAACAACAACAAAAATCAGGCAGTTCAAATCACAGAAGTGGAGGAACACGGGCACTGTGAGAGCGAGCTTCAGTTCTTCTTAATTGCTGCCATGCCTTGTGCACACTGTGGTGTTCTCCTTGCAGCTACAGTAACTGCCCTCAGGAGTCCCTGAGGATTGTGCCAGGAGAGTGAAAAAAACCCCTACTTTCTGAGAAAAGCAGCCCAAAATGCAACCACTCCCCACTCATCCCATCCCCTGGGCAGTTGGGTTCTTGCTCAAAGCAGGTGCCAAAGGGTGGTAAATGAGAGAGGTGCTGAAGTGATCAAGAGTATTTATTAATATAGTATCTGATACACAGAGATTAGCTTGACCTTTATGGTAAAATTAGCTCGTAATCCTTCTGGTTGCTCTTGATAGTCTACAAACGCAATTTTGAGTCTCCTCTTCTATGTGGTGTTCCTGAGAGTTAAAATACAATCACAATTTTCCAAGTGCCCTGAAGAACAGGAAGTATCAGCCATCCCTTCAAGGTGCTCTTTGCATTTGTCATTGAGATACCTTTTGACAAATTTGTCTTTCTTCTCCCTTCTCTGTTCCTCAGAGCTATGGTAGCTCCTGGATCAGGAGCTGCATAAGGCATCTGTGCTTTACACAACCTTTCAAAATGCTTGGACCCCACCTTGCAGCTTTTTCAGGAAGCTTGTGAAGAACCCTGCTTCTAGATGTATTTTTTTTCTCTTTGTGGATGGCAGATGGTCTTGGCTTGTTGACAGGCACTGTCCAACGCACCTGGAGTCTGATACCTCCACCATCTGAACCACACCCATGTGTAGTCGTGAATTCGTGATAACATTGCTCAAGCCTCACGTATTCTCTTTACTGGTTTCCTTAATCACAAGGATTCTCCCATCATTCACTGAGTGCTCTCTCAGACATATATTTGTTGTGCGATGCTATACGTGTCTTGAAGCTATGCTGTTTTTTAAATAGGGGGGGCAAATACTGTGACAATGATAATGGGAATAATAGAAGAGACTGATGAAATAAAGTCAATTAAAGTTTAATGCTAGCAGTAGAAGTTAGTTAATGATATTTTAGTCTTCTAGAGTCTTCGGAGTCCTTGAGGAAGGAAAGGCTTATTGAATTTTGTTGTATAATGCTGTTGTTGCAAATGTACCTGCTGGTCTAGTGCTATTATGTTCCCCATCTCCTTGACTACTCTGAATTTTCTTTGACTCACAGATTTCATGGAAAACTCCTCGTAGTCTTGCACAGGCTAAGAGTCTGTTCCAGTAAGTGGAAGTTTGCATCTCTTGTCCTTTCCAGGAGTTGCGGTTAATGAACCCGCATCAAGATTTCCTACGCGATTTGCATTCGGTACCTGCGGTTATACCCTCCCCTTCCTTGCAGTGAAACAGATGTTTGTCATATGGTCCTGAACATATAAATCGGCCCGGTCTTTCCAAGCGATTTGTGTGCCAAAGAATTCAATTATGGCTCTGAATGGGCCTGGGCCTTGGCCTTAACGCTGTGAGATGAGCTTATTTAACAGAAATTCTAGACTGTTTGGCACGGTTTGTTTACCAGGGTGAGGCGAACAGGAATGAAATGCAGTCCTGGAAAGAGGACTGTCATGCAGATGACTCGCTGCAATCAAACACTTTGAGAAAATATGGTCTCTAAATGTAATGTCTACAACTAATTAACTGTATTTATTGTAAGACCTATAGAAATACCGAAACTGTGAAGTTCAGGGAAAATTAAATTAGGTTTTCAAACAAATGCCAGGCTACCCAGCGTTCTTTTTTTGGAAAAAAACGGAAATCTCTTTGCCAAGTAAACTGAAATATGCTAAAATGCAAATGTTGATGTGTTTCAACAAGGAAATTCAATCGCTGAATACAAACGTTGTTTTCAAAAATTGAAATGTTGAAATCATACAGGTTTCAAACTGAAAAGTAGGATCGTATATACACAGTCTTTATTTAATCAGCAGCTTTGACATTTTTCTGTTAATTCTTTTCTTCAGATATTGTATTTTCCTCCATTGAAATATGCCCAATTTACACACAGTATACTCACACTCAAATAGACACACTTGCAGTAGAGCTGACGGATTTAGTTCCAGATGTGACTATGTATGTATATACATGTGTGCCATATAGTAAATATTGATTTTTTTCCCCCTTTTGCGTTACTAATGCCTCAAAATTGTTTGAGTATACTTGCATAACAATTGATACCACTGGAGACGTGGCGGTGTATGCTCTTTATTATAAGGGAGGGCAGGATGAGGTTCAGTAATCAAATTCCTCAATGAAAATACTGTGATCTTGAGTGCAGTGAGCGCATGGTCAACAAATAAAATCAAGTGGTGCCTCACGCTGATAGAACAGGACGTGTGTTCTTTGCGTAAGTATTTTGATGGTTTGTTAATGGCATCAAAAGACAAGAGAGAGTAGAGAGGAGACGGACGTACTCTGCCTTTGCAGTGGGTGGGTATCTGAAGGGCAAATCCTCTACTGGATAACAAAAATAATGCCTTTCCGAGTAGGTCTTAGGAAACAATTTTTCTCTGCAAAAGCTACCGTTCCTCATGCAGCGCTGAGAAAATAGATGGAGTAGTCAGGAGATTAGTGACCTTAGGCAGATCAACACCACGTACCACAATCCATTTAAACTTCAAATCTTGGAAGAGCCGTTTGAAGACTGGCTTCATGAGCCAGCAGCAGGCTGGCACTCTTTTTTTTTCTCATCAGGATCATGGTCCCTCCTCTTGGCAAGTGAGAGCTTGCTCCGTGAGACCCCGTGTCCGTGCCTCGGTTGGAGAGCGGCCCAGGAAAGCATGGCGCAGCTCGCCAGCCAGCGTGACAGTGTGGACGTACAAAGAGCAAGAACATCTTTCTCCAGCCTGGTCAGGAGGGTGTTAGTGCAGCACTGAATCTAAGTTCACGGGGAGCCCCGCCAACCACCTTCTGGCTCCGTACTAGAGGAATGGCGCGCGGGAGCCAAGACAGGGAAGCCCTGAGGAAGGGCCGGGGCCAAAACTGTAGAAATCAAATCTAGGTCTGAATAGAGCACTTCGCTGACCAAATTTGGATTGTCACCAATTGCTTCTATTTAATGAGACCCTGTGGAAAGCAAGACCTTACGCTATAAACTTCCGAAAGGGGGAGCAGAACGTCTAGGTCGGTGATTAACCAACTAGAATAATCAGTTGTGTGTGAGACACTTTGGGGGATAGCTGTGATGTGGTTTGTGGAAAGAACGAGGTGTCATTTTGGTTTTTTAGGGATGTAAGTTTGTAACTAATTTTTGTCTCTCCTTGCCAGCGTAACGGTTTGAATGTTAATTTAATTTTGCAGAATATCATTTATGTAAATGTAATTAGAAGGGAAACATGATCAGGAGATGCACAGCACCAAAGAAAATTTATTACTCCGAGGGGTATTGCTCTAATCATTCAACTGCAATATTGAGTTTCCCCAGATTTAATCTAAAAGCAATAAATTACAAAAGGCTAATGTCCTGCCCAACAAAAAGCTGTCATGAACCCAAGTTTCTGCGGGGAAAAAATTCAACTTCATTTCAGCAACAGGCTCTCCTCGTTTACACATTCCTTTTATGATTCCAGTCAAGTCAAAGTAAAATGAATACAAATGTGTGAGTTTGAACACTTTCCCTGAATATGTATGTGTGTTGGTGATGGTAATAATCAGCAATCCAAGGCGCTGGGACTCCGTTATCTCGGGCAGAATTAGGAACGCAGTCCCGCGAAGATACAACTGCAAATTCTTCTCCCCACCTTCACATGACCCTGTGATTTAAGGGAAGGCAAACTTGAGTCTGATTAATTCCAGTGTCCATATGAAAGTCTGTTGCTAATGTGCCGTCGTTTTTGTTCTGCTGACAAAATGAATGAGAAGAAATGAGCCGTCCTTCTGCCTGTGTTGGCGACTGTAGCCCGTGTGCTCCGTGGGAAGCGCTGGCCGTGCGGGGAAGTTGCCCTGTTGACGCTGCTGGTCTGCATTTACTAAAGGGACACTTTTGGAAAGCGGAATGAAAAACAAATGGAGAGTCAAATAATAGCGTGTGGTTACTTCTCAAAGCCCTTGAGTAGCTCTTCTGCTATTCAAGGAGCATCTCTCCACTTGATAAAACCTGCAATGAAAATCTGTCGTCAAATAAACGACAGCTAGGCAAAATAAGAATTGGTAAATGCCTGCCTAATGTGTAGGCTAAAACACTGTTAAGTGTTGGGGTTTTGTGGTGCAATTTAGTACGAAGGCTGATGCCAACATTACACTTCTGTAAGAAGCGGCGTAATTAGTACAGGAAATAGGTTTCTTATGTTTTATTTAGCCAAATTCATCTCTGGTTTAACTCCACTGTAGCCTGCGTTACATTTTCTTATTTCCCAGTGTTCCTGCACACAGTTCTTTATACCATGACCTTTAATTCACTGTGATTGTCTTTTATTTTTGGTAGGGGCCATAGTTCCTCTCTCAATTTGTTAGTATTAATTATGTTGTAAGCCCGGGTTTCTTGGCTCGCAAAATGAAACCCGTCAGATGTGCAACAAGTTTTTACAAAGTGCAAATTGGCAGGTTTACAGATTCCCACAGCTGTACATGGGACGCGGGAGAAGCGCAGGGCTGCAGCCTCAAAGGCACGGAGGAACGGAACCATGAGAGGACCAGGGAAAAATGCAAGGAACAGAGAAAAGCGATGTTGTTAGAAGCAGGGGAGGAGGGGCTCAACATATGAATTACTCGCGCCCTTGAGGGGGAAAAAGAAGCTTCAGGAGGATGGCTGAAATCAGTAACTAGCAGTCTGGAGAGTGAGAGAAGGTGACTGGCCTTGTTGGAAGGTGTAGACAAGCTGGTGAGGCTCAGGACGTGCTGCTGACCAACCAAGTCGAGCCAATGATGAAAACAGTTGTTGAATTCAAATCAGTGTCTTCCTCCTCATCCCAGCCAGGCTCTGGAGATAAGGTGCAAGGACTCCTTGTGAATGACTTTGGCCAAGAGCAGGGGATGTGTGTGCACAGGTCTGCGCCAGGGTCCCGTGCTGTGACGGCGCTGATGGGCAGGGAGGCAGCTGCCGCCTCCTCCTCCTCCTGCCTCCTGTGTGTGTGTTGCAGAGGTGAGTTCCTGCACTGGGAACTCTTCTTATAGGGCTGCTTCCGTGCGGCAAGAACCCCAACTTGTCCTTCCTTTCAGCCAAGCCAAAGTTAAAGCAAAAGGAGGAAAAGACGACGGACTAGATTTGTAACAGCATACGCACTGCGTCAGCTTTTGGTCTGTAGGCCGCTGGTGTAAAGCTGTTACAGCTGTGATTCTCCGCCCGTGGGTGTTTCCGGAGGTACAAACGTGTGCAGCAGAACACAGGGGACACTGCTGCGGGTGCGCTTAATGACAGCGAACGTGCACAGTAGTAATCGTCTCATCCTTGATGGTATGTAAGTACGGCATGGATCATGACGGCCTGAACAGTAAGCGGCAGGCCTCCGCTGTGTGATTGCATCGTCTGGAGCCGGGGCTAGTTCGGTGGCTTTTTGCGGGCAAATCAGTAGAGAATGACAAAACCACAGAGCACCGGTGGGAAGGGTCTTGCCTTGGTGATCTGTGGTGTACAGGCATTGCAAGAGGTAGTGCTAAGAGACCTGAGAGGTATTTTTCATTTCACAAGATGTAATTGCTCTAGTTGGGAAATAACGTTTAAGTTTTTTTTCTCTTTGCTTTTGCATAATGCAAGAAGGGGAATCCTGTATCGCGGAAAATGTTTTCTGCCCCAAATGAAGACGACTGTTCTAAAATTCCTTAAAATGAGTACATGAAGATTTTATTAGTCGAAGAAGTCTTCCAAGATCATCATCATTTATTACAGTTCCTGTGTTTTTCATTCCAGTGAGATTTATAATTATAAACTGGTAATTAAAGAGGCTCCACTATGTAATTCCATAGGAATTCCACTGTGATCTGACATTAATTAACAACCAATTATAAATTATGATATAACTTTTAAAAAACTCACCAGTGCCTGGATGCCTTCTTTCAGTTACAGTGAAATGTTAGAAAGAATTTCGCTTTTGTAAGCTGGAGCCTTGCTGCAGATTGATCGGTACTGCCGTGCGTTACGGGTGCGTTTCCACCACTCAACAGCTACATGGATGGGCAGGGTCGAAATACTAAGGATTTGAAAGCATTTTTACCCTCATCTTTCTTTTAAGAGGCATCTGTCTCGCAGATTTTCAACCTTCTGTCATGTCAACAAGTGTGCACACTTTAACGCTTAGATTTTATCTGACTTCTTATGCAAATTAGACTGATGTGATGCATCACTTGTCTGCCTGATGCAAGCTTTCTCTGGCTTGGAAGTATGTTTTCAAAAATTAGAGCCAATCAGGAAAAAGAGAAAAATAGTTACTGGCTCCAGTGAGAATGTCTCTGGGATAGAGAAGACGTGATAGCAGGTTAAAGGGATAAAAAACTGTCAAAATTCTGGCATTATCTGGCCATCTGCACTAAAGATCTGATATCCAGTGGAATTTGTATGTCCCCAAAGTTGGGCAGGTAGAATGCTACCTAGAGATATGTGTGTAATAAAACTTACACGTGGATAATCAATACTTAACATCTCTCTTTCCTTTTTTCTCCTTTTCTTTATTTCTTTTAATATTTTTTTTTTTTTTTTTTGAAACTCAGGTCAGTAATCATCATTAATTTTTTTGGAAAGAGGGAGGAAGCAGGATAATACTGAAATCCATTACTTGCAAAACCATGTAGAGAACAAGAGACATAAAAGGAGACAACAGATTCTTTTTGCATGGATGAAATAATGAGGTAAGTTTTCAAAGTCTTGCCCTGCAGATTAATTTTCACCGTCTCCATTAAGCCAAATGAAAATCACCTGTGTGTTTCTGGGTATCTCTTAGCACGCTCCTCCCTTGCCTCTTTGCAGCTCCTCCCTGGGACCTTCCACAGCTCCTTTGATCAAACTTCCGAGATCTCTCCCATGAAGCGCGGCTCCTGATTTGATCAAAGTTAGTACGGGTAACGGAGTGAAGAGAAGCGTGGCCCTTTTAGTCATCTCCACATCCAGCTTTCATTATAAAACAACACTGGTCTGAGCATAAAGTTGTTCAGGAAAGTAATAGCGTGGCTTATTTAGCAGCCAACTTTTCTTGGCTTTGGAGTCCTCACTGTTTCTCAGGGTCGGTGTGGTTGCCTGGATGTACATCATTTATCTTTCCATTGTAATTTTTTGCCATTTTGCAATAGGGGAAATGTATGGGAGCAATCCTCCTACTTAAACTCGGACAAATCTGACCCTCTTGACAGGCAGATAGTCCTGCCTGTTGCTTTCTCTATCGTTAATGTGAATGTACCTGTTCTCCTATAAAATAGGTGAGATTTCAGCTGGGAAATTCCCCTGAAAATCTCATCCTGTTGCGTTGCATCTAACTTGTTACCAGGGCATCTCTGAATAGCTTTGCCAGTTAGCCAGAGATGTGTCACTGACAGCAAGGAACAAAATGCAGCTTTGGCGTAGGGAAATGTTATAAATGTGCTGGATCAGATCAGCATCAGCGGTGAATCAGCCTACTCCTACTGGACCCAGAGAGCATACATGAGCTAACCTTGTTGCTTTTGCTTGTAACTATCCCTAGAAGGTATTAAGATTTTAAGATCTGGCTACATGCATTTCAGATATTAATAAGTTCTTTTGGTTCTGTGCCTGAATAAGATTTAGAGGAATTTAGAGGGCAGCTGGAGGCTAAAGCTTTAGGAGATCCAGCGTCAAAGCAGGGCTCGTAGTAACCAACATCCTGTCAGCAAATCCTAATGTTCTATATTTAACATACTATTAAAATTATGTTTTGTTATTTTTGTCTACCTTCAGCTCAAAAGTTTGCTTTCTGTAAGACTGCAGAACAAGGCAAGCTCAGTTAAGGCTATAAAATTTATCTTACTACTTTCTTTTTAGCTTGCTGTTGATCTGGTGGCAGCTGAAAGGGCAGATGAGAAAGGTAGGTATTATGTTTCAAGGGTAGAGTTATAAAAGTCTAAACTGCATCCAAAGTATATTTTACTCCTAATAATGAGAACTGGATGAACAGCATTTAAAAAAATATGAACCCACCCCAAGTACATTGGTTCAGAACTAACTGATCTAATGCAGTTTTCCAAAGAATAATTGATATTATATAATCATAACTGGCAGTTTATGTCATGAAAGTGACACTTGACACTTTCCTGCTAACCAGTTTAACATCATCAATTAGAACATCACTTGTGTAATGACATTTTAGTAACCAGTTTAATATCATAAATTATGACATCACCTTCTTTTATGGCATCAGGGTTGAATAAAAGGTTTTCTTTAGAAAAGAGAAAAAGGAACAAAAGTAGGAAACCTTAACATTGCCCCTCATTTTGTCCTTATAAGAGTTACGTATGTTCTAGTCCTCTGGTCACTGTCCTCATTAGGGAGGATCTGAGGGCTGAGAAGCTACAAACAATGGAAATAAACAATTTAAAAGAATGTGCTATGGATTAGCACAGACAACCTCCCAGTAGACAGTAGTGTCCTTTGCATAACACCGATGGAAATAATCCAGAAATGGAGAAGAAAGTATGAGCGTGCTCATGGAACATGATGAACTCAATTATAGTGCAGTAATATTTACCGAGATGTGGTGTGAAAGTTCAAGATTGCGTCATTACCCACCAGCGGGTGTTCTTTTTCTTCATGGTTAATGGCTTTAAAGTAATCCTTTATATCTTATTCTTCACTGAATGGTCAAATTTGGGTGCTGGAGTCTGGTATTTTACATCTCAGACTCTTGTAGGCACTGGATTTTATGATGATTGCTGGTGATTTGAGTCCTGAGTTGGCAAATGGCTCAATTTATTTCTATCTATTTAGACTCGTGGAACCAGACAGGAGCCAGACGTGAATTGAGTCCAGAGTATTCTCAATTAAACAAAGGTCTCTAAGAATGTGGGTCTTTGTAGGATTAGCTGCAAGGAGTCAAATATTTTAAGTATATTGTGTGTTTTCAGAGCTGGCTTTCTAATGGCACATAGCATCAGCTTCCTTCTCTTCCTACCAAGGTCAATAAAAGTGTTATCAGTGACCACAGGCACAGGCAGAACAAGTCATAATCAAGCATTTTCAAAATTCTTCCTGCAATTTTTTCTCTTGAAACTGAATTATTACCTTATTAAGCTGTGCTGAACTCCACTGGGACTCTACCCTGAGATAATGCCCAGTATGTCTTGTAGCGCTTGTGCGGAAGCTTAACCTTGTACACGCAGGTGGTCCCTGTGAACTCACGTGCTTCTCCCATGGCTTGCCTTCATATCAGGTCCTCGGTTTGCAAAGTGGGGAAAGCGTCCTAGATAGGAAGTCAAATTCACATTTCAGAATCTGAACAACTGTTGTATATTAATTGGGGCGTAAGCATGTCCCTGGGTAATCCAGAATACTTTCCCTTGCTAATTCCCAGACTGTAAATCAAGGATATGACAGGTCGGTGCCGCATGCCATCTGGGCAACTGTTCTGTCCTCGATCAAGTGTCCAGTGCTCAAGAGATGCCCAAATACTGGCAAGAAGGTGATAAGTCAGGGAGTATGATAACACTTCTTAAATTACAGACAAAATTTTAAGCAAATCCCTGTAAATTGTCAGTGCATATCTTAGTGGTCTCCTGAGGATACCATGATTTACCTACTCTCTTTTCTCAAAATTTTTTCAAAAGTTTTTTTTCCCCCATGAATATTTATGTCGATGCCTCATTTGCTGACTGAATTTCCACTCTGCTGGAATTATGCTTCCCCATAGTGCACCCAGGAAAGGTGAGCTGTTAGAGGTGAGAAAAAGAGATTCCATGACCTTTAAGAAATAGCAAGTGGCACTAGATAAAACCTGTTCTGTGAAGGGTTACTTATGGATTGGTTGGACATAATTACCAAAAAATTATTGTCTCTTTGAAACAATTAACTTCTGGTAGATCGGAGTCCAAATCTCTAGAAGCTCTGAACTTTTGCAAATTGGTTTTGGCCATTGCCACTCTTAGGCGATGAGTAATTCTTAAAATAGGCATGAGTGATAGATACCACATATTTCTAGTTATGAGTATGGACTTATTTACAGCTGGCATTTTTTTTTTGAAGTGAATTGTAAATGTTAAAGTGCTAGATTCAATGCTTATGAATGTGTTTCCTTGGTGATAAAGCTTTCACTAAGCACATTATCTATCTGTGCTATCTTATAGGCAGACAAGAAATGATTCACACTGTATGTTATAGGTCTTGTGCTTTAAAATTGAATCCTCTATTGACTTATGGCTGAGAAACATGGAAATCAAATCCACAGCTGTTTTTTTTTTAAAAGTGAAGTTTTGGCAAAAGCAATGAAGGCTTTAATGCTTACAAAAGTGTGCATTTTTTAAAGTTGTTTCACTTCCTATTTTCTCTCTATGAAACTCCCTGACTTCAGGAGTGCTCTTGTGTTTCATCCTGGAGTTTCAGCACAACCCCACCTTGATTTTGCATGCCCTGCTACTGCCTGTTAAAAGCAAAGAAGATGTTAGTTCATGGGGGTACACAG
The DNA here is from genome assembly GCA_013397275.1 of Burhinus bistriatus. NCBI lineage: Eukaryota > Metazoa > Chordata > Aves > Charadriiformes > Burhinidae > Burhinus > Burhinus bistriatus. Next base: position 91,286 of record VYXH01001844.1, read on the forward strand.
ACTAAATAAACGAATACACAGAGTGAAATCATTCTGGCACAAAGAGGCAATTTATCTAATGATGAAGCAGCTGTGCTTGGAAACCTCTTCAGTGGGGAACGAGAAACGGCTTTGGAAAAGGTGAGGTGGGACAAGAAAGACTGAGCAAAACCCTCCTTGCCCTGGCAAGTAATGTCACTTACATCACAGTGAGAAGTGCTGGCCCAGTTGAGGTTTGACCGTTCTTTCCACTTAACCTTCCCATTCCAAGTAAAGTAGGGGAGAGTTGGCCTGTTGGATGTCTGTGAGTCGTTACCCAGTGCATCTCTGCTCTACTCTGGCCTCCTATAAAAGGGTGGTCTTGCTTTTCATCAGCTCCAGCACTCCGGAGCTTAAAGGGGTTATAACACAGCAGATCAGGTAGATGCAAAAGATGCAAAGGGAAAGGAGGCCTGCTGCCAGTGAGACACTGCTGATCACAAAAAGCTGTCGTCCCAGCACACATTACACGTTAAGGTTTGAGAACTATAAATGGCATAGGGTTATGTGCATTAATTGCATCATAAAGTAAAGGGGCCCCAAAGGAGGTCTGGTCTCAGCTGTGCTATGACTGGGACAAACAATTAATGAGAGATCTTACAATCTCATTAGGCAGGACAGAAGTAGAGAGTATTAATCTCCCATTCTCTATGTTTGAGACTTGAGTTCATATGTGCCCATTGTTTACACAAACAATCTGTGGAGTAGAGGGAAATGGACCTGACTTTTCCTGAGCCCTATTCCCAGTTTCAGGGACTGGCTTTTCTTTCCTTCCTGTTTCCACCAGCGTGAGCTCTGCAACCCTCCTTATTGCGCAGAAGTCATCAAAGATGTTTAGATTTGCTTTTTATCTCTAGTTCCAACTTCTGTTTCTATGGTTTACGTTTTTGACAGCTGCAGTGTCATACGGTAAACAGCAAACTGTTCTATTCCCAATGATCTTCTCTGAATTTGTTAAGTAACTCACCGTGCTTGCACATACAAAACTGTCCTACACATTTTTGAGAGTGATATTTTGGGGGCTTCAGATACAGTAACGGTGAATCAAGAACCAGGTCAAGTGGCATTGCGTTTCTGAAGCACAGTGGAGAGAGAGACTTTCTGACCCTGCAGGTTTTAAAACCTCTTTTTGGCCATTTGGGAGAAATGACCCAGATGTTGACCCCCTTTGCTACCCATTTAGCAAGCTGTAGCCCAGGCTGTAGCAACTTGGTGGAAAAAAGGGTTCCCTGGTATGTGGTAATGCCTCCACAGAGATCTGAGCTCTGCTGTCAGAACTGGTACACGCTTTCTGGCATCCCTAGATAAACGCTGGTGTCATTTACAAAAGCTGTCAAGGGCTGGCATTGGCTGTGGAGAAACCTTAGAGGTGGAGCATAGGGCTACCGCCCCATGGGCCAGTCCTGTAGAAACCCACCTGGAGACCGCTGAGGTTACAGGCTGTAGGAATGGCTTTTGCGCTCTGCCTCAGGGGCACGAGTCGTGTAGGACTGATCTGGAGGAATCTATTCATTGCTGGGAGGGCATGAATGTAAATGCGAGGATCGTTCACGTCAGCCTCCAAGTGGACTAACACCCTGCAGATGTCTCTGATTAGAGCGGCCAGAAGAAAGGAAGAAGGTGCAGCCCCTCCTAGAGCCAGTATTACTGCTTTTGGATTAACTGCCATTGTTGACTTGGCTTTGGGACAGCTTTTGCTGGAGCTATTGCCTAGATCCTGATTTTGGCATTGTTTCATCTTTTCTTGTAATGTTTTGTCCTAGTTTGTCTTTGGAAACATCCAGAAATGGAAGAGTCACCACTTTGTCAATAGTGCAGAGGACAGAGAGTTTGTCTCTTTCACTCTTGCTTGGCCTTGAAATTCCCCTTAATTAGTATTATCATTAGAGTCTCACTCATCTCACCCACTCTGTCTATTCTGCTTAAATATACTACCTCCAAACACAACATATCTGAAAAATGTGGATATTATTTTTCTTGCTAAATCAAGTCCAGAAAAAATGAACCAGCTAGTACAGTTCCGCTATAGTAACTGCTGATTTTGCTGCGTTATTTTTTTTCCTCTTCTTTCCTATTTCCCTTTATTTTTCTCCACATCTCCAGGATACGTAAACTCCCTGTCACTCTCACAGCTCTTTTCAGCTATGCAGCTGCCTGTCAAGGAATACATGGCAAAATTCATACCGCCACCCATTCCTTACATTCAGACAAGCGTTAGTCCAAGATCCACAAAAGTGATTTGCTTGCCTAGATTTTACCCATTCTGTGAAGAAGTTTGCAGTTTAACAAGAACCAACACAAAGCAAACAAACTGCCCTCTGACCTAGGACAGTCCTCTAGAACATCTCCCTTGGAAAGCTCCTGCATCAGGATGATCAAATACAAGGGGATTTGGAAAAATTTGTTTTCACCTAAACTTTGGCTGGATACGCATTTCCTAGAGAGCAGTTTCCTTTGTGAAAACTGTCTGAAAATGGAGTGAGATGAAAATTAGTGTTTCTTCTATCCTATCCTTGTCCTAAGTATATTACTGAATAATACTACTAATAAAAAAGGATAAAAGGACTTTGCAGGTTGCTGAAGGTTTTTCAAGGTGGATCATTGTGAGAGGAGGGAAATGATTTTGACGGAGGCAAGTCCCGTGTCTTTTTACTTTGCCACATTTAAAGAAATGCAGGAACTAAAGCATACATTATTGACAATATTTATTGTCAACTTTGCCATTATTGTCATACGTATCCTCCATTACAAAATTGACACATTTTTCAGGTAACAAGTATTTCCATTAGTGTTACTTCATAGAATCATAGAATCACAGAATGGTTTAGGTTGGAAGGGATCTTGAAGATCATCTAGTTCCAACACCCCTGCCCTNCGAATGCAGCCCAGATGCCGTTGGCCTTCTGCGCTGCAAGTACACATCGCCGGCTCATGTTGAGCTTCTCATCCACCAAGTCCCTCTCCTCAGGGCTGCTCTCCATCCATCCTCTGCCCAGCCGGTGTTTGTGCATGAGATTGCCCTGACCCATGTGCAGGACCTTGTACTTGGCCTTGTTGAACTTCATGGGGTTGGCACGGGCCCACCTCTCAAGCCTGTCCAGGTCCCTCTGGATGGCATCCCTCCCCTCCAGCATTTCCTTCCTCCAAGTTGAAGCATTTTAGGAAAAGTTACAGATGTGACAAAAAAAATAATAAGCAAAGACAAGCAAGGTAATGTTTGTTTTTCCAGCTGTATGCTTTCATGGTCACTGTTGACATTTTTAATTTTCTGACAATGGAGCTGTTTAGTAAGTGCCTTTAAATTCTTTCCCAGCCAGAGCCAAAGTCATCTCCCAAGCAAATTCCTCCTTACAATTACAGTGTGATACTTCATACCTGATATATCTGTTTCTCAGTACCTGGTTATGAACCAGGGATTATGAACTCGTTATACTTAAGACTTTGTTTTTTAAAGTTCTTCTTTGTCATTCCCCATTTTTCAGTCCCCCTACAAATATCTTTTAAGTGCACCTGAAATCCCGCCAGACCCCAGAAGACAAAGGCAGGTGCACAGGTCTTGCAAATACCCAGCCATTCCACTAACCGGTGACTTTGCAGAGAGCATTGTGAGCATCAGCTTTGATTTTAAAGTACGCTGTTGGTTTGGTGCCGCTGGGGGGGTAAACAAGTGAACGTTATGTCATTCTTTATAAATATCCATTGGACTTGCATGGATTCTCATTAGTTGGTGGATCAAGCCTTCACTAGCTACAAGATAGATAAGCTAATAGATACATCAGTTAAACCAAGTTGAGCTTAAGTGTCTTAGATAATAAAGCTTTGCATAAATTCTAATTCAAGCAATTTCAGCAAAAAGCATAACAAGTGGCCAATCTGGGATAAAAATGTTTTTGTTTCAGTACCTTGTTCTTCATAACATCCTTCACAGATGCTATAACATTATTTTAGTCTTTAGAAAAATATCTAACAACATGATTGTCTCACACCAGGCATAATCCCAGTGGAAATTAAAATTGCATGCATTTTCTCATCACTCTTTATTTAACAACTGGGAGAGTTTTAATATTTGAAACTCAGCAAGAAAATTGTCTTGAAACACAGAGATTCCTTTGGGGTAATTTCACTTTTGTTTTGTGTGAACTTTAGCTTAGCAGTTTTTTTGCAGCAATATGGATCTATGGATTATATGACGGTTAACAGCACTTTCTGTATGTGCTTCTCACTTAACATATAAGGAAAAATAGCAAAGAACAATCTAATAAAATCCTGTGTCAGCTAGCTTTAGTAATAAAGATGCCCTGTTTCAGGTTTTTTAATAGTTTCTTTTAAACCCATCTCACTGGCTTTAAAAGTGAACCTGAAAATCACTGTATTCCTGCATGAAAGGCAATACAATTGTAACACTTCTTCAATTTTCACAACAATAACATCAGACGAAAGAGGGTGAAAGAATAAACAACTCTACTGTGAATATTCAATGCCAGGAGCAACTAAAATTACAGCATCTTATCCAGAGCTGTGTTTGATGAAAAGAGCAAAGGTTGGTTCTAAGGAGAGGAGACAACAGAGCAGAATATGCAGAGCCCTCTGCTTTGTTTACGTGGGGAATCTTTGACAAGCTTTTGCAGTGACTTCCCCAGCTCACCCGAGGGTAAGACAGCAGGGGAGGCTGGGCTAGGGCAGAAATTTTACATCGCTGACAAAAAGTGGGGCGCTATCCCTGCTGCGAAGTCAGTAAGAAGGGGGGTTTTATGACTTTTAAGTATATACTTGGCCCTAGTGCAGGTGAATCAGCATTTTCCTTGGTGCTTTTGAGGACACTGATTTTTTTTATTTTATTTTATTTTTTTTTCTGTAGGCGAGAGGACATCTGGCGTGCCCAAGAAATCTAGCATTGATGGGACTTGGTAATGCAGTTTGCTTGACTCTGAGCAGCAGTGTCCAGAAACCGATGGCTCGTCTAGAAAATGAGCGGGTTGTTTCCCTTCGATAACTAAAGGACAAATGCTTGCCGTGCAAAATAACATTACAATAGGCTCTTGCAAGCGGACATAGAAAAGTGACAGTGGATTTAGTAGGGTTGATTGTATCAGCTGATTTCCATTAGAACCTTTTTCTTTTTGCCTGTAATCGAGCCTCAGGAGATAGGCTTGCTAGCAAGGCACCATGACTATGGTGTAGCGGCTTCCTATATTCGTTGTAGCTTAGACCTCTTCTGCAGGTGGAAGATTCAGAGGTCAATAAGCACCTCTCAGAAATGCTCCATTCACACTCGGAGAATGTGGTTATTGCACTGCCTTGCGTTGGGCATTGTCGCTTGCTTTCACTTGTCCAACAGAATAACAGTGACACTCCTCTCGTTTTGCTTGCACTCTTGATGTTCCCATCTTCAGCATTTCTGAGGCAGAGAGAAACCTGCCGGTCACTATCACGAGTTTGGGGCTCTTTCCTCAAGTGCTTCCAGCAAAGTCAAAACCAAGACCTCTCTTTACGCAGAACTTTACGCTGGAGCTAATATTAGTGCCACCATGTTCAAACCCAATTTGCCTGTCAGCGGGGATGATTGCATGCTGAAATATATGCTCAGATACATATTTCTTTGCATTTCACTCTTATTGTAATATTTTAATCCTTTTCTGTGAATCTTCATCACGATGTCTTTTTTTCCCATTAAGTGTCTCACAGGAATTTTGTTTACTAACTCTTCAACTAACGAAGGAATACCTCAGGCCTCCAAGTCGTTTCAGAAAAGAGGCACCAGATCTAGCCCTCCAGCGCAGCATCAGCAAGACCAAACACAAAGAGAAAGTGCTTTGTGTGCTCTTCTTTGCATTAGTCCTGTGAACCGTGCAAATATTCACACAGATGAATATTTGCCAGGCCAGAACATTTATCAGCAGACTCCATTTCAGTAGGACAGTACCTGTGGGTAAGTCTATAAGAGAAGAGAGGTCACAGAAGACGTTTATTCCCAGACAGTTCTGCCAGTCACACACAGCGTAAGACCTCAGGAATCTTAATAGCATGGTCCAAATGGGCTTCGGATATTTGTGGAGTGTGGGTAGCCAACGGCAATTTGGTGTTGAAGGGAGTCCGCTGTAAGCATTTTGCAAAACTCGGGGTTTTTCACCAAAACGTCGGATCACTAGCAGAACCTCTAAAAAGACAGAAGCCCATTGTTCCACTTCTTTTTCTCTGCACCTAAGCTCAATACTAGGAATTCAGTGCCCTGGTAGTGGGTGGAAAGACCACATTTCTGAAAAAGGAAGGCTATAGAGTGGTGGAGTCTCCGACTCCAGACACATTCCAAACCCACCTGGACGCCATCCTGTACAACCTGCTCTGGGTGACCCTGCTCTGGCAGGGGGTTGGACTGGATGATCTCCAGAGGTCCCTGCCAACCCCAGTGATTCTGTGATAGATGAGCTCAAAGAGGCTCTGACTGCCCTTGCCATCTTTATGCCAAGAACAGGGGCACGGAGGCTGTTGTCGGAGTTACCTACGTGCAAGCCAAGTGGGTCAGGAGGGCCACTTTGGAACAGTTAGTGTCAAAGGTGTCTGTCAGATCTCATGCTGTTCAGCCCACACAGTCACATTTTCCAAACTACTACTGCCTTCCGCCCAGGCAACAGGCTCTTCTAGGCCAGGGGCTGATTTTGCGTTCTAAACCTTGGAAATAGAGTTTAAATTGATTGAGGCCAGGATTGTCTTTGTTCTGTTTGCGCAGAGCCTGGCACAGCAAACACCAGCCTATGATGTGGTTCTTATGTGCAGTAGTGTTGTGGAAGGCCAGATATCCATGTCAAAAATTAACTTTATTTCCTACTGAAAAGTCCTGTCATTGCCTTGTCCATGCTCGGGCACTCAAAAGATTTTGGGTTGTGTCAGTCATGGGTGACTCTTTGGAGTGTACACAACTCTCACCAGATTATTCACCGAGGCTGCCAGTTATTTCTGTTTGCAGACCACCTTAGTTACCCTTTTAAATATTGGGCCTCTCATTGTCACAATCTTCCAGCCCTATCGAAGTCGTCGTGATTATTTCCTAGAGTCTGTTTCTCCTGTATTAACATGACTGATCGAAGCATATTAAAGAATTTCCCTTGTATATTCCAGCCTGAATATCAGTGTTTGAGGAACAAACAAGTCATCTTACTGATAGAAGTTGTTGGTGCACAGAAGGCATTTTATTTCTTACTCTCTTTGGTATTTCAACAAGGGCAATCAACTTAATTCCACATTCTCTTGTGAGGTTTTGCCTTCTGGGTAAAGAACATCCTTTACCTCCCCTTCTCCCCCTTTTCCCAAACAATCTTCTGCTGTGCTGGGAAGATGGAATATATAGGTGATATCCCTTTCAGAAAATATATCCATAATATATCACAAGTATTGTCATTATGATGTATTAATGTAATGCATCATCAGAGAGCTGTCAGGGTGAAGATTTATTACTCTGACATAAGTTATGGTGAGACACTGGGGAATGGGTTGACAGAATTTTTGTTTATTTTTCTAAATTAAGGACTTTTAAAGTAAGTTGAAAAATCTCTTACCTTCATGAAGTAGTAGGGGTGGGAGGGTCACAAAAAAAGAGGACTTGAATCAAGAACACCAGAAGGACTCAGGAGGCCTCATAGAATAAGAATGTAATATTTTTTCGCCCGGGTAGTTTCCATAAGGTCTGCAAAGTTTAGGTTTCCAGCTTAGATGAGAGCTACAGTGGGCAGTCAAAGTCATTTCAATCAACCCGAACTGGACTTCATTGTTTCACCTTTAAAGGAAAATAGAGTCTCTGAAGCATGAAGACTTGGGCAAAAAAAGACAAACTGGGCTAAAAATGGTCTACAAATAACTGTGTTTTAGTACAAAAGGCTATTCCCTTTTCCAGGTGTGTCCAGTGGACTTACCATAAAGCTGATACAAATGCCCTGAAATCAGAGAGAGCTTTTCAGCAGGTTTGCACAGACTTTGGATCAAGCCCCCTCCCTGCCCCATGTGGTGAAGCCATGAAACTTGGCACATTTATAGCGTTGTAACATAAAGCCATCTGTGTACAAGTACAAACTTTTCCTTATTGCCAAAGTGCTTAATGTAATTACAATCAGGCTTGCTTCTCCTCTGCTCCATTCATCCATATGCTGGGATGGATGAAAGCTTGCACTGGTAAAGAATCCTGCAGCATCCGAGTTTGCATGCCGCTTACCACAGCGTGTATCGCTAACCTAGTAAACCTTAGGCACTTTTGTATTTTAAGGAGCACACATAAAGTTACAGACTGTCTTATGGGGAAACCGGTGACAGAAATATGCCAAAAAGTTGAGCCTGGATTCCTTTCTTGCTAACTACACGAGACACCTGACTTTGGAGCTCCGTTGCCCTCGCTTCCCTGTATAGTCGATGAAGAGTCAGAGGTGTCACAGAGTTTGGATACCTAAGGTGGAAATTGCCTTCAGGAGGTGACTTTCTGTCTTTGAACGCAGAGCTCCTATTCACCTTGTTCACCGCCTGAAGAAGGTTGTATTAATCCTGAGTGTCAGTTCCCCAGGCTGTCCCTGTCCATAAGCAGCTGCAAAGTACCTGTTTCATCTTAGGATTCACTCTTTATGTTGACTTCAGCTCTGTCCAAATGTGATGTTATCCCATGGCATTTACTGCATCCTGCTGGCATTTCCTATATCATGCTATTTGCATGGAGTTTCTTCAATACAGGATATAGTATTGGTCAGTGTAAGTTAAACACCAGGGTTGCTTACAGGTGAATGAATGCACTGTGCTTGCTGCCGACTGACGTAATTGCTGGTAGGTGGTACGCTGGACTTGACCCTACAGACCATAGACGTGTACTTGACTTTATCAGTGGGGATGGTATGTTCAAAAGGAATATTAACGTTAACAAGGAACATACGCAGTGGATGCATTTGCAGGAGCAGGGAGTAAGTTTTCAGGAAAAAAAATTGCTGAAGGCAAAAGGTGGTTATGCCAGAAAAGTCTACAAATTTCTCTTCCTGAAGGAAAATAATGATAAGCTGCTTAATTTTGGCCAACTAATCTGCTTCCTGGAAGCAGGTGGGCCTGGTCCTCTGTAGTGTCAGGGGGATGAGCTTGCAGGATTGTAGGTAATTGACGGAAGATTTGTGCTGGGATCTATAGTCTGCTGACAATAGTTTCTGTCCTGATTTTGTGGTGCCAAAGGAAAGGACTTCTGACCCATGCTGCAAGTGTTAAGAAGCAAGTCTTTCATCTGAAGGTTTCTATGGAAGGTTGTCACATATGCTACAAATCAGAAGCTTAAGTGCTCGTGTTGCATTGAGGTTGGAGTTACGAGGGTTTTGCCCAAACTCCTGTCCCCTCTGTGAGTAGGGTTTCACTCAAATTTAGTGTCTGTGGTGGTTGCTGCTCACATCACCGGTTAACACAATCTTAGGTCAGTAAGTTTTAAAGGAGGTAAAACGTCTTGGAGAGACCATATGAAATCTATCATGGCAAACCGCTGATAACTCCGCATCTTATTAGCTTCAATTAAGTATTTCCATGGGGAACTGGGGAACTGTTTAAAGTCATGATGACACATACACACACTTTGTTCCATCCAAAGAAATAATCTGTTTTCCAGATTTCCAAATAGCCAAGCTGTTTTGTTATTGTTTTTTTCTTTTCCTCCTTTTAAAAGAAATAATTTATAAGAATTTATCTTGGGCTTGCTACAGATTTAAAAGGAGAAAAAAAGATTTCTTCTGTCCGACTTTTAAATTATATGCATGACCAAAGATAAATATGTTTTTTATTTATAACTGTGGATAGATGCCAAACAAAGCCTTTCATATGATGCACCACTGCTGTAGTGAAGAAGGACTTAAAACACTTCCAGTCAAGTTAGGCCCCAAGACTTTTCATGCAACTTCATGCAAAATGGTTAAGACCTTTCATTTATTATTTTTTTTCCTTTTCTTTTGAACATCTTCAAAGGTTACAAGTGCAACATGCTTAGAGGATGCCAGGCTTCTTCCTGTTGAGCTGAGACGGTCTGAAAACCACATTGAAAGATGGGAAACTGCAGCTACCACAGATTGCAGATGTGGGGGGGGTTGTTACAGGCTGTAGATCTCTCCTGCCCCTCTCCGCGTGGTTGGTAACAGTTGGATGAAGGTTACGGATGGAGGCTGGCAAAGCCAAGGATTGGTGTGCTGTTACGAGACTGGGATGAATGGACTTCGACAATACTGCTGAATAGGAGTACTTGCGGAGCTAATACAAACAATTTGTAATTGTCAGAGCTGGAAAGTAAAAACATGATTATAAACTGTGCCTAGGATCAGCTTCTGTCAGCTTTAAATGATTTAAAAGTCTGGTGTCTGGAGCTGCGTCTTACTTGCCTGTAGGACTCCTCAAAGAAGACTTCCATAACCCTGTAAGCACGTCTCTCCCTTCTTGCGTATTTATTGTGAAAAGTAACCCTTTGTCTAGCTGACAGGAGACAGGTTTTTAGGACAGATGTGAAACAAAGCCTTGCAGATAAATCAGAAAATACGGAATTTCTCAGTTTAAATAGGATGAGACGATTGCCTGGTAACAGTAACTCTTTCAGAAACTACCGGTTCTCCTTGTTTTATGCAAGGAGAGGCTGTGAATAGTTAGGTGTTAATGCACCTTGGTCACCTGGTGGCTTTGTGCTTGGAAACTGTTTCTGCGGGGATGTGAAGAAAGTCTGTAAAGGATGCAGACATCTCCGAGAGAAGGGAAGGAGCATAAGAAAGCGTCCTCTGTTACCTAGAGCCTACCATCATTACGCCTGACCCTGGCTCATTATCCCTTGATATCTGCAGCAGACGATGACCTTTGATGACACTGCACAACAGTTTGCAAAGGAGATGATACCTGCTTTTTAATTTTGGCTCCTGAATACCAAACATGGTAGCTTCTTTCCCACGCTTGTCCAGCCTTCCTTTACTCAAACGCATGCACAGAAATTCAAATGCTGCTAAATAGTACTAAGCGGCACTGTTTAGGTACTAGGTTACATTTCTGATTTAGCGAGACGTGCCTCTGTCTTCCCATCACCTAGGAGTCTGGAGTAGGCTGGAAGCAACTAATTTACCATGTAATGAGATAGGTTCCTGTTGACACAAGTCAAGGGCAAAGCTATTAAGTCATTAGGGCTAATGTTGTAACATTCTGATACAAAGCCATGGCTTGGACCTTTCAGATGTACCTCTGACCTTTGAGGATTAAGTTTCTTTGCAGCTTATTTTTGGTCCTCAAAATAATTTTTTTTTTCCTTCTGCTTCACATGGATTGATCTTTGGCCCTGTGCTAGCTACAGCTTGCCTGGCAGCTTCTGCAGTCCTGATTTGTCCCAGTTTTATCAGAGGAAGTGAGGGTAGAAAAGACGTCACGTTCTTAATCCCGCAATACTAAGAGTACTTCACGTGTTCCTTTTCCTTGGCACTGCCCGTGGGACAGCTCGGCCCAAGGCGTTGCTGGTAGGAGGGAGTTGAGGCAATAGACTATGGTGGCTCGCAGGATTCTTCCACAAAGTAGAGAAAGCGAGGATCGCTTTAACCAATCTACCTGGATGTCATTTAAATGCAGGTGATAGAGATGTGTCTTGTTATGGCCCTGTGGTATTTTGGTAAAGTAACTTTTCTCAAATCTAATGGTTTTGCCAATAACCAGATGATTATTTCAGCCGTTGTGTCCTCCAGCACAGCAGCAGGTCTGCACTTGTTTCACTTTCGTTGCCTGGGCAAGGGAAGTGCAATGGGACTCCAAAACCCGTCATGCTGTCACACTCACTGTCTCCCAGGTTTGCTTCACTTAATGTCGACTTCATAGACTTGTTTAGCTCTGAAATTTTTGGCTTAACGCTTTTCCTTTTCTGAGTCACTCTCTGAAATAAGGAGCCAAGAGATGTTCCCACTTGGACCTGTGCTGGGTTGTGTCTCCATTTACCGTCACTCTGAAGGCGTAAGAAAGCGTCCAGTTCTCCGGGTGAAATCAGCCTTACCCACAGGTGAGCCTCGTGGCCTTCATATGTAACGAACCCGTTTTCATTTTCAAGATGCATGGAGAAACCAAATCAAAGGACACCCCAAGCTGTTGTGTAAGTCCTGTGTCCGAAACTTTTCACCAAAATATTCTAGAGCATAGAGACAGGCTGAGAACATACGTCAAGGCCTGAGTGACATTGTCAAAGCTACTCACAGTACGTCATTATTTAACAAGGAAGGCTCATTTTAGATGATGCTTATGTTAGTTATATAGGAATGTATTCACTAATGTGGAGCATTCGCCAAATAAAAAAATCTGAGAATGTTTTAAATTTCATTTGTAAATTGTTTTTTAAGTCGGTCTTGCTTATGCATTTAGCTTGTCCATTTGGACTACTAGAAAGGGTCTGAGGACCTCTCTTGAGGAAGAATTAGCAAACCGTTCTTTGAAAGGGACGTTTGGGAAGCAAGGCATCCAATGAGCTTACGGCAATAAGCTGTGGAATCCTATATTTCATTAATTTCTGCTTTATTTTATTTTTGCGTTCAGTGTTTTTAAATATGATTATGATGAGGACATGCCTTATTTCATTAATTTCTGTTTTATTTTATTTTTGCAAGCGGTGACTTTAAATACAGCGGTGATGGGGAAAGGAAAGTTGCAGTAAAGAAGATTTTGCTCTTAAGACTGTACATGCCAAGGTAGGTCTGGAACGGATGCTCGTGGCTGAATTAATAAACTCTGACTGCAGAGGTTTCGAACATGAATTCTGACAGACCCTTCACTATGACAATACTAGTGGGAGTCACAATAATATCATCTGCTGCTGAACATCGCTAGTATGTGAGCACTGTTGTGCCAAAGGTTAATATGCCAGTTTTATTTCCTTCTCTCTACAGCTATAATTTAAACGAGTTGCACACATAAGTGATGTTATATGCATAGGGTTTTGCATTAAGTTTGCTATGTCAGATTTGTTTATAAAAATCATATTTTGAACCACTTGCCCAGGGGCTCCGTTCTGGGGAGCTGCAAGCTGATTTCTTTTAAAGAGGTAGTTTTCATTTTCCATGAACTTTCAATAGAGATTTTGGAGCTCGGAACAGGGAGCTCAGCTTTAAAATTAACACTTGCCCAGGTTTACAATTAGGTTTAATTACTTAGCAACAGAGGGTTTAATCTAGTTTTACATGTGTGCCACATGACCCTTTCCATACCTTACCGGGCTTGGAAGGGCCCCCCGCCTCTCTTGGGGAAAATTGCTTCCCAACATTTTGGAGACCGTTTACAATGTTTTTGTTCCTATGCTGCAATGCTAACGTTGCCCATAAACCTAATAGTCACACAGTAGTTAATAAGGGGCAGAAAGTTTTATAGTCTTTTCCGCAGTTGTTAAAATCCTGCTACTGTAATTTAGTCCTAGCCACACAAAGCCTATCAGTTGTGAAAAATAAGACACTCTGTATTGGTGTATTCTTGGAAACTAGTGGAAGAGAGGACCTCTCCTGAGCATCTCGCTTAACATAATGAACTTGGGGATTATTTAAATTGCTTGGCTTGTAATATAAACACTCGAGGGCTTGCCAGCAGTGTACCTTCAGGATTTGTGGCTTTTCTAAAAAAAAATCATTTGGGATTTTTTTTCAGAGTCCATTGCAATTAGTGGCACTATGGCAAAGGATGATTTATCAAATTGCCTTTCAGTTACAGAAAATAGAATCCATTAATGATGTTGCAAACGTATTTTTAGTCAGCTTCAGCAAGAATCATTTTCTAGCTGTCTTTTTCTATGTTATATTGTGTAAACTAAGAACATTCCCAGGGTCCCAGCTGAATTGTCCTTTGTGCTGTTGTAGACCTTCAGAACAGTTTTGACCTTCTCCTGCAGAAGAGATGCTGATATTCATGACCGCACCAGTGGAAATGAGGTACTTCTCAAAGTCGGTAAGATTTCTAGAATCAAACCTGAACTGAAATGGCCTCAAATGTAATTAGGGGTTGACTGCTAGTACCTGTTGGGTACACACTTACACCAGTTTTTTAACCACATCAGCAGGGAGCTGGAAAGGCTGGAGCTGGGACAGAGTGCTCACTGGAAGGAGTGGCAGCTCTGAAACAGCTCTGAAAAGCAACAGTTCACAAATTTCTCTTAAGAAAGAATTTTCCATTAATGAGCCTCTGCTAATAGCTAAACAGTTACATTTAAAAAAAAAAAAAAAAAAATTGCAGCCATCTTCAGAACATTTTCCTCAGAGGGTACCTGTTCCACCAGTACGTGGAAAACTAGTAGAGATTATTACACAGTAGTGAAAAGTGGTGAGGGAGAGCAGTAAGCAAAAGCTTATTTGTTTCAAAATTGGAATCCTATGGACACCATGAGCTCTTAAGCGGAATGATACTGCGTGCTGTCCAAAAGGGCAGAGTTCTAATTACTTGGCTGCCGTAACTGTACTTCAGTGCTTAAGACGTCCTCATGTCCTTTAAGTTTCATCTTCTGCCTGCATTGCTTGGGATTGCAATAATACGTTCTGAGCTTTCTGTGACATTTCTAAAACGCATTTTTCCACACATTAACAGTGCATACCTTGCTACTTACATCTTGTTCTCCCCCGCCAACCTTGAGAAGAGGCTTATGGGCTGTCTTGGATGAGCTTCACACTACCAACACATTGGGGTTTGCATCTGCTGAAAACTGGGTGCAGTCAATGGAGTAGAAATCTGTGGGCTTGGTGTTGAGTTTAGTGGGACTTTTGAATGCAGGGAACAGACAGTTTGACAACGATAGAAGTGACAGGTGTGTCGTGTCTGCGGCGGGTGGATGCTTCAGTGGGCAGCGTCCGTGAAGAGGGATAGAGCTCCGCACTTACTCCCCTGGGCACTGTGCCAAAGCGTTACCCAAATACAGCACAATTACACTGCCACCATACAATAATAGAAGTCTAAAAAGGAAATGGTACTGTTCAGTGAGCAATTTCTGACCCGTTGCATGATTACACTACTGGATTCATTTTGAAGCACATATATGGGAGTACCCTTGTAATTATCTGTCTAAAAATACTGCACTGCCATTTCTGGGTTGGTTTTTGAAGAGCGGTTGCATAAAACTTTATCAAGATGCTTAATACACGGTACCGCGCTGTTCTCGGGCTGGATTGTTACTGGGAAAGTGAACTCGGCATTGCAGTGGTTGCAATGCCTTCTGGCTCTGGCACGCTCAGTGCTCTGTATGTGATTCCGCACAAGGCATCTGAAATTCCCATAGACGGCAGGACTGATGGAGTGGGAAGGGGTAGGGAGTAGAAGCAGGTCCCTGCGCCTGCCCCTTCCCACACAGCCTGGCTTCCCGGCTTCTCAGAGCCGTGCACACCTGGTCTGGTACCTAATATTTTTCTGCTTAACCACAGGGGTAAGGCAGAACATCCTCCTTGTTGTCTTGAACAAGCTGTGGGGAGAGCAGAGGGGAAACTCCTTCCCTGAGATGCTCCTGACCACCCTATGGCTATATACAGCCCTTCGGTGTAGGTTTGTCCCAAAGGTACAGTCCGCTGCTGTCTGACGGGCTGCTCCCGTCAAGAACTCAAGCATTGCTCTGGAAAACAGACTTGTCTTCGTGCGGTCAGTTTGTTCTCCTAAACCTTGATCCCAAAACCACTGAAATCAACAGTGTTTTGAAGTCAATTTCCAGTGACTTCCATGGTCTGGAGATTAGATTTCACTGCCTTTTCAACCCTGGATCTCAACAAATCCTGACCGCCTTGCTCTGGCTCTTTTTTCCTCTACTGCAGGAAAAAAAAGATGCTGTTTAACATGATGAGATCTAAATAACTGGGCACTCTGCGTGGAAACTACAGCTCTGTTGTTAGCCCCATTTCACAGACAAGGAAGCTGTATCTGAAACAATACCTCCAAACGGCAGCAAAGCCGAGAACAGAATCCAAGTTTCATTCTGTAGATGTCCTCGTACAAGGAAATAGTTCAGTTTCACGTGCAGATATTTCCAAACATCTTGCCTTCCCTTAGTCACTTGCAAATGCAGCTGTGAACTGGAAATGCTTCATGTTCATTTTCCTGTTGCGTCGCTTTTCTTTCGTTTTCTTTTCTGTGTTAGTTGGAGTCATTAACAGTTTGTGAACAAATCCATTATGGTTAAAAATATACTAATAGGTAATTGAGCCTTTTTGGGTTTGTGCTGATTGGGGTAGAATACTGCAGAGAAAATGTACTGATATTTTCAAACCGAAACGGAATATTTTTTTTCCAAAACTGAACTGACGTACAAGCCTCAATCCTCATAACTTTGACTAAGAATTAGGCTCCTTAAAAAAGAGACTGAGGCCCTTCTCAGATTTTCCGTTACTGAGTAAGTATCCTTAGTTCAGCAAGCAGTCAGGGAAGGCAGCTGGAGAGCTACATTGTAGGTGACACTTTGGAATCGTCGTTTTTCGGTATTTATCAACTGCTGTCTTTTCAGCTTGAAGGTACCAATGTTTTTGTGTCGCGTAATAAATTACAGGATGTTTACATGCAATTAGGTGTGTGCCTATGGAGGAGACGACACTGGGAAACAGGATTTTCCAGAGGCAGTAGGTAGTTCAGAGGCCCAGAGCCACTGCAGTAGCTGTTGTCAGGCAGGACTGAGTGGCAGTTCTAATTACCAGTGTCGACACGGGTTTCTCATAGGAAGATACAAGCTGTCACGATCCCTTGCCAATCACATGAGAACTGACCTAGGGAGAACATCAACTGAAGGTGAGCGTACATGTCCAATAAATTCAGTCCCGGCTGCATTAGCTTATTTTTAGGATTGTCCTGAAAAGACATTCAGCCTGTATCATAAAACCTTCAACCGAGCAGAAAATATACAGAATGATGATGACTTTAAATTTGGGTTCGTGCCCTCTGGGGCATGAATTCATAGTACTTCGGATGTGATTTGATAATGTACTGGATGCTGAAGGAACGCAGGATCTCCAGATGAGTTCACAAAGACAGAGCATTTATGCAATGTCGGTGCTCTCCTAATCAAAGGAAGCAAAAGAAATTTTATTCTTAATTTTACTGCAAAGGTTATTCTTAATTTGCAATGAAACTGTGCTTTCTGTATAAGATAGTTCTCGGAAACAAGGCGTTTAAAGTTAGAGCATAAATTTATGCATGCAACTGCTACGCCGTTTTCTGATTTTTCACCTTCTTGCATTGAATGTATTAGAGACTTGTTCTTGAACATAGTTTAGACAATACATGTGTCACAAGCAATGATGAATCAAAGAAAGAAAGCATCCAGAAAGGGAAGCTAACTAGACAGGTAGGCCCTCATCAGCATCACATTCTGTTCTGCAGCTACAATAACAATAATTGAGTCAGACACATGGATTTTAAGTGCCTCTTAAAGAGGAAAGTTAGGGAGAGACACTGTGGAAAGAAAATTATATACTGAAATGTGGCATCTCAGTTTTGCAGCTGCCAACCTTGTTCCGTCAGTAGCCACAGCGGTTGCCTTTTCTTCTAAACTTAGCAGGGGATGGGTGAAACTAAAGAGAAGCAGTGGAGACGCTTCAGCTGATAAGGAGGTGTGGGTCCAAGTCCCTCGGTGTAATCAAAGGAAACCCTTAATTAGTTTTAACTCTTGAGAGAGAGGTATTTTATTTGGGAGGGCAGAAGATGACACCCAGGGAGATGTGGGCCTGCCTCGTGGATGGATGCACTCTCGGGATGCTCCTTGCCAGCCCTTCTGGCACCAGTTTGGTTTTTTTCTAGTTTTGCTGTTTTACTGCTTGCATTTTGTCCATCTTGGGCAGCAGGTCTCCTCGGTGTCAGCTTTCCCAATGACTGAAGGAGAATATTTGTCCAAAATGTAGTCTCTGGTTCTCCTGCTGATTGAATATGGTCTTTTAGCATGTGGTCCTCAACCCCGAAGTCAAACCTGGTGGATTTCAAATCTCGACCGATGAAAAGTACAGGCTTGTTATAGCAGAACTTGATGTCATTGGTGCCAGTTTTCAGTAAGAGTCTCGCAATACTCTCACTGAGTTTGTATGTGGGGTTTTTTATTTTTTAAGTGTCAGCTTTGGATGGCATGAGACTAAGTACGAGTATTAGCTTCCGTTTTTTTTTCCTGCCCTCAGGGTTGCAGAAGAAAATGTGAAGACATGACCCAACATTCAAAACAAAATGCAAAGACTGAAACAAATCATCCACCATTTGTGATTTTCTGTTTCAGTATTTGTTTTTTTAATGCAGTCTTACGCTTAAAAGCCAGTTCTCTGCTTTTTGATGTGCTGGCTTGGGATTTTTGAGTGCTTTGCCTTTCCATGTGGTGGTCACCTGCCAGTTACCCAAATGATTTGGGGAGGTGAACAGAATGTAGATGTAGATAATGGAAGACGTGTTTTCCCTTGAGTCACGTACTCTGTAGGAATCTGGGCCTTGGCATAAGGGCACGAAGGGTGTTTATGGTGCAAAGGGCTGCCGACGTAGCATTGGAGGACTGTAAGAACGCCAAACCTGGTGTGGTTTTGACCTAAAAGAAATAGTCCTGGGGCAGTTACTTGCTGAATGTCTTTCAGCTTGGAGGGATGCAGTTGGCTCCTTTCAACACAGAAGCTGGGAGTGATTCGGCATGAGGTATGGATAATCAGGAGAGAAGTGGGAATGTAACTCAGCTGACAATATAGATATAGCCTGTACTTACCTTACGGGTCAGCTTCACCAGGGGATTCCTTCACCAGGATTCCTAGCACCAAGCAGGATAATGCTCGTTGATGCTGAACTATTTTATGAGCCACTGACTGCGAAGGAAAGAAGGTCCTAAGGAAACAGAGGAAATGTGGATGTTTGTGTCATATACAGAAAATTCGGCCCGGCCTGCATGCCAGATGATATCCTTCCATCTGGTGAAGCTGAAGATGCTGAGAACAAGGCTAGAAGGAAGGGGACCATACCCCAGTTAGATCTAGGCAAAATATGTAGTTGAATGAAATAAAATATTTCTTGAAAAATGATTGATGAAGACTAGAGCTCATAACTCCTGGGGTAATTCTGTCACTTTTATCTTCAGGGTGGAGATCACTACATGCCAGGCTGCATTCCTTCATAGCATCTGAATCATTCTTATTGTCTCCACAAGCTGAAAATGAGAAACAGACTGGCAGGAAAGTTAAAATTTTCAAGGTGGAAAGAGCAGGGAATAGCCTGATTTTTTTTTTTTTT
>VYXH01001844.1:110570-143834 GCA_013397275.1 Burhinus bistriatus
TTTTTAGATTAAAAGTTCCTGTTGCATTTTTGCAGACAATAACACACTGGATTTTATGATTCCTCTATTTAAAACAAGACTAGAGTGTCCTATATTTTGAAGAGAAATAAGAGCACCTGAAAAAAGGGCTTTACTCCAGTGCTGTCTATATCCAGCCTGGCTTTCTGGGAGCTGCACAGGGAAAAAATATTTCCAAGGCACCAGTGGTTGCCATATCCTGTATGCAAAAAGATTCCATAAATGTCTGAAAACAGATGGAATGCAACTTTGGAGGAATAAATGGATTTTTAATTTTCTGAACATTTTGGATTCCATCTGGTTGAAGTAACTAAGTGACCTAGTAGAATACTTTTACCTTTCTTGTATAATAGACAGAAACCCAGCTTGCATTGCTGTTGACTGACATACTCCCCGTTAATACATGGGTTTTAGTTGCTCGGATGTTTGCTTACTTTTAACACTTTTGACTGCGTGACAAGGGGTACCTGATGCACCTCTTCCTGTACATCAGGTCTAAATGTTGGCCCTCCCTCAGTTCGTGATTTGGCCTTGAAGCCGGTAAGGAGGAGCTCTAAGCCACCTGCCTAAGCTCACCTGACAGTAGTGGGAGCCTAAAGAGATAACATACCTTAGCTTTATCTCCCTGGGTTTTTTGCTGCAAGCATTGGCACATGTCGAAAAGGCAAAATAAAACCGCAAACCCTCTTAATTTTCTATCTTGTTTAAAGGCAAAGAATAAGAAGGAGTAGAGGCTTTGAGTACAGGTACCGATAAGGTGGATTATTTCTGTTTACTGCTCTTTTTGTTACTGTCATTTAGAATGTTGTTAAACAAATAAGAATAAATACATGTGTGTTTTTAAAACAGGAAATGAGCATTTCTCTATGAATAGGAAATACAGGCAACTTGAACTCACAAGAAAGAAGTCATAAACTATACTACTCTATATAAAAAATGGGATACCTAGGTTTATGGAAAAGACACTATTTTTATGCCTGGCTCAGTGAAAGCTAAAAAGCGAATCTGTTCACCCTCCTTGAGAGAGAAGGTGGGTCTTTTGAATCGCTAATATTAAGCCTGTACTTACTAGTTGCACTAGTTATTTATTCTCTACTGAGAATAACTATTCCCATGCTGGTAAGTTCATAAGCAATAGTTAGCAGGATATCGACAATGTGTTTGATACTAGTTTTCATACTTTTTGGCACTTTGGAACATTTCTCAGGGTTCTTGCTATGAATATGGATGAAACATTCCAAAGAATGAGGAATAACAGCCCTTTTTTTTTTTTTTTTTAAGGGACAGTAGTGAGACTGTTTTCCACTTCTGGAAGCAAGTATATTTGCGTTTCATTAAAGACCGTTGCATTTTAGGATCACACGTTTCAGTCTAGCACAAAGCCTGAAATCATTGAAAGATTTCACTTTTGCCTGACGCATTAATGCTGTGTAACAAGTGTGTTTGCTCAGTCCTTAATAGGACAAAATATAGCATTTCCACTGCAAATAACTTTTATATAAATCTCTGGTCACTGTAACCCCGTAATTCAAACTAGGCTTGTTTCATTTCCCTGAAATTTGTGATTATGAACTTCTGGCGGCTGGCAGGAGCGCACACTGATGCTGCCAGCAAAACTCTGGACGTAGTGCTGTCGTGTTTTGAGCGTCTTTTGCTGGGATCCTGTACTAAGCTTGCCTTGTATGGCATCGAGACAATTGAATTCGCTTTTGCATTATACACTTACATAATTGCATTACTGTCTCTGAAGACTTTTTGCCCCATAAATGATTAAAACTGTTGTTACACAAATTTGGACTTGGGAGTCATATTTAAACCTCCTTGTACAGAATAGAAGTGGCTGAAAGACTCACCGGCTGCAAGCATGGAGGGTTTGCTGCTTTGTGATTTTCTGAGAGTTTAGAGTTTTGTAAAAGAGAAGTCTGTATCCTACTAATAGTACTGATCACAAGTTCTCTCATTTGTATAATTGAGAAAATTACCAATATAATGAAAACAGCTCCATCTAAATAAGTTCTCTATCCACAGTTCATAAAATAGTATCTGCCCTCAGAGACCTGGAATTTCTCTGCAAACGCTTTTAGTTAAACAAAGCGTTTTGTGTACCTACAGTAAATGTGATATTTATTTTTTCATTATTCATGGAACAACTTTAATGTCAGTGCTGATTTTCCTGGTAGGATGTTCAGCTCCAGCGTACTGGAGCTCATGCTGAGTTGTAGCTGAAGATGTCATTCACAATAAACATGAGCTGCTGTGACAATACGATGGCAGAAGGTGAAGAATCTCTTTTCTGGTGCACGGGCGTGCATGTGTCTCTCCCTGTGTGTGAGAGGGAGAGAAAGAGAGAGATTTGATTGTGTTTACAAGATTCATTCGCAGCACAGCAGGCAGTAGTCACATTGTAATATTCACCTTAACACAGATAATTTGATTTTCAACCTGGTTATCATGCATTTAGACATAACGATACACGAAAATATATGCTTTAGCAGTGCATTTTAAACAAGGTTGCACACTTTAAGTCGGAATATATTAGAGGTGAGCGTTGATTTTTTGCAGTTGCAGAAGTCCTGGAAAGCTGCGTTCAGCCTATGTTACAAAATTACTAAAAGGAAAACGAATTCTAATGGCTGAATCTCAGGGACTGCTCCTGTTTCTGGGCTGAACTCCACAGGATGGGCTTCCCCGAATTTGACATCTCTAAAGGTGTACAAGTTTTTCCTGTTTGAGAGCCTCAGACGCTAATGGAATTTCTTTTCCGAGTCCCAGGTTGTCTCCTGACTGGAAAATGAAGAGTCAAAAAGTCCCATGGCCTTTCTGCCCTTTACACTGAAAGGAAAATGAACTGCCTGGTCATAGGACAAATGTTGTCTCGGGTCACCATCAAGATCCTGACCTGCCTAACTGATGTGACACAAGGAAAGAGGTATGTTGATGCTCGTCAGGAGCAGAGCCTCATTACTGCATCCTGGAGAAGCCTGAGAGATAAGAGGATCTATCAGCAATTTAATTATAGTCATAACACAGTAGCCTTCATGCAAGACAAAAAGGAATCTGCTGTTTGCACGGTGAGATTTCAAGCTCAAGTTAAATCTAAAGAGTGTGGACGTGGTTGGGCATGATTTTGTGAATCACCTACAGCGTGTTTGCAACAAACAAAAGCAGGCATAATTCTCCTGAAGTCAGTAGAGTTGAGCGTCTTTATACGAATGGGGCGTTTGGCCCAAATCCAGTTGGAGCCTCTGCAGTATCACACTTCTGAATCTTCAGAGGTTTTCTTAGAGTCATTAATATTGAGGCTGTATGGTACCCAGGGTAATTATCCATTACTGCTTGGGCCTGGCCCAGGAATTATCCCACAACATGTTGCCTCATTAGTATAATATAACGGAAAGGACAGAAGCAAACTAGAACCAAGGAAAATAAGGATGCTAAGAGGAGAAGAGTGTGAAGAAAACAGATGCAGCGGGGTGAGGTCCTCCGATGGTGTAAATGAGTACAGCACTACCACCTTCCGTGAGGCTCTGCCAGTTTACACCCTGTGATGCTCTGGCCCATGATTATTAGAAAAGTATGTTGTTGATATGCTCTATAATGGCTTCCATTACCAACCCATGCTAAAAGAAGCAGCTGGTGAAAGTTATGTTTATGTTCCACAGATGGATCAGCAACAGCAGAGTCGTAGCTCTGGGTCTGGTAAACAGGTGTTTGACTTTATATTTGCTAGCTAGCCAGAAGAAGTCAGATTCTTGGTGAGGGGTGTAGGCAAAGGAGATCAGTTTAGTTGTTGAAAAGGAAGAAACAATTCTTTTTGGTTGCACTTTACCTTCTTTTTAAATGGCAAGTAGCATCCTGAAACGAATCCTGCCTTTTACCGGCATAGTCTTAAGTGACCGGGAAGAAAAACTAGCAGAGGGGAAAAAATCCCCAAACTGATGGGGATAGTCAAATGATATTGTCTCGCCTCCTTCCTTTCTTGCTTGTTTTCAGCAGGAGAAGGAAGCACTTTGGCTTCAGACAAAGTGAAAGGTGCCTATAAATGGGCTCAAAACTTCCCGTGCCAGAGGAAAAACTTCACGAGTTGCTGCAGTGCAGAGTAGGACCGGTTGAAATTACAGTAGGGTTTAGCTATGTCTTTGCTGGGAGATGGAAATACAATAATCTTTTTAATAAGACATGTTTTGCAAACCAGTTCCAACACCTGTAAATTTAATACTTATGGGTGTACAGCCAGTGCAGAAGGAAAACAATTGCTTTTCAGCTTACTCAAAATAAACCATTTATTTTGACTGTGTTTATTCATTTCTGATTGCTCAGAAAACCAAAAAGCGCATGGGATTTTTTCTGGGCTCTGGATGACAAATACTTCTAGATGGAAGAATGACAACATGTAAATTCCTGGGTGAATATCATTCAGGTTAAAATTCCTTAAACTCTGAGGGTTTGGGAGCATTTTCACGGATACCCAGCAGTAGGCTGAATCCTCATTAATAAGTAATATTATGACTCTGTGAATCATAGTGATCCAGATTCAGCACTTCTAGTTGCAAATCAGGTTATTATTTTACTCTTTGACCAGCTCTAGGGAAAGCTCCTTAATATGTAATGCAAAGAAGTAGCCTAAGGGAATAGAGCAGGCTGGCAGCATTTGCCTACAACTTTCCCACACTGCCATCGGGTGTTGATCCTTCTAGCAGAAGGTTAAATGCATCCTGCTGAGTCCTTGAAACCAGCGGCCAAGGCGGCCACAAGTGGTTCTCCAAGACCAGGGACCCAGGGAGCAGGAAGACCAGCTGGGACGACTGGAGAACCCCGGGTAGGTCTGAAGAGAAGTTCACCCTCAGCGTTGTTAACTCGTTATCACACCTGTTTTATTGAAACCAAACTCCTCAAAGGAGCAGCTTTGGAATTGGCACCCTATGTCGGGAAGGTAGCTGTTTAAATGAAGTGTGAGCAGCGCGTGTTTTTGAGCTTCTGTTGTAGATGTAATATATGAAGGAATAGCAAGAGCAGCAGGTGTTGTCGAAATTTATGGAGGAGCAGCAAGCCCAGGCGGCAGCCCCACAGGAAGAGCAGTGACAGTTACCGCAGCAGATGGTCTCGAGAATTATGAAGGTGGGACCTATCCCCAGCTGCCCTCACAACCCAGCCTTTGAGCGGCAACCAACAGGACATTGACTCCAGGCCTGCGTGGTCAACTTGAGCAGCGAGACTGGTGGCTGCCAGGGGAACCAGCCGCTCGAGATCCACGCTGAACAAGCCTGACCCAAGCTGTGCGTGTTGATCTCTGAGCAGTGGTTCTGCTGCCGACTAGGAGAGGTACATCTTGAACCAGTTGGGAATCCCAGAATAGAAGTACTGATAAAGGCTCTTGGAGGAATTTAACTACCCAGACATCTGTTGAGTAACAAATACAGCTGAACATGCATCATCGCCGAGGTTCCTAAATTACGGTGAAGACAACTTTATGATCCAGAAAGTAGAGACTCCTGAGGAGAAGCCATCCTGGATCTACAGGAGTATATTAATGAAATTTGCAGATGAAACTTTGCAAGTGCATTAAAAATACAGCAGCACTGAGTTTTAGGGTTGACTTTAGCAGAGTATCGTATGCCTTTAGAATGGACTGTCTTCTCATCCGTTTATTAAGTTTTACTGTTTCACAAGTAAACAGAAGTCCAAGCCTACCTTCTCCTGTCTTTAAACCTGTTTGCATCATCCTTGCATGCCAAACATTTGAGATCTGCAGACTCTTTAACTAATATGCTTTACAAACATCTCTCTTGGACAGCACTCATGACAGAGACTGAGAGAATTAGAAAAATGGATAGATAATAGCGCTATGCCAGTTCTCTTAAAAAATGCAAGTGCATACCTTTGCAGAAAAAAATCATTTGAAACAAATGTTGAAGAGGATGAGGAATCTTAAGAAGCAGAAATATTGAAAAGATAATAATGAACAGCAAATAAGGCATGAGTTTTCAATAAGGCACAATAGCAAAGGAGGCCTATAAAATTTTGGAGTACAAACAAAGAGATATTACATCACAGAGTAAAGTTCAAATAGGGCTCTTTTTCCCCCCTTGTTAGTTTCAGGAGGTATAAAATAGGCTAATGCACTGAAATGAGCAACAAAAAGGTTACATTGATTATAATGATGAACTTCTGACAGTAAAACTTAAGAATTTTTGAAAAATTGATTTACAATGACACTTACTGGAAAAAAAACCCACAAAACACGATTTTTATCCTGAAACAGGGCAATCTCTGAAATCTTAGGGGAAAAAATTCTCTTAAAATTTCTCACATCAATCAGCTAATCTTTGCCATCCTCAAAGAAAAAGCAGCCCTGAATGAGTCCCCCTTCACTCCTCAGATTCAATACAGGGATAATGCCAGGTTTACTCTCTAATGATTCATTTCCTTACATCTGGAGAATGTGTCTTTTGAAAATTTAAGGGAAAAAAACCCCAAGGTTGGGGTTTTTTCCTCTCTTGCCAAGTTTTAATTTGATGCATTCATTTCTTCATTACTGTTCTGTCCCAAAGTTTATTGTCTCAAACACTATGCAGCAAAATTTTTTTCTCATCTCTTCAGGAAGGTAACGGTTCAATTTACAATAGTGAGGTATGATCATCTCAGCGCGATGGTAACCTTAGTAATCTTCCTGCTAAAAACCTGTTCATTAGGTTTATGATAAAATATGCCGGTGTTATAAGTATTTCCAGAAAAGAACAGAACTTTTCACCTGTCTACATTAATGCTGGCATCTGCTATAGGTCACATAGAGAAAGAAATCTACCTCCAAAAGTGATTCCAATTCAGCATTGTATTAAGACTATTATCAAGTAATTCCACTCCACCCGATCAAAGGCTTTCTCCGCATCTAATGCTAATAACATTCATGGTCTTGAGCCTTTGCTTTTTCGAAGATTCTGGACTCCCCAAAGCATCACCTAAAAGGTCACTGAGGGGTCAGGGAGCATTCAGCTCTTTGATGAGAAAGACCCAAGAGCTCCTTTTAATCTTAATATTCAACTTCAGTGTACACACACACACACACACACACAAAAAGAATAAATAATTTCAGGAAGACTGGGCTCAGTCCAGGCACAAACAATAGTGGAAGACTTTTTTGTCAAAGGTGCAATCTAAGAGCTACCGTTGCAAGCAAGGAATTTGGAAGGACGTGAAAAAATGAATGAGAATCCCTCTCTGCTTATTATTTCTGTCTGAATTCTAGTTCGAATCGGACTCAGACAAAGAAGATTGGAGGCAAGCGTGCTATCAACAAGATAGCAGCCGTGATATACAAACCACCACTAATGAACTCCCTTTATGTGTCCAGGGAGCCCTTCTAAAGGAAGCCTGCAAACACCCGCCCGAAGGCTCTTGTTGCTTCAGGCTGGACGGATTTGCTTGCTGTTCTTGCTCAAAGTTAATTTGTAATCTACAAAACCAGTCTCCTATTAAGAGACAGAAACAAAACCTCAAGGTAAAAAAAAGGCAACAGAATCTCCATCAACCTGAAGCTTCAATTTTTCCGTCTGCTGCGCCTGAACTGGTGTGCGCAGTCACTGAACTGGGTCTCTTCAAGGTCGCAGCACTGCAGTAGAAGCAAAGGCCAGTAAGAAAAGTCACTTGTGGATCCCAATTTCTATGAGGAAAGGTATAAAAGGCTCTGAACTGTCCCTGAGCAAGGTTGTTAACTTGAAAAGTACTTAGCTGAAACTCTTTCCTGGTGCATTGACTCATGCCCTCCACTTCAGCAAAGCCAGATTACAGTGATTTGCCAACAATTTTGCAGCTGCAAAATGCAGGAAGGTATTTTAATTGCATTTTCCCCTGTGATCAGTTCTGTTGCCATATTCTGTGGTCGAAATCTTATTGGAATGCTTTAAATAGAACAAAGACTTGGTCGGCTGTTCTGCCTCGTCGCCCTTCCTCTTCCCCACCCAAACTGGTCCAGGTTGTTTGGATGGAAATGCTACTTTTATCTAAAAGGTTTTTTGCCTATAAAGTGACTGCAGATGAACAGTGCCGACAGGAACTCTTCGTAATCACTGGCTGGGTTTTCGCACTTGATGTACGTTTCCCAAAGGAAGTACACTGAAAAACTTGTGTCAGGGTTTGAAATGGAGTGGTGGAACTGACTCGGAGCCATTGATATGCTGATTTACCCCAGCTGAAGTTCCTGAGCTGCACAAAATTGCCCCTTACATTAGATGTGAATCAGCTGTTTAATAATCAGCGGGATCCAGATTCTGGTGGTTTTACTTTCACAAAAGGCAGGAAAAAGGTTTTTATCACATTTTGCCTTGTGATCACTTCTGAAGCCTTACTGGTGGATGGAATTTCAACACAGTCCTATTTTCGTTAATACAAAGATGGTTAAGCTATTTGCTGTCTTCTTGCTCTTCATCTTGAGTAGTAAGAGTATCCATAATTTGCCTCGTTCACCTTAATGGCCCATCTGGTGGAGGTGCACAGCTGATGATCCTCAGGTCCCTGGACAGCCTCTCAAGAGACGTGGCCTCTTCACTTATGTCTCCTGAATTGCCTGGTGGAGCAGCTTACCTCTTTCTGTCAAGTAAGACCAGCACTTCTGCTACCTGACTGTGATTGTCGCCCATCCTGCAAAGTCACCAAGAAGTACTTAGTATCAGGTACTAGTTCCCATGAAATGTTTGTGTGGAAGCAGGATTTATGCGGAGGAGGAGGAGCGGGGGTGGAAGCATGGGTTGATTAGGTCCCCTTGGTTAGATTGGATCTAGTTCCTATCTTGTGCTAATCCACCCCAGACTCCTGGCGGTAAGATCCAAAGCAGCATAAAGCAGATAACAGGAGAAGGCGGAGGGGGCTGGTCAGGGGTGTTTGTAAATAAATCTGGAACCTGGGATCTGCAGCCTGCTTGGTTATGGTTTTGTGAAAACACAATTACAGCATAAAATGAAAGCAGGCTGTGCAATGAAAACAAGAGGAATGCCATCACCCAGGTTGGCTTGTACTGCAAACCACCCTGGTCAATCATCCGAGATGAATGGAGGTATCCGCTGAATAACCTCACTTTGCAACTTTTATGTGAAGGCTTGATAAATGAAGTCAGGGAGAGGTACAAGAAAGTGATTAAAACCAGCCTGCGCAAAAGGCAACGATAACCTTCCTGAGCTTGAAACTTTTTTCCCCCCTCTGCCTGAGTTTGTTGGATAATTAACCCTTTCGTCCTTCGGTCTCTGTACACAAACATTTGTATATTCATGCAAAGCAGCTGCCTCTTGACAGGCAATTTGTCACTGGTAATAAATTGGACCCAGTGGCAAGGCCAGCCACTTCCAACGGGGGTGCTTACAGCCAGGTACCGTGATCTGGAGTTTTCGTAGTGGCCTTGCTGTAGCAGAAGACTTTTTCCAAAGTTTAGCTTACTCATTTCTTGTCTCTGGGCTCTCTAAGCTGTCCAGTAGTTCACTTAGGCACCTCCTTTTAGGCACCCTCCTGGAAGACCATGCCCCAGGCCATGATGGCCATGTGGTTTTACGGGATGCCAGTCTGTCGTCGTAGTGAGCTTGGATGGGATATTGTTGTCACTAAAACAAAAGGCAATTCTAGAATTATTGTCAGGCAGGGACTAGGATTTCTCCTTGTGGACCTGGAACCATCATCTGTCATCTCTGGCGGTAAAATTAATAACTGACTTGGAGAGGATGACTTGAGCATACAGAAAAGCGTTTTACCCACCTACGGCATGGCCGGAGATCAGTAGATTTCCCATCCCAAGTTATAGTCTGTCGTGCTCCTAGGTGTTAAAAAGAAAGGGACTAGCAGAGGGGTCTCACAAGCAGACCCTGCCCACATGTGCTCAGAGGCACCTGCTTATAGTTTGGTTGCTTCGTTTTTGGTCTGCCCAACTGTGTTAGGACATCGAATCAGGCGCTTCTGGAAAAACAGCGGTCAAGAGTCTGGGTCTGAGATGGGCTCTCACGTGAAGATCTAGAAGTGAGCATTAGCAGAACACACAGAAGCTTTCTTGCCTGTCAGAGAAATAAGCTTTTCTATGGAGAACACCCCGGCCCCCCCAGACTTAGCCCAAAGAACGGCAGCGGCACCACTGCCTGGATTGAACAAAAGCTCTTTAAACCTGTACCAAGAAGCAAAACCTCGGCTGAGAAATGTCAACAGAGCTTTTACGACAGCCTGAAAAATTAATTGTCCTCTGAAATGGCAGTCCTCAATTTAGGCTTAATCTCTCTTGCATTACTCAGGTAGCTATTGTGAAGTATCACCCCGCTTGCTGCTCTTGCTGACAGTTTCTATATCCCTTCACCACACCCACTGGAAGGAAAACAATCACATAAATCCCTCTTGCAGGGCACGCTCAAACTCGTTTCTTATTGTGGGGCAAATTTATGGTCCCATTTACTATGTAATCTTTAAAGGGGACTGGCTGGTGGTTGAAGGTCTAAAATTACAGATGACCTGCGTGTAAGCAAAAGTGGATTTGTTAAAAAATCTGTATTTAAGGGAGGAGGGAAGAGGGCGAGAGAGGAGAGCTAGATGTTCCCCGGGTAGTTTATGACCTTTCCTAAAAAAAGCCCCCAAAACACACCAAACCTTCAAGAAAGGTAGAAAAGCAATTTTCATTCTGTGGCTCTAAATATCTGTTTATCCCACTGCCATGATGCGAGCATGCCCAGTTGGGATGATTTAGCACTCTGCTGATGACTACCAGCGGAAGGACTTCATGGGAAAAGGTAGTCTGCCACGGCTAATGGGCTCTTGTTTCAAAGGGATGCTGTGTGTACATTACTAG
The DNA here is from genome assembly GCA_013397275.1 of Burhinus bistriatus. Taxonomy (NCBI): domain Eukaryota; kingdom Metazoa; phylum Chordata; class Aves; order Charadriiformes; family Burhinidae; genus Burhinus; species Burhinus bistriatus. The sequence continues at coordinate 121,399 of VYXH01001844.1, forward strand.
TGCATGGAGAAGGTGCAGAAAGGCCTCGGCAGACATTAGGAATGGAGTGTTGTTGATGATGAAAAGGCACTTTGCTGTTGAGGGAATGGTGGGAGAGAAAAGGCGTATCTGTCTTTTTGATTAGAAATGCATGCTTCCTTTCATCATCTGAGCTGAAAAATTGGCTTCTGCTCTTGGTTTATGAAACCATTTTTCTTTTCCCTTCCTTCCCAGGTTTGCAAACTCTTTAATAAATTAGTTACCGTGAGGTGCATGGGTGCAACAATCACCTTAGAGGCTTTTCCCAAATGCGTCTTTAATATTTTATAAGTATTTAAATAGATTTATTCAATGTGAACAGCCTGATTTATTAACACTGGCACTCTGGCATGGAAAGGGGGTTCAATACAAATTATGTTGTGTCAGAAATTTTTAGCAGCTAGATCTCAATTTACCAATGGATTCTTGGAAGTCAGGAAATGATAGGACCCACCCCATGTTAATATTTAATCAGGCTTTGGTGCCAGATAGGAGAAGCTGTCAAATGAACGAGGCGCAGTGAGGAGAGCCCTGTATTACATTAAAACACGCATCCCGTGTGTTCACTTCTTAAAGGCGGGGGGAGAGGTGGGTCAGTTATTGTGGCAAGTGAGAGGCTCAGACCTGCCGCTGAGTCAAGGTGCTTTGTCAGGCTCCGAGAGCCGGCCAGGTGAAGTTCAGGTAGACCTGTGTGGGAAACCTGAGCGACCAGGCGTGAAACTTGTTTCCCTTTTGATGTCCTGGGTCCAAGAGATACCTTTCCTTGTGCGTGTTCGGAAAATAATGTATGAGTACAGAAACACTGAACCCACCGTGATCGCAGAGCTGCTTTGTAAAGCACTTTGTAATGATGGAATGAGAAGGGGGCTGCCAAACCTAATACTGTCCTACACAACTAGTGTACCAAGGGGCAGGGGAAGGGTGAGTTTACCGGTCCTCTGCAGGTCAGTACACTGTAGGTTACTGTTTTGAATTACCCAAAATTCATTTTCACTCTGAAGTGCCACGTAAGATTATTTTTATTTAGCCTGGTACATTACCCTCATAAAAACAAATTGGTTTTATTTCTGTATGGAACCACCAAACCACTTTATCAATGCAGATTTTGGGTATAAATTTAAAATGCAAGGAAGCTCGGAAGTGAAGTTTTTTCGCAGTAGTGTTCACTCTCTTGAATGGAACAGATGAACATCAGGGCATGATTGCAAAATAGCTCCGCACATCAGCAGGGCTTTCCTAAATCACTGCACCCAACGTGGAGCGATTCAGATGAATTAGGAGTCTGCTCGAAAACTGGCAGCATCTCATTTCTGCTGAGTACCACTGACGCAGCCTTCCCACTCCACCCCGCCAGGCAGGGGCTAAATAGGTGAATGAAGAGCAAAGAAGAAAGCTTCGGCCAGTCACAGTGGGACCGATACTGGATAAAGAGGAGAAAAGAGGACATCTGGGATGCCACAGAACTTTTCCTGGAATATTTCGGGATGACCCAGCAAGGAAGAAACCCTCCAGTGGTCAAGACAGCCTAGCCATAATTGCATGCTCCTGTGCAAGGGTTGAGTTCTTTGGAGGGTGTGAACTAGAGTAGTGTTGTTGAAGTGCCTGGAATAACACTGGTGGGCACTGGCTGAGATTTTGGCCTGTAGCTGAAGTCCTAGTCACAGTGAGCTAGTCTTCTGGTAGCAACTTCATTTCCTTTTCTCACTTAGTTATGTGTATTTCTAGCCCTTTAAACATGTAGTGTGTTTAGTTTCCCTGTGTGCTTGCTTTATTTACAGAAAGAAGAGTTGAACTGCTAGTCCTTTGTAATGTTAATATTAAGAAAATTGGCCCATGCTCCAGTAGGATGACTGGGTCAAGACATGGGGCTACTCCACACATGTGGTTCTGCCAAAGTGTGGTTGGAATGGTTTATTGCAAGGTTAAATTACCAGGGAAGAACCCCTTGCCTGTTCCTGCTGATATCAGGAGGGGGAAGACAAACGGAGGAGTGGAGCAGAATGCTGTGCGTGATTTCTTTACGCTGTTTGTGGTGAAGTTGAATTTGTTTTTGTGGAGTGTATACCTGAGCATGTTTTGATGAGATGGTGGTAGATCCAGAGCAAGGTCAGCTGTATCTTACAGATCTCCACCTAGTCTGCCACAATGCAAGCTGTCTGCTCAGGGCAGGATTGTTAAGTCTCTTCCATGTGGTAGTGGTTTTAGCTACTGTTGGTACGTACTTGCACAGTTCCTGGAAAGTAAACAGAGGTGATATGACCTGCTTCACGTATGAGTAACATACAGAGTTGCACCTGTATGAGCTGTGAGAACAATCATAGCTCAGAAAAGAATAATGGTTTTTTTCCATTCCAGGGAGGGAGTGTGTCCCTTGGCATGCAGGATTATATGGTTACGGGTTTTGGGGACAACAGGTCCAGATTTCTGCTGAAGTATCAGCCATGCTTTCCCGCCTCTGGGCAGCAGCTAGAGGAGTTGCCTATGAACACACAGGTATGTCTATGAACACACAGGTGGGCAAGGAGGCATGTCTTTCTGCTTTATCTTGTTAAGCCAGTCTACAGTTGAGGCTATCATTTGCTTCTTACGTGGTGCAAAAAAACTCATGCCACAAAGTTAACTTCTGAAGTCACTGGTTTGCTCTTTTAAACCACTGCAATTTTTAGCATCTAATCTCAATGTTCTTCATAGGGGCATATTAAGTCTTCACTGTGGCACATTATGTCCAAGCAAGATGATCTCTTAGGTAGGTATTTTGATAAGAGTCACAAGCAAAGAAGAGTCTATTACTTTTATCTCAGGAAAAGAATACCGTCATCTACTCCAAACTCCGATATGTATGAATAGGTTTTCCCTATGGTCTTTTCAAGTTGGGGCTAGATGGGAAAGAAGTAGAAGAGAGAATATCAGAGGGAATAGGACAAGTTTCACAATTCAAATATATGAAGCTTGCGTATATTGGTATTAGGAAAACTATTGTTATATAAACATTGTAGAAAGTTAAAGAAAGTGGTATAGGTTTTTCAGCTAACTCTCACTGTTCAGAAGTTCATCTGGACTTCTAAGGAATTTGACCAGCTAGAAATATGCACCAAAATTTCATCCCCTTTCTTCCCAAAAGGGACGGCAATTACAACAGAGGAAAAGCTTCTACAGTCTTCCATGGATCGGGGCCTTTCTTGGGGAAATGGTCTCGCTCTGGTCTTTAGGACAGTTGCAAGGTACTACTTTCTGCACAAGTGAGGCCAAAGTGGCTATCTCGGAAATCTGAATGTGATTTTAATTATAGCTTTTATTATTGGAACAGCTGTAACCAAGATTGTAACAGTCAATTATATGTGGAGCTTTATTGGCAAAGGGTGTTTAATATTAAACAATCATTGCTAACTGTGAACATACCTGATATAATAATGAACTTTATTTGGAAGATCAGCATGAGATAAAGGAGTTAAATTTAGCTGTGCAGTCTGTAACAATAACACGAAGGGGATATTGTGAATTCATTTTATTTGGAAACAGAAAACTCTGAATGTTGTTAGATTATCTTTTTGAGAGCATAAAGTAAATGTTTGGTAACCAGAGATTTGTATTGCTGGAGAGAATCACTTTCACTAAAGCTACAGTAACCAAATGTTTAAATGTGCAGGGCTGAACTGTCAAAGCACGTAACAACATCTTTAAATAAAATGGAAGCGGCTAGAGCTGCCTTTATCGGTGTCCTCCTCCGACAACTGCTTACGGTTCAATTCTGTTCCCGTTGAAGTCAGGGGAGAATCTCCTGAAGTGATTCATGGCACGGACCTTGCCAGGGAAAAAAGGAGAAGTCGCGAAGCACCGAGAAGGGTGTGCTGGTGTCCCACAGCACGTGGGTTGGTTATACCCACGCAGAGCGATATTGCCAGCCCACAGCATTCGTATCTGTGGCTCGAGCCCCTTGCAAGCGCCGCGTTGAAGACAAAAGCCGTATTACTCCCCCCAGGAGATGTTTTTTCAGTCTTCCAGTTCTCAGTCACTGGACATCTTTGGCAGTTTTAATACCTAGGTTTTCAGCTTAACTAAAGGCTCAGAAAACCTCTTATACTATGTTTAGTTTATTTTAATTAAAGCTGACAATCTGTGATAACCAACGGTAGGCTTAAACCAGAAAGGCTTATGTGGCAAAATCTGCCCTAACCCCACAGCTATGAAGCACTGAGAAAGTAAGCGCGGGCTGGGCAATATTCCTGGTACAGCAGGGGTTTTTTGTTGGTTTTTCTTTTTATTTTAACTTTATATTTGTATCTGGCTACGTGGGCTGTTTGGCTTAAAGCGTGGGTCCCGGTGCAAGTGAGGAGGCAGGATCTAAAGCGGCCGTGGGAGGCAGGGATACGGCAGGCTGCCCTGGGCATCACCAGGACCCACGTGGTGGGTTTTACCTGTGCTTATCCTCCAGACCGCACTGCCACGCTGGCAGGAGGACAAGCCACGTCCTCCTTTTTTCAGTCTCATTTTTTTCAATTCTCAGAGGCTAAACTAGGAGCCAGCGTTTTGAATTTATACTTGGGCTTGGGTCTTCCTCTTCAGTTCCACTCTCCTTCTGATTGCCGCCGTTCGGACCCGGTGGACCAGTGTTCTGCAGACAGGCGGTGTCTTTATCAGCGTGTAAACTGAAATACTCCAACCAGAGCTCCCTCCTGCTTCTCGGTTTCCAGAATGCAGCTCAAATGCTTAACTGGGTAACCTGAACTTCTCTGTAATCTACGTATCAGCGTGTATGGACGGAATGGACATCAGTGCTGTGTACAGTAACACTTTTAGGTCGTATAATGGTCCTGTTCGCTAGAAGAATAAACACACCGTGCAATTTAACTGCAAACTGGGGGGATACAGAGGAGAATGTTCGCTGGAAGTTTATCTGCAATGTAAAAGCAGTTATTTTCCCTTTGCAGATTTTGGGGGTGATCTGCAGCAGTGGTATTCGCCTTCATTTTGAGAATTGATTGTCTAATTTGAATGGTGGGGGGAGAGGAAAGGAAACGGAGAAGATTTCTTCTTGCAAGGACTTTTCAGCTTTTAAGAGGCTTTTGTGTCGCCTGTGCAAGCCTACAATTGGGTATTGCAGAGTACAGTACTTTTATGCAGAGAAAAGGATTAGGAAAAAACCCCAAAGGTGAGAAGTATAACAAAAGGCAGTATTTGGAATTGCAGTGTTAGGAGACACAGCTGAAGTCAATGGGAGTTTGATCCATGAAAGCACAGCAGGACCGTGCCATATATAGGAAAGCACAATCTGTCAAAATTAAGTGTGTAGTTTATGGTATGCTTTTTGTTTGAAATAACATATTACCTCCTATTTATAGTAAAGCAGACTAAACAGTTCTATATGTCTGCATTTAAGGTTTTCAGACAGAGAGTAAGGATACCTTTTACCTGGAAATTGTAGAGTCACAGCTCAAAATTGCTAGCAGTGATATAAATGAATACCTGTGATTTTACAGGCATATAAATCTCCAGCTTCTGCTTACATAGCCCCGCGCTGTCTGCAGCATTGGCTGGATCTGAAGATCGCTGCTGGAGGACTACTAGGAAACAAATGAACTTGCAATGCATAGTATCTTAAAGGAAACTATAAATGGGATAGGTCAAGGACTAGGCATGTAAGCGACAGGAAAAAAATCTTCCTTTTAGTTTATACGACTCCTGCTTCCACGTCTGTGCAGATTCCTAATAAGGAATAGTAACTTTTCGAGGCACTAGGCCTGTACATATTTCCTGACCTTATAATTCTCACAGTTCTAGACATTCCAAGGTAGGGGGTCATTCAGACAGAGTTGTAATTTCTTGTGCATATTTATTTCCAAAGTATCTTTTGCATAGTTTCCCAGTGAAATCATGTGCTGGGGCTAGGGAATGCTAAATAGGTTATTTTTCAAGCTTGCATATACAGGGCCTGTCAAACTGGACTGTTTTGGACTTATCAAGTAAAAGTGCCGGAGCCAAACTATGATGTTTGTAGCTTGTCCTTCCCAACCCCGTTACGAGCTGGGCTCCCGACCTTCCAACGGCAGGTGACGTAACAAGGTTAAGGAGCTCTGATTTTGTTATCGGTGAGGATTTTAAGCAAGATAAAAGCTTTGAAAGTGTATGTTGGCTCAAGAGGAGTGTGACCTGAGCCTTCCCCAAAAAACTACTTTTTGTTAACCCTTTGGCATTAGATTTGTGTTCCTTTTCTTCCCTGTTCTGTAAATAAACACATGACAAATTTTAGGGGGGAAGAGATTGTAGAAGCCCAGCCTCTCTGTAAATAACCTTAACTGGTTGTGAAAGCTCATTTTGAATTCATTTTCCCAGTCCTTCAAGACACGTACTTTTTTTTTAAGCTATTACACTTATCTGATCAAAGAATTAAAATACATCAGAGACCAGCCAAGACATCATGAATTTCGAATATTCATTTCTCAAAATCCATCAGCCAACCAGCAGCTCGAAGGTATCTGCTGTCTGAAAGAGGTTTACACAAAGTATTTGTCTGGCCGTTTTCAAAAACAAAAAAATCTCTGCTAAAAAAGCCTGCAGATAATGTATTCATCAAGGAGAAGCTCCACTTGAGAGGGAAGAGTTTGCCCTTAATGCTGTGTGTTCCCTGCTCAAAGCAGCAGTAAGGAAGGTTAGTCAGACCTCAGCTTTTATCAAGATGTGTCTAACTAATCTAAATTGAAATGTGGGCACTTTCTTTCTGAACTCCAAAAGCATGTAATGCATTTGGGACTGAGGTTTTCAAGCTCTCGCTGAAAAGTAAGTGTAGACTTTCTGCTTGCAAAAATCCCAGTGAAAAAAATGTAACCTTTTTCTAAGCGTTTGAAAAGAACGGCAAGGGGAAGATCCCGGGGAAATTGGGAGTGTTTTCACAGATTGCTGGTGACAGTAAGTATCATTTTATAAAACACCAGTTAGGCTGCATATGACATATGGAGACAATTTCTGCCTCAGCTATATTTACCTTTCCCTTTGATCTAACGGGAACGGCTCGTGTATGTTGAGGCAGAGCTTGGTCTACAGTATCCTGTTTGGTTTGCGTATTGGAAGAGGTTTGGACTAGCTAAGTTGACACGCGCCATTGTAACTAGGAGGGCAAGATTGTGCAATGAGCCTGATTTAGTCATGTGGGGGGACAGTTACGAGGTGATATGAGTGAAATGCATTAAGTGCTGCCTTTTTCCTTTATCATTAGAGAATCATTGAAATGTAAGACTGGAAGGAGACTCCATAGACCATATATTCTGTTCTCTTGCTGGAAGGCAGGATCAATTACACAGCCATCCCTGGAAGCCATTTAAGTAAAATATTACTGGAATGAAGAGATATTCTTTATATTTAGAAGGGGGAATACTGCCAGCACAGTTACTTAGTTACCTTCTGGAAAAAAAAGAAGGAAAAAAAACCCCAAAACATAAAAGAGAGGTTATTCCAGCTCTCTAAGAGTTATCATTCAAATTAGTTTGATGATTTGCTTGGGATCATTGGAGAAGCCTGACTAGGAGATATAAGTGGAATGTAAGACAGTATATGTGGAGGTGAAAAATAAGGAGATCACAGAAAGGCAAGGGAACAGGTTGAACAAGCTTCCAGTTGAGGTGGTGACTCCAAAGGCCATAGTATATTTAGGCAACAACTGAATGAGCACGTGGAATTCAAAAATACAAAGAGCTGTGGGTTGTATTTTTGAGCTTTGAATTACCTGGTGTCGCTTTCAAAGTTTAGCACTGGGATTGTACATGGCTTGCCCCCCTTAATTAGTATCGGAGATTTGTGTGTGTACGTGTATTTGCTTACACAGCACTGGTTTTATTCCTCCTGAACAAAAAGGCACAATAATTTTGAGATTCGTGCAAAAACTAAGTTATAAACTTTCTTAGGAGAGAGAGAAGAACAAAGAGCATTGCATTTCAGATCCGCATGGATCCTGCTTGCTTCTGCTGTAGTCGTATCACTGTAAGGCGCTCTGCCTCATTGTTGCGAGTTGTTTTTCTAAAACCAGACCATTTCATTTGTTTTTTGTCAGAGCTGCGGTTTTCTCTGCTCTACCCTTAAGTGTAAATACTGCAATTATTTGCAGAGTGTTATTGGTCATTTATTTGATCAATCTAATATTCTTATATTATGCATCTTAATACCACTATTAACTGTTTTGGGTCATTTCTTATTTGTGTACCAGAAAACTGCTTCCAATGTTATTACTTATTGGTCATAATCAATTAGGGAAGTTTTTAGACTATGGCAGTCTTATATAAATACACTGGCAAAGTTCACCTCCTATGATTTCTGACAATTAAATTGTTCTGTCACTTTGGGACCTTCATTAATCTCAACTTGTCATCCTTGTTTATGCAGGTTATAATGGCCTGTGTGTGTAAGTGAAATGAGATGCTAAAAGCCCTTGGCTGTTTAACTCTTTGATGAAAGTCGAGCAGGAATATGTTGTTGAAGGGAAAAGTTGGTTTTTGTTTTTTTTTTTCATCCCCCAAAATAGCACCGTGGACGTTATTGCCCTGTTTAATGACTAGCTATGAAATAAGCCAAGGAGAAATTTTACAGAGGGGTGAAGAAAACTGAATTGATGATACTGTTATCCCAGTCCTTTGTGTGTCTGCAGGAGTGCACATAGAAATAAAGATGTGGCAACACAGATTACTTTCTCTTCCAGGAAAGAGGTATGAAGACATCATGTTCCAGCAGAGGAATCTAATGGCCAGAGGTTTTCAGATAACTTTGCAGGATTGGTGTAACTCGGGTGAAGGACATGGCTAACGTGTCTTGAAACTTTGAGATGTGAGTGTTATTAGTAGGCCCTTCGTTTTGGGTAATTCTGGCAGACTGATCACTTGGGACCATTGCAGGCACACCTCTGAGGACTTTGAGAAGTGGAAGTCCATTTACAGAATTGAATTTGGTATTTACGTTCCTAGGCGAGTTTATAATTTTCTTCTTTCTTAAGTTATCTCCTAGAATTCAAAGACCGACTTTCTGATGTCTCCAAATGCAGATGGTGGTTTATTATCTTCTGCCCTTTTCTCCATCTTTTAAGAAGGTCTTGAAAGGCTTTCTGCAGCACCAGCACCGTTACTTGTACCAGCCTCAGGCAGTGCTCCTCACTGATCCTTCCTCTTGGAGCTCCTCACCTGGCACTATGCACCAAAGATGCAGATACCTCTTATTCCGTGCAGTTTATCAAACCTAGTGTTTCCTCTTGGGCAAGTGCCTGCTGAAATTGAAACCCAACCTAACAGATAGTTGTTCTCATTTGCAACTGGAAATGAGGGGCCAGGTCAAAGCACGCAGCGCGCTCTCCCATGCTGGCAAAGCTGGAGATGGAGCGCAGGTCTCCTGACCTGCTCAGAGCCTCCATCCATACGCAGCTGGCCAAGGTTAAATAGGAATAGCTTTAGAGTTATCCATCTCAAATCTGAAAGGAGTGTAATGATATGCTATTCTCTGCACCCTGAGAAACATACGAGTGACATCCTCTCTCTGAGCACTAATTATCATAATTCTTAGACCAGAGAGAGAACCAGAACACTGCACAAATTATCACCCAATATCTTTAATAAATGTGGATGGTAAGTTACTTGCAAAGGTGCTGGTTAATAATCTGGAACACATATTCCCAGACCTAATTCATTTCAGTCAGGTGGGATTTATTAGGAATTAGACTGTCATACAGTAGTATGACACAACTCTTCAGTACAGTAAGTTCATGCAGAAGCAAAGGAGAAAGCTGGTGCGTCTCATAGTAACGTAAATGACTTCGACCACACAGAGACAGGCTATTTCTGACTTTCCTGAACGTTCAGCTATGGACAACTCTTTGACACTGTACAGTAAAAGCCAGTGGCACCAGTCAATGTATTGTTAAAGTGCTGATGCCAGTGGGTCAATGGCTGGGCTTCCTAAGTTACAGAAAGGAGAAATGGCAGAGCTGGTCTCCCATTTCTGCTTGATCCAGAGTTCACATCATAACTGTGTTTCTTTTTTCTTTTATGAGATTAATTTATAAAGAAGATCAAATCCCATGTGCCTCAAGGATGCCCACTTTGAATATGGCTGCCTTTCGTTACTGCCTAGAGAGGAAACGAAGTGATGGGCTCCCACCAAAGATGCCTCAGTGCGTGTACCTAAAGTTCAGTAGGATAAGTGCAAGTCTTGGAGGCAAACTGCCAGATGGTATTTGTCGAAGCTGCCTCTAGGCTGCTCTGAAGCATACCAACACGTGTGTCAGGGCAGAATGAGAGTCAGGGCAACTTTCCAATTTTTCTTGCTCCCAGAGGCTCTCCAGGGGAAGCTGAGTTCAGGAATAGAGAAACAAAGACCATGAAAATGGGAGATTGGTGTATTTTAGGTTCTAATGCTGAGGCAATTATAAAGCATTGTGTGTGTAATTTCACCTTAAATTTTGAACGCAAAGTGATGTACTTGTCTTTCTAGATACTTCAGCATGTGGTGAGGTGCATAAATCGGACGCAAACGCTAGTGCTGGTTCCTGAAGCTGTGGGGACAGCGTTACTACTTCTGCTTTGACAGTGCCAGCTGGTCATATACGTTGGGAATGAGGTAAAGCTTTAACGGGCCTTTTGAAATAGACTTTTTAAAAGCCATACTGGATTTTACTCAAGGTCACGCTAAGAACATCTTGAGTTCAGCCAGTTCATTTCCACCCGCTGCCTTCGTACATACATACAAAATAAACAGACCGAAACATTTGTAGTATTGGTTGCAAAAAACGTGCCCGAATAAACATAACATAGTGGTGAAGCACTGTTCTTGAAGTAAAAAACCCACAAAGATGCTCTTGCTTATATTCTTCTTACATTATCATCTTTCCATGAACAGGCAGTTTACTTAGACTGGCATCTATGGGGAAGGTCTATTTTTAGCGTGTGCTTGTACATCAGCCAGTATAGCCAGATGCTGATGTCTAATACTTGCCTATCAAAAGTGAAAAGGCAGAACTGAACGTAGTTTAGGAAGGGAACTCTCAAAAAAGTTTACTATACAATGCAAAGGGGGGATATTTAGTTCCCAACCTCCGTTTCTTTGCAATAAGAGGTTTTTTGCATTAACGATGCATTGATGCAATTGATGCAAATACATTGATGTATTTGTTGTCCTACCTGGTAGATAGTTTTCCTTTTTTTTTTTTAGCCCCTCTTGCAGCTTTACCTTGGTAACATCTCCATCTTAATGTTGGCATCAGACACTTTTGGTACTATGTAAATTACATTTAATACATAATTACGCACAGCCGCTAGGTTGCATAAATAAATTCTCGTCAGTTTTGCAGGTGAACCCCAAAATGGGTACACCTCAAGACCTGTAAACTGAGTCATTGCACCAGGACCACTTAACTTGGGTGGGATTCTGCACGGAGCTCTTCCACTTCCAGGATGTGGTCCCTTGTGTCTGCAGGGTATCGTGTGTCATCTTATAGGTGTATGTGGGGGTGTATCAGAAAACGATTACCACCCCTCCAGAAGCGGTTGCAGAGGGCGGCGCGCAGCAGTGGTGCTCGCAGGAAGTGAAGTGGGGTCAGGTGAAGATGGACAGTGGAGACTTACACTCAATTCACAGTTCTTTACGAGACTCCAAAATTCACTTGATGAGATGCTTTTTAAAACCTCGTTGAACGCGGTGTTCAAAATTGTCTTTGTACAAACAATGGCTTTGACGAAAAATGGAAATTTTTGTTTCTGAAGAAGCAGTTTTCAAATTTTCTTTAAACAGAGGAAACTAGCACTTTCAAGTGAATATTCCTGTGTTTTTAATGAATTTCTGGGGCGTTTTGAAAATTAACCTGAAGAAAAGAAGGATAAAATGTAAGTCACAAATCATTTATTTCTCGGTGTGTATAAATCAGTTCAGTTTAGCAATACCAATGAAACAAAATGTGGCTTTAAAATCTCACAGTATATTTAAATAAAGTGAAAATATTTAAATTTTTTAAATGCACAGTCTCACATAATTAATTAGTTACAAGTTTTCCATAATCACTGAAATACAGGGATACAGAGAGGCTAGCTAATAAGGGCCTAAAAATGTGTTCCTGTGCGTGGGCACTCACACATCTATGTGTGCACAACACACACTTTTGGATCCCCATGTGCTAAAACACATATGCACGTGTGTGTATATATATACACACGTGCATAAAATCACTGATGAAACTGCTGGTGGCTACCTCTCCAGGCAAAGAAGGCTCATAAATTGCCACATTGTGCTTAATCTGTATGTAAAGCATGTTACACATCACTGTTGTAACGCAGACATCTTAACTTTAAATGAGACGAAAACAAACATAAAATTAGCACTTTAGGGAACCCCCTGCCACTCAATTTGTGTTGGGTTTAACACCTTCTTATTTTATATATCCTTCTACATAAACAGTTTTATATCAGCCCTTGATATGGTGCCTTCAAAGAATTAAATGTTGAGCTGTTTAAAAGCGCTAATTAGCAGCTTTAATACAAAGGGGAGCATAGTTATTAGTAAAATCTTGTAAACCTAGAATACCCTTCGGGCCCAGTCATTTGTGTGCAAAATAACTCAATAAAAATATTATATTGTTAATCACAAAAACCTTCAAGGGAAATGCTAAATCTGGGAAGAAATATAAACTGTACCTTTCCAAACAAAGGCAGAAAAGTGACCGTCCACATTAAAGCAAAGCCGTAAAATCCCAAGAAGAATATATTCATTGATAAAATGCAGCTTGTTTGCTAGTAAGGGGTTTTGCAATCTGTAACCTTATGCACATACAACAACAAACATACATTAATGGTGTTTAGTTTGAACACAGCTAGCGACATATTTATTAAATTAGCACTTCATTCCTTTCAATAATGTGCAACAATGGCAAGGCTTTTTCAAAAGGTAGCTTTTGGTAGTGGCATGATAGTATTTAAATCTATACAGTTATTTTTGTACGGTGCAAATTATATCCATATATATGTATATGCCGTTAGAGATGTTTATAAAGGCATTGGCATCAACCGATTTTCTTTCTGGAAAACTATATATGTACACTTAATTTTGTTTGATAATTCTGAATTTATGCTCGACAGTGCTGAGGTCTGCTTCTTTCAGTACATCACACATGTTTTATGTTAATAGTTAATATTTATGATGCAGGTAAATAATTATATTCTTAAACATTTAAAAATTATTACACTAATTCCAACATTATTAAGGAGGTAGTGTTTCTAATTTATACGATGTGGTGTAGCTGAGTGGCACTAGATAACGGAAGAAACATGCATAAGTATGGAGAAGATCTTTTGGCTGACAACTAATGCTTGCAAAATAAAATACTAAGAATCTCAGAATTTACAGGTGCTAAAAAAAAGACCTAAGACGTTGCTTTTATAGTTTATGAGTGATTTCATGAGATAGAACTGAAGACTTTCACCTTAAAAAAATTAACTTTCTGCTAGTGTTTCAGTGAAAGGTGTTTGAACTGTAGTTTTAATTTTAAATTTTAAGGGAAAAATTCTGAGGTACGTTCCCTTTCTGAAATTATTATTATTATGTGTTTTATATGCCATCATGCAGAATCGTTATTTTCATCTGGTATCATCCTTCTCCTCACCTTCCTTGGGAAAAAGATTGGGGAAAAAAAAGCTGGGCATGCATATTTTAATCAGTGTCATCATAGTGATCATTTGCTGGTCTTAGTGCTAGCGGGTTGTTTTGTTTTTTTAAAGGAAAAGTAAATAAGGATAGTTTCTAATATTTGCGGGCAATTTTAAGTAGAAATTTCTCCATAATGAGCAATATCTATCATTTCCAGCTACGGGCTACTATGAGAAACAGATCCATTCAAAGCCCCAGTATATTTGCTGTGAATATATTTTTAATGTATTTCTCTTAACATGAAAGAGGTGGCCAGAGCTTAAACGCTTTTTTTTTTTTTTTTGGTATGTCATGCTTTGCTTTTTATGGTGTTTTATGTTACAACCCAATTAGTATCTTACAGTGCCCTTACATGTACTTAGGGTGTAGAGTTTCACTAAATACACTGAACGTTTTATTTTGGGGGACCTCCGTGACACGCTCTACGCAGTTTTAAGCAGGCTAAGAATATGTTTCCAGTCAATCAAGCCTCTGGAGATAGGTTATCCACCTCTGGCTAATGCACTGCTATAAAACCTTCACCGTTTCTGACTGTGCGATACAGTCCGTTATTAAACCCCTGACCGCGCACGGCCGCAGGACTCCGGGGCGGGGGGGAGGGAGACAACTCTTTCCAGTACTTCATACAGCCTACTTTAACAAATTATATGAAGATTAACTAATAGCAGCCTCAGCGTTGGATGGCTGGCCAAATGAGGTACGACTTATCAAACCGGGGGTTCGTGGGCTGCCCTTTGGAGCCGGCCTTCGCAGAGGGGGCTCTTTGCCGGCAGCTGGTTCTATAGACGGTGATGAACCAGGCCTGGCGTTTGGTCTGCTCCACAGCAACAGAGAAGTGAAGCCGGTGGTGTTTTGAGCTCCTCTGAAAAAGGGTTTGGAAAGGCAGCGAGGTCTCGGAGTGTCGGCGGTTTTCCCGCTGAGGATTAAATGTGCCCACACAAAGCCGGCATATCCCACAAATCAAAAGCAGCGTGCGAGGAGAAGGGGCAAGCCATGGCAGGCGCGGTCCGGAGCGGCATGATGGATTAGGGAGAGGGCCTCGTGAATGCTCCCTGTTCTGAAGGGGAGATAATCCGTCAATCTCAACAGGGCAAACCTGTCAGAGTAGAGCGCGCCGGGGTCCCCGGCATCCTCTTCGGTTTTTTTATCTGTCCTGTGGAGGGCACCAGCATTCAATGGCAGCCGCTGCCCCAGGCGTTCGGTGGGAAGCTGAGGGGAGATGTGTGGGAAAGGCACTCTTTTTGGCCCTCTCTGCAAAACGGCTGTGTTATCTTCCAGCTTTGGAGAGACGGGAGAAGGCAGCCCAGGATGTTTCGGAAAGGCTGAGACCACTCTAGCCTTGCAGTGATAAAACGCAAGATAAACTCTTCATGTTTAAAACATCTTAAGATTCAAATGGGGCAAGCTTGGTCCAGTACCGTGCAGGTAGAGCACTTGGCCGAGGTAGGAGAGCTTCCCAGGAGAAATCTAGGCTTAAACAGAGTTTATGTTTAACCATGAAAGGATCACCCTGCTCTCCCTACAAAGACCTTTCATTTCCATCTGGAACGAGTATACGATAACCTAGTCAGACCAGCCTCAGTCACTAATCAAAACACTGACTCTTGACATTTGCCTAATTATCTTTTCTCATCATCAGTCATCTCTTGAAGTCTTTGCTTCATTCAGATGCCAGGTATTTCCGAAATTAATCATGTCATTGAAAGCGGCATCTTTTCATGTAAATGGACTTTATTATCTGGATCGAAAAGCTCCCCCCCGCCTCCTTTGAGCTGCAAAAGCTCATTTGTAGGGAAAGTGTCTGAAATCTGACATGCTGCCTTCTCAAGAAAGATTCGTAGTGGTGACCTCCCAGCAAGAGCTAAGCATCCGTCACCGGGAGTGCGTGTGTGTGCTGCTTGCGCCCTTGGGCTGGATGCATGCTAATTTGCCCCATTGTTTCGGGGTGAGTGGCTTTCCAGCACTTCCGAACAAAGCCTTTTTGCATAAGCTTCTGTGTGTACAATTATTTTATGTTCATATCATTCCATCATCCTATCTCTATCCCTGATATAAGAGGGGATGGAAATGTCTTTGTTTTCTTGTTATGCTGGGGATTACAGGCTGGGTTTAGCATGTTAGCAAGGACACTCCTCTTTCATTAAATCCCGTTTGACAAATGTTTGGGACCAGAGGATTGATCAGCCCACTGCACTGCTCATCCTAGCTTTAACTTTCAAAGGGGCACTACTTCAAACCGTGTTGATTCAACAAGAAACCAATCTGCGGTAATTGACTGGGCATGCAAAGTGTTGCAGGGAGGGATGAGGAAGTAAAAACGAGAGGCGTACTCTTCAGGAATGCTATCGAAGCCTTGGTAGAAGAATGCATTCATTTTGCTCATTAGACCCGCATTTTAATAAATTCTATGATGAGCAGGATTGAGAGTAGGTCAGCACTGATAGTACGGTTCTGCCTGTTGGAGAGTTCGCTTTTTAAGTTTGAGGTGCTGCATTTACAAACTCCTTTCAAAAACACCCTGTTATTTTATACCCACTGAGCTTCTCTCTGGGACTATCTGAGGACAACAGTATTAATTGCTGGCAAGCTCTATGCTCAAATTAAAAAAGTGAAACTTGGGCATCATCTGAGTAAAAGGAAGAGGAGGAGCAAGTCACTGGCCTTCCATGCTTCCACTGTAAAGTACTCAAAAATTAAGGTCATTGTTTTTAGCATCATCAAACCAGGCTTGAGCTGAAAGAAGGAACAAGTATGTTAGAAAGTTTTCAGCATCACGTGGAGTCATGTTCTGTATTCCCTGGTAGCAGTTTAAGAGCATGAACAGACCAAAAGTGGGTTTTTTAATAACAGGCGTACCGTTAAACATCAGTGAAGATAGCTGTGGATGTTTAGACGTAATGCATAGATTATAAAACGTTGGATGCCAAAGGCAGAAGGAAGCAATGGCATTACCTAGTTTGCCTTTCTGCCTAGTAAAGGCCACAGGACCCCGTGAAGCTTTTGTGTGACGCTGTATCTTTCAGCAGCCCTTCCAAAGCCAACGTTAAAACATTATGATGGCAAAGCCACCACGGTATTCAGTAAACTGCTGCCATTGCTAAGCGCTCTCATGGTTAAAAAATTCCCCTTAATTTCTGGCATGAATTCATCTAGCTTCGGCCTCCAGACGTTAGATCTTGTTTTACGTATGTCTTTGTTAAACTGAAGAGCTCTCCATCAAATTTCTGTTTCCTGTGAAGGTTCTTGTATACTGCGGGCAAGTCACTCCTTAACCTTTTCTCTATTAAGCTAAACAGTCTGAGCTTCTTGAGCCTCTTACAATTGTTTTCTAATCCTCCCAGTGTTTTCCAGTCCTTTAGCCATTCTCTTGGCTCTTCTCTCTAATTTATCAACAACCTCTTGAAACACAGGCAGCAGAATCGGATTCGCTATTCCATTAGTGGTCACACCAGTGCCACAGACAAAGATAATATTACCTCGGGCTTCTAGGCTATATCCCCCTGTTTACATATCCTAAGGACTGAAGTTACCCTTCCAGCTACAGAGCTAATGTGTAGCTGAGCATCCACCAGCCTGCCATGTTCTTCCTGGAGCCATTTCTTTCCAGGAGAGACTCC
Source organism: Burhinus bistriatus (assembly GCA_013397275.1). Taxonomy (NCBI): domain Eukaryota; kingdom Metazoa; phylum Chordata; class Aves; order Charadriiformes; family Burhinidae; genus Burhinus; species Burhinus bistriatus. Next base: position 138,696 of record VYXH01001844.1, read on the forward strand.
CCTTCTGTAAGTATTCCCTACAATCTGTTTACCCAAAGATATCTTTTTACACTTCCCCAGGCTTATTGTTTCCTTTGGGCATCAGTGACCTGCCGTCGCTGTTTACCGCCTTCCCAGTCTGTGTCGGCAGCCCCTTCGTGTTGTCTGACAAGCGTTGAAAACGTTAAACGGCACCCATCCATCCAAGAAATAATGCTCCGTTCCCAAATCCTCGATGAGGATTCCCCATATAGAGTGGAAGATTACCAGCTGCCCTGCCCCTCCTTCCCCGCCGGGAAGATCGTGCACTGTAAACCGCAGAGAAGACCCCATACCCTGAACTCCTCCCGACTCTCTGCATCTGTCATGCCTGCTTCGGTGGGGGATTTTTCATCCTGGTTTTTCTTTCTACGCTGTCCTGAGAAAGTACGCAGCCCTGGGTTCAGAGAGGAGATACTGGGAAGCTGTTGCCTTTACTGAGGAAGAGTTAAAACTCTTCCCTGCCTGATAAAATGACGCATGCTGGTGCGGAGAGGCATTTCAGCAGGTGAAGGCTATTGCTAGGAAGAGCCGCGCTTGTTTCCTCGCGTTCAGATCTGTTGTTTTCTGTAGCCTTGCTGCAGCGTTCTGAGATTGACAGGTTGTGTGGGGGTTGTTATTGATCATTAGTAATTATTATCTTTATTGCTGTGGTACCACGTTGGTACGGAAGTGATGGCAGAACCCATTTGTACAAGTAACGGCACAGGCTTGTCCTAAGGAATTGTGGGAGGGTATTTTTTTCAAAAAGTAAAAACAATAAAAAAAACCCCACCAATTTTAAATTATTTATCACTGTGAATGCATTTAAATGGATTTCCCTGTAGTAGCCATAACATTTATTTTTCTCAATAGTTTTCAGTAGTTCTGGGAACTGTTTTTCACAGAAATGTCTAATTATTATCACTAGCAATTAAATTTATTTATTATGTTTTGCTGTTGCTGAAGGAACTTCTCATGCCATTGACGTGCTCTCTTGTACACTCTCACCAAAGATGAATGGAGGTATAATTAAATTGCAAAATAAAATTGTCAATGTTGACATTGTTTCTCTTTCACAGGGCGATTTGTAACCATCTATGCTTTTTTCCAGTTTGAAATGATTTTGTTTGTTTTCGATTCCGTAGTTTTTGAACATACACTTTTTTGCCTTGGTCTCTTCTACCCCCTTATTTTTTCATTCCTTCCCACCCACGGAATGTCATTTGTATTCTGATAACTTTTCAAGAAAGCTTGCAGAGGATGTAGAGACTTGGTCTTAGCCTCTTTAGCCAGAATTTGTGCTTTCCATGTGGCAATTTGGAAAAATTGGTGCAGTGGAAAAAGAGAAAGAAAAATGGACAAGTGGAAAAGAATTCTCCACCCCAAAGAAAACATTAAACTTCACCCCTTTCGGTAGCAAAATATAAAGAGATTTTTTTTTAAAAGGGAAGAGAAAGAGGGAAAGAGAATCTTAAAACTTTGAGTTCTGATGGAAAAACATGAGAAGCTTGGAACAACCAGAAGAAAGGCGGGGTTCTGAGGCGGGTAGAAAAAGCAAAAGCACAGGGCTTTTTGGAGGAGAAAGAAAAGCTTTGAGTGGCAATTCTTTTTCTTCTAGCGCTTGCTTTCTGCCCTTCTTTCATAGAGCATTAGGACACACAAGGGGTTAAAGGTCCAGGAAGAGAGCTAGGGAAGAAAAATCCCTCTGTTAATTGATCTGCCTGTCTGGTGACGAGGGCCAGCTGAAGCTTGTCAGAAACTGTATGAGCTGAATCAAGCTTGGGGCCCTGAGTAAAATACAGACACCTGGAGCGAGGAGGGGCTGGCTGCTCTGTGTGCAGCTATTTAGTTGTTCTTTTAATGTAGGCAGGGAAGGGAAAGGGTCAAGCAGCGCTGAGCCTGGGCTTGAGGGATGTCAAATAGTTTTTCCCCTGAAAAGAAACAAGGCTAAAGCCTGTTAATGGTATCTAATGCTATTATTGTGCGAGTCTGTGTGTACTTGTGGGCTTGCCGGTATATGTCGGAGGCACGTTTTGGCAATTGAGGAGGCATTGTTGTTTGATGGTCTTACCCATAGGCATGTCGCTGGGCAAGCAGCAGTGGAAATCTTAGTGAAATCTGTACAACTCGATTTCGGTTCACGCTGTTCAAGGCAACGTGCTCAGAGGGCATCCTTTACCTTCTGCCCTCCCCTTGCCGAGGGATGAAGCGATCCAGAGTACGGCCCTAAAAAGCATTTTTCTTTCTCCTTACTCTTCGGCTCTGCCTCCAGACCCCTCCACCGATGCAATCTGGCTATGATTCTGCATGCCACTTTGTTTGACCCTGATGACATAAGTTGACGCATGTACTTTTGAACCTTCCCAAGAATGAATAATATCCCTGCAATAAAATGAAATCCTAGCATTTTTAACCCGCCGAGCCCCTGTGATTGTTGGGGCCAGGCATGTCAAATGGTGGCTCAGCCGATGGACGCCTGAAATGGAAGTGGATAGATTTCAGCCCCAAAACAAACAAGCCATTGAGAGCTGGGGCTGCTCCGCTTTTCCCGTTATACCTGTGATGAGTACGTTTGAAACGCTGGAAGCTTTTTTCATGGGTAGTGGGAGGAGGGAGAGAGGACTGAAGAAGGTGCAGAAGACTAGGGAGACTTGCGGCTTCAGATTTTGAAGGCAGCAAGTAGCCAAGGAAAGCTGAGAGGCCGGGGAGGCTCACGAGCTGTGAAGCTGTCAGCCATCAGGGTTGCTGTGATTCTCACGGATTAGGTATAACTTGAAATAGGTCTGTCCGTCCCCTTTGTCCCGAGGTCCCAAAATACTGCACTTCAATTACAGATGGGCCTCAAGGTTACACCAAGTTCAAACTTCTGCCAAATTTAGCGAGGTCAAACCCACTGCTTTATTTGGGGATTTCAGTGCTTTTTGAAGACTTCCATACACCTGGCTGAGCCCAGGCTCGGTAAATGAGGACGGAGACACAAATGAACCTCGTCATCATTATTAATGTTAGCTCTTCAGCCTTAGCAATGCCATCCCGGCAGCTTTCCTGTTTGGTGCCCAGGTGTGCCAAGAGCAGACCGGAATTGTGGCCTGAGCAGAGCCCTCTTCTCCAAGAGAAGCTGCCAAGCTTCTCCTTAAAGTCCTTAAACCCGGACAAGGCACTCTGGAAACACTGAAATCATCTGTGCTGAAGGAGGACTGTGCTTAAATCGGGATGTGGGAGTTAGTGTTTGGCTGAATTAGTGCGGTAACTCTGCATGACTGAAATAGAAACTTGCGGTATTTACTCGCGTGTGTGTTTTGTTGGGTGCCATGAATCCTTTTTCCTCTGGACTTCTAGCGTTACGTCACATCTGTCAATGGGGCAGAAGGTTTGCCTAACTGTGATAAATTTACATATTTATGGATAAATGTTGCGTTGAAAATGGCAGGAACAAATAAACACATGTATTGGAAGGAGATTAGGTCTCTGTTTGCTTAGGTCATTGTCTTGATAGAAAAGAAGTCAAGTTTCACTCTTTTCATTCGCGTAAAAAGATCAGACTACCTTGAATCTGCCTTTCACACTGCAATTTTGTTTTGTTTCTTCAAGAGAGGCACTGAGGAGAACTGATGGCAGTTATTCTTGACATTTTAAATAGCCATCCTTTTCCTCTTGGATATGGTACCCAGATGTATAGTTAGAAAGTTAAAGTGGCTCAGCTAAAGATAAGGATGCCGTGAACTTCGGTTTTACAACTCCTGCCTTGGCCTCCCAGCCCAGCTGATTTAGTAGGAATGAGCTTGCCCCGCTGGCGGAAGGAGAGGAAAAAAGGGGGGAGAAAAATAACAGTACTCTGCAGTCCTCCACTCCAAACACACGTAGGATGCTGCCTGTCCGGGATGTTGGGAGCAGTCCTGGCTCTGCAGCCTGCCCTGAAGCGATGGAAGCTGCCCACGGCGGGGAAGCTGGCTTCAGCCCGGGCAGCGGGATGGGCAGGAGCTGGGGTTACCTGGCTTGAGAAATGCAGGAAATGGAAAGATAATAAAAGGAAAGCGTGGTGAACAGATTGCTTGAGCAGAATATTTCAGCTTAATAAAAAAAAAAAAAAGAAAAGAAAAGAAATCCACGAACAAGCCCCTCCCCTAAGCCTCCAGTCCCCTGTATGAGGCTGATGAAATTTATACGAGAGAGAGACATAACGAAAGAAATTGTTTATTTGTTTGTTTGCCTTTATAAAACCCATTTGGGAGGAACATCAACAAATATACCATACATCAGTTATCTGCCGTATACAGGTTACACTGATGCTGGAGACGCCTTTTGTTAGAAATTAATGTATGTAATAAAGTTTTACATTTTTCATATGTTTTGAAGTATGTGGGCCATAATTCTTTTGACTGCATAATTACTTTTTGTACACAAGAAAAATGAGGTGCTTAGTCCTAAGTAAATAACCTCAAAACAAACCAAGAAAAACAGTTGCATCTTTTTTATCTTCTGGGTCTTGCACAATAAATATTTTGTTAGAAACTTAAAAAAAAAAAAAAAAAGTTATATAACCTCTATATAATTTCACTTAAAAAAACCCCAAGCCCCTCTAGGAGCACATTGAAAAATACGCTGATGTTAGTGAGGAAAAGAAATGTATTTGTGACATTTTTAGGCACCAATGAAAATAATAGTTTCTGGAAGGGTTTGCCTGGTTAATAATTTTAGCTGAGTTTTTCCTCTTCACTTCTGGACCATCAAAAAGCTCTAGTAAATGAATTTCGGTAGATCCAAGATCATGTAGTGCTCTCGCTTTTCTGCCACCATTCCCGTTAGCTGAGCCCGAAGCCACGCCTGATGAGCCGGAGGGACGCGCGGCCGCATGAGAAGGGCAGTCCACGTTGAACCAGCCGGCAACGGAGAAGCTCTTGCTGCAAATGCAACTGGCTTTATTTTGATTGCTGATGGCAGGCCAAAAAACCTGAGGAGATAACCTCCCAAAAGTCAGGAGGCTGGCTTATATATCATGCCAGGATGAGAGAAGGGTTTGTGTTGTGGGTTTTTCCATAGTTCAGGACTCTCTTTGTTTGCTGATGCGGTTTTTCTGAGCTTTCTGGATGATGTTAGTTTGGGTTTGTGAGGCTGTCTCTCTCTCTTTTTTTTTTTTTT